>OY288253.1:22286865-22861865 GCA_958450325.1 Agrostemma githago
AAAAATTAGGTGTTTGAAACTATTTATGTCTCGTATTCTGACCATAACCTGATATGGGATCAGTATTTGACCTGACCCACTCGACAGTTCTAGCAGTGTTTACATTAGTTACCTGGGTGAAACAAATGACACTCATCAAAATACCAGGTCTTGCGCATGTGAGCAATATTAATGTCTGTGAGACCATGACAACTCAATTGCGAACATTAAGTTTATCTATGTCTTTTCCTCGCTAACCATTTGACTTTACTACATCTAATATAATTGCATGTACGCAACCATCTCACTTTAAATTCGACCTGACCCGCATACCCGTCTTACCCAATCTGTTGTTTTTTGGGTCATGAACCCAGTTTTTTGACCCAAATCCTAAATTACCTGTTAATTTTGGGACATGAGATTGCCCGACCAGTTCAACCCGTTGGAAAGAAGGGACTACAAAGCCTAAAGCACAATTCAAACCAATCTATTCCTATGCCTAGATTTTCTTAATTAAAACTCTAATTTTAATCTATTAGCAATTTGATATATACTCCTTCATTTTTTGATTTAGCCCCATTTTCTTTTAGAGATTTTTTTAGTTAGCCTCATTTCTTCATATGGAAATTTAGTACTCCCTTCGATTTTTATAGTTCTTCCCTCTTTTCTTATTGGGCTGAAACACCATTTCTTCCATATTTCTATTTTGGGTCATCAACATCAACATGTAGTCTAGAATTACCCTTACATTTCTCTCTCATCCTTCTTTTTTTTTGAGCCACACATTTCTACACCCTTATCTTTCACCCAAAAGTCAAATGAGAAGATTAATAAAAATCGGAGGGAGTAGTATTTTTCTCTAATTACATGCACTATATCACCAATTTTCTCTTATTTTTTCACTTTTTCTTAAAATTTGTACCAAACCCATATGAGTACTATTATCCTTTTATTTGAATATAATTTTATGTCTAATCTTAACTTAAATCATCTAGCATTTTTAGTAACTTACTCTCTTGTACAATTGCACATATATAAGAGACAAAAGTTGTGTTCTTGTGTTAAATAGTACTCAACATTACTATAAGACAAAACCTGACCCGACATGCTCAACTCGTTTTTTCGTAGGTCAAGAAACAAGATATCTAAATCTTGATCCATGACTCGATATTTTAATTGAAAATATAAACCAATATTCAATTTAATTTTTTATCTTTTAATTATAAAAGAATTTTAAAAAATTTATTGAAATATATATAAAGTCCGTGCGATGAATATTAATTTAAATAATTGAAATATAACATCATAATTAAGGAGTATAAAAATAATACGAAGTACTATTAAAATAAATAAAAGAGGTAAAAAATCAACATTCGAAACTATAACCCATTTCGGACCAATATAACACGACCCATATTCAATATTTTGATTCGACATGTTTAAAGTTATTTAAAAAAATTATGAACATTAATAAAATTTCGTCTTATAAGGTTAGAAGTATGAATTCTACTTTCAATCAAAATTTATTATTTTGTACTATTACTAATAATAATCAATAATAATCAATATACTCAATATAATGATAATCATCTTTACGTGTTACATAATAATCAATCAGTTTTAAGTTCATGCATTATTGTTATTGTTGTACATATAATATGACATATTACCCGTATTGTGTTTATATAGTAATTATCGTAATGTAATTAGTAATTAGTAGATTTGTGTTGTTTATAAAAAGAATTCTACTTTCACTCAAAATCCGTCTTAGGTTAGAATTAAGAAGTCTACTTCTAACCTCATATTTACTCAAAACCCGGAAATAAAATAATAATAATAATATAGTTAATATTGATTGTAAAATAAAAAAAGCCTCCTTTAATTATATATAATATATTTAACAGAAACCGCGTGAGACGTGTAGTAACCGCGTGGAACGTGTAGTCGGTTCTTTTTGACGAATTTTTTAATATTTACGAGTATTTATTTATTCACCCTCTAATCAATATTAGAAACTCTAAAAGTATAAAATTATGATAATTAGGAACGGTAAAATTATCCCACATTGAAAATTTATAATAACGTGATTATATTTATTTTTTTTGTTTTTTTTTGGTAAAATGTAAGTGATTTCATTCCAACCAAAAGACATACAACTTGGCATCAAGGCCCAAATACATCCAATTTAAGAAGATTGCCTAACTAAGGTAACACCTAGTTTGCAATTGCATGACCGGGTGCATCCCAAGCTATCTATTCTTAATATCCTTCTTAATACTCTCGACCAACTTCATAGGCCTCATAAGAATTAAATCATGCACACTTTTGTTCCTAGCCCACCAAATTTGATAGATTGTCGCATTAATAGCCGCTGCCCATACCTTCTTATGACTTCTTATCGGATTGCGTTTCTTGATCCACCATTCCATGTAATCTGTTACTGGTATGCATTGACATAGCCAGTCATTCACCCCTGCAAGTACTCTACGACTGTACAGACAACGGAAGAAAAGATGATTGTGTGTTTCATCCTCAATCTCACGTAATCCACATTTCCTGTTCGTAGATGCGTACCAATCTGCTACACGAACCCGCGTCATTAGCCTCTCCTTACTCACAAGCCAACACATAAATGAATGTTTAGGAATCAATAACGAGTCCCAAATCAAAGGGGCAGTCCAGGATTTAGTACTCATAGGATGTAACCAAGAGTATCCTACCTGCACCGAGTATCTGACCCTCCATTCTTGCTGCTGGAACCCTTGTTGCAGCTTATCTTTCGCCCTGCAAACCTGTTTCCACGAAGAACTACTGGTTATTGGAGCTTGATATTCATCCCACGCCTTCCCCTTCAAGTAAACACTATTAATCCATTTAACCCATAGAAGGTCAGCCTTATTATAAACCCAGAAGCAGAATTTTCCCAAGCAAGCTAGGTTCCATTGTATCAAATTCCTTAGTCCAAGTCCACCATTCCTCTTAGGCCTGCAAACCTGATCCCAAGCAACAGATGGTGCTGTTTTATAGTGTTCACTACTACTCCACAAGAAGTTACGACATATTGCCTCAATTTTTTTCACCACAGTTTTCGGAAGAAGAAAGATTCACGCCCAGTAGCTATGCATATGACTAAGTACCGACTGGATCAACTCCACCCTACCCGCATAAGATAGATAGCGGGCCCCCAAACTCCAAATTCTACCCACTATCTTCTCCGTCAGCAACGCACAGTCAGAGACGGACAATTTCTTAGGAGAAATTGGCACTCCAAGGTATTTAAAAGGCAAGGTACCTTTCTTCATATTCGTCATATTTAGGATATCCTGCATATCAGCTGTTGTTACACCATTCATATATAAGTTCGACTTATCCTTATTCATTCGCAGTCCTGTTGCTTCAGAAAAAGCATAGAATCCACTGAGAAGAAGTTTCACCGATCCTTTATCCCCTCTACAAAACATGATAAGATCATCCGCAAAGCATAAATGGGTGAGTTGCATTTGACGACACAGTGAATGATAATTAAAATCCCAGTCAGATTGCACCACTTGCAAAATTCTACTCAAATACTCCATCCCAATCACAAAAAGAATGGGAGACATAGGATCACCCTGCCTTAATCCTTTCCTACCCTTAAAGAAACCGAACACCTCCCCATTCAAGGACAAGGAAAAGGAAGTGGTACTTACACATTCCATAACAAGCTTAATTATCTGCTGAGGGAAATTCAAAGCAAATAGCATTCTTTCCAAAAACTTCCAAGAGACGGAGTCATAGGCCTTCTTTAAATCCAATTTAAGAAGATCTTTAGGGGAGCAAGCTTTCCTATTGTACAGCTTCACAAGATCTTGACATATCATGATGTTCTCCACAATATCTCCTCCCTTGATGAAGCCACTATGAGTCAATATATCAAGCATCACTACCCCAATTCTTCTCGCCAGTATCTTGGTAATACATTTATACACTGTATTACAGCACGATATAGGTCTAAATTGAGTGACAGAGGTTGGTCTCTCCACTTTAGGAATAAGGGTGATAATGGTGTGGTTAACCTGCTTCAATAACCTCCCATTCCCCAGAAAATCTGTCACTGCTGCTATAACGTCCTTCCCCGTAACATCCCAAGTATCCTTAAAAAATTTGCTCCCATATCCATTCGGCCCTGGACTTTTATGGTTTGGAATACTGAATAAAGCTTCCTTAATCTCTTTTCCCGTAATGGGTGCAAGAAGAATGTCATGATGTACCTGCTGTAGAACTTTACCCCTCCTGACCGTAGGTACATGGACTGGTGTAACCAATTCTTCCGTACCCAACAACTCAGTATAGTAATCCACAAAGGCTTTTTTGATAGCATTTGGTTCCAATATCATATCACCATCCTTATTTTCAATACATAACACCTTATTCCTAGCACTCTTAGATTTAATAGTACTATGGAAAAACTTTGAGTTACTATCTCCCTCCTTCAACCAGTTTACTTTTGTCTTCTGGACCCAAAACTGATGCCTCGCCTTACACAACATCATATAATCCCTCAACAACGTGCTTTCAATTGCATAAAGCTCACTATTGTTAGGAGTATTCTGAATCTGTTTCTGTAACTCTTCTAGAGCTGATTTAGCCGAGCTTGCTGCAGCAACTACATTATGAAAGACATCCTTGTTGAACTTCTTAAGGTGAGGCTTCAAAAGCTTAAGATTCCTCACAAGCTTAAACATTTTAGTACCACATATTCTCTCAGACCACTGTCTTCTGATTAAAGGGAGGAATTCCTCCGATTCAGACCACATATTATAGTATCTGAAAGGCTGCCTCCATATCTGCTGCAGTCGTGGTTTAGTAACTAACGCAGGGCAATGGTCAAAGGCCCCCTCTAGCATAAAATGAACTGCCTGATCAGGGAACTCTGTCATATACTCCACATTAGCCATCATTCTATCAATCTTGCTAAAAACTCTCGTTTCATCACCATGTTTGTTATTCCAAGTATATCGAGCACCAATTCCAGGGAGATCTATAACCTGACAGACCTCAACACAGTCACGAAACTCTTTAATATCATTCCATGTAACCATTGATCCAATTCTCTCATCAAAATGCAACACATTATTGAAGTCACCCCCCCCCCCCATCAACCACGGGCCAGTTGCATTCTGACTATACTCACATAATTTCTTCCATAAAGGCTTACGCTCAACTTGTTTATTAAAAGCATAAATCATAGTCATCTTAAAATCTTTATTCCTTACCTTATCAGCCACCTTCATATCTAGTATATCAACTTCATAGTGTACCAGGTTCCAAAGCACCCAAATGCGACCTCCAGTGTGAAGGGAGCTATTCGTGCAGATCGACCAACCAGTACATATATTATTGCTTTTACTAAGCCAATTCTTATTCTTTACTCTAGTTTTTAAGAGCCCAAACAACCCTATATTATTCCTATGGAGAAACCATTTGATATCGAGTTGCTTATTTAGACTGTTTAGGCCCCTTATATTCCAAAATCCAAGGCTACCCATGATCGGTTATTGTTAGATCAGGCATTCCTTGCTCCTTCTGTGATGAATGAAGCAAGGCATGTAAGGTCTTGATGAGACTTGTACCTTCTTTGCTGACATTAAAGGAAGTGCCATCATCTCTATTCATCTTAGAAATGATTCTTGCATGGGTCGGAGCATGACTTGCTGGAGGCGGCATCACAACCATCGGGGTATGAACTGTCTCAGCAGCTTTTGGTTTCTGTACCACCTTTTGTTTCCAAGTAGTCTTCACCTTTTCATCCTTCCTACACATCTCAGTTTTATGGCCTATGCCTTTGCATTTAAGACACTTCAATGGTACCCAATCATACTCAATCCGAACACATTGCTCCTGACCTTTCTCATCCAAAAAACTAATCTCAGATGAAAAATCTTGCCCCAATTGGACCATTATCATAACTTTAGCAAAACCCAAGAAGGTCTTACTACATGTGACCGGATCACTCTGCACATAACTCCCAACCAAACCTGCAATCTTCCTCAGACATTCCTCACTTCAGAATTTGAGATTTAAACCATGTAGCTTCATCCAAATGGGGATTTCATGAACCTCACTCTTCTCAAGGATAGCCTCCTCCGTCCATGGTTTAATAACCACAGGTTTGTTATCAAACATTACCCATCTCTTCAACGCAGCTTGCTGCAACTCCATAGTCCTAAACCTCACCAAAAATACCCCATTATTCATAAATGACATTTTGTCAACATCCTCCTTCTTCCATAGCCTATTCAGAAATCCTTGGATAACAGACCATGGAGGATTGGCTCCCACAATATACCCAAACACCGCAGACTTCCAATACTCTACCTCCTCCTCAACATCACTATCAAGTAACTGTAAAAGAGGGGGTTCATTCACTTTTTCCTTACCCTTAGCTGACGTTTTCTTGGCTACTTCAGTCCAAGGTTCACCTTGATCTTCATCAGTGCACTACTACAATTTTGATATTAGAAGACGCCCAAAATAGGACGCTTATATAAGGAACCGTCCTCTATAACATGATAAATTTTGGCTCCCCATGACCTTGGTTAAATAGCACGGTTCAACAAAAGAACCATCCTTTTATTTATATTATTAGCACGGTTGGTCAATATAACCGTCCTCATAAAGAAAATAGCACGCTTGTAGGTTTAACCCATCCTATTAAAATATTTTAAAAGCGCGGTTATACTCCAAACCCATCCTATTAAAATGTAACACCCGTCCTATTCAATCCTACTCAATCTTGGAGAGTTTTACTAAACAAAATACCAAAAATCAATTGTATTTTCAATTGAATAAAATACCAAAAATTGAAAATTGAAAATACCAAATGTATTCCCGTCTTCTTCAAAATACCAATTGAGTAGGATTATTTGAAGTGTAAACAAAATAATACCAATCGACGACGAACTTGATGAGAAAGGGGCACGACACGATCTAGACTGGGCCACGATGGATGAATGGCGTACAAGCACGACACGAGAACACGAAAACTCGTCTAATTGGGCCTAGATCGTGTCATTTATGGCGTTTCACACGGTGAGCTGACACAAACCACGACCTCACTGACCGTCACGTCGAATTGACTACCACTACTACAAAATTAGTCATAGACATGACCTAATAATAGACATAGGTTAAAAAAAAACTCACATCTATTTTTAATAGACATAGGTTATTTAAAAAATCTATGTATACAAAAAAGAATATACATAGGTCAAAATTAAAATCCATGTCTATAAATTATAGATATAGGTCAAAGTAAAACCTATGTCTATAATATATGAATAGTACATGTAAAAACCATTTATATTGAAATAAAAATTTAAAACCCAAAAACGCAATTCCCTGACTCAAAATACACAACCCTAATTCTTTTGTTCAATTCGACCTCCATCTACGATATCTTCATTCCTCAAATCGCGTGAATAAACTGGATATTGCCGCCAAAACCCTAGAAATCGTTCGACGAATCAAAGATCTACTCCTAAATCATCACAATTTGTGTACCTAGAACTGGTAATTTCTTCATCTAAATCGATTTAACTTGCTTAATTTTTGTATGTGGATGTTTTTTCATGGATTTAGCTCAATTCGTTCGTGACGATTCATACTCCATTGATGAATCTGTTGTTATTTGATTTTGATTTCTTAATTTTTGTATGCGGATGTTTTTTTGGATGCAATTAGCTCAATTCGTTCGTTATCATTCATACGCCATTGATGAATTTGTAGTTATTTGATATTGATTTCTTAAGTTTTATATGCAGCTGTTTCTTATCCATTAACCGCAATTCGTTCGTGATCATTCAAACTCCATTGACGTAGTTATTCGATATCGATTCCTTAGTTTTGTGTATGCAGCTGTTTCTTTATGCATTTACCTAAATTCCTTGATATTGATTTCTTGTTAAGATATTTGTTTTATTTTGTATCGTTGTTTTAATTAACATGATCCACGGCAGCAATCTCGAGTCAGGTAGCGACACCGGCGACCCACTCCGTCACTCATAACTAGCCTGGTTTGATCCATAGCTCTCGATTCCTTCTCTTCATGTCGTCTCCTTTCTCCAACGTTGTCGACCTGCCGCCGACCAGGTTGCTTTCCTTCATTCTTTCGATTTCTATTATTCCAATTCTATTATTAACAATGGTTATTCTATTATTGCTGATTATTGGTTTATCATAGTTCTTAATTCGATTCCTGTAATGTTAATTTCGCATGGGTTGATTGTTGTTTTTAATTAGGTTGATTTGTTGGAGCACATAGATTGGAGTAACGTTGAATGCTCTCAAGCAGGTAATTCTTCTGATTTCTTTGATTAAGTGATTAGTTAATTACTATCACTTTGTGTTAAACCTAATTGGTGAGCGTTTGAGCTTAGTTAGATTTGGTTTATGAATGAATGACTTCTATGCTGTTTGAAGTCATGATTCATGTGTATTATATGTGTTGCTGAATCTACACGCGAATTAGTGAATCTCTGGTCTCGAAATCCATTTTTCAGTGCTTGTTGTTTATTTTTTATTTACATTTAGTCTCGTCTCACTCTAAACTTTGAAGCTTCCTTATTAGATAAGTTTCTAATTGTTTCGTACATCAATACCTTCTATTCAGTCCCCTATTCTCTGTAGTGTTTTGTATCAAGATATGGCTTGGAATTAGGCAAATTATGAACTATACTGATCGCTTGCTCAATATTGAAACCAGAAATTTGGCTAAGGAATTAAAAACTGGAATTCACATGGTAATCGAAACATTTTTTTCTTCCTTATTCAACGCTTCAGAATATATAAATTTGTTTCCTTAGGCGGCAATTTTAGCATTCAGGTACTACTCCACTTTCTTGGCCTTCCTTTCTTCTTCTGTTACTCCCTCCCTCCTTTTTATTAATACACTACTGTTTCGCTTCATTTCACAATTTCAGCTGATTCTTTATGTTTTTATACTCAATTGTGAAGATTATTTTGATCAAAATGTATAGAGTGAGTGATTTGATTCTAGCACTCGATGTTCTATTATTGAGAGTTTGCTTCCTTGCTTGAAATGGGTTAGGGCTAGTTTGATCGTTTAAGTTTTGAATGCTTTGATTCTGATGTCGATTTGTTGTGATTTTTATATGCTTGGAGCGTGTTAGACTTAGAGCTGTTTTAGTCGTATGAGTTTTGATTCTTCACGGCATCTCGATTATTCGGGAATTCTGAATGCCATTGGGTGGCTTTGATTTAGATGTTGATTATTCATGGTTCTAGTATTTGGTGGAAGGATCTCCACTGTCGGAATCTCGTGGCAAAAGGAAGTATTTGGTGGTTGTCGGGATTAATACTGCATTCAGTAGCCGAAAGAGAAGGGATTCCGTGCGTGCTACTTGGATGCCACAAGGTTTGTACTCGTAATATATAAGTCCCTCTTATATATATATATATATATATATATATATATATATATATATATATATATATAACATCACTGCCTCAAGGTTGATGCTAAATCATCTTTGATAATGTCGTTAATCAGGAGAAAAGAGAAAGAAACTGGAAGAAGAGAATATATATATATATATATATATATATATATATATATATATATATATATATATATATATATATATATATATATATATATATATATATAACATCACTGCCTCAAGGTTGATGCTAAATCATCTTTGATAATGTCGTTAATCAGGAGAAAAGAGAAAGAAACTGGAAGAAGAGAAGGGCATCGTCATGAGATTCGTCATAGGCCACAGGTTGGTGATCCGTCTTTGGACCCTTTCTCTATATCGCTTACCAAATTCACTACTTAGCTGATGTGTTGATTGTGTCGTTGACTGCTGGTGTTATTGTCAGTGCAACAGCGGGTGGTATCTTGGACAGAGCTATTGAGGCAGAAAATCAATAGCGTGGAGACTTACTAAGGCTGGTAAGTTTGATTAATATGAACTCGGACCGTCTTGCCATAAAATATACTCTATAAATTGCTAGATTTTGATCTTGGTTCCCTTTTTGTGTCGGGGCTACGAGGACAGCTACATGTGGAGGGGTATCTTGAACTATCGGCAAAAACAAAAATGTATTTCGCGACTGCTGTTTGTATGTGGGATGTTGAGTTCTATGTCAAGGTGGACGACGATCCAAATATGTAATATCAAATATGGTACTGCCAGGTGATCTTTTGCACTGGTTTACCTAACCATTTATACCCTTCTGGTATGGTATAAGCAAAGTTCCCCATCCGAATACCCCTTGTACCCAGTTTTCAGATCATCCTTGACTTGGCAAGTTTTCCTCCAACTCCAGCTCGATTTTGCCTTGGGTTTGTACTCATTCTAATCATTTCCCGTCATGTAAACTTGATGTGCCCAATTAACCCAGAGGTTCAGCCTGGTCCAATTATATGAGTATTTAGTTTTTGACCTGAACAAAAACTCAGGTTTTTAGATACCTAAGTATCTAAATGGTAATCTTCCTTCAACAAAGCCAAAGACTGATGATTTTTTCCTTTAGTTCTGCTCGCATACCATTAAAATAGCCATTTGATTGGAACCTGAGGATTTGGAAAAGGCTATGGAGTAGTAGCTAGAGCATAATTGATTGTATCTAGAGCAAATCGTCAGCAAACATGAGATGGCAGAGTTCCATATTTGCACACGAGGGATGGAATTTGAATGGGAAACTCTTCGTGGAATATTTGAGCATCAGAAGTGACAAAGTGTCACCCTAGTGAAGTCCTCTTTTACAACGACATGTTGATTTTGTTTTTGTAAGTTCTATGTACAACGACATGTTGATTTTGTTTTGGTGAATTGCAGGAACGCTAGCAACAACTCTAATTCGACATCTCGTCAAGCAACAATTAATATTGGTATTTTTCTGTGTTTTTCACACTAATCACTGAAGCCCCACTTTCTCACCTGTACCCTTTTAATTATTCCAGGAACCATTGGTCATGTGGCCCATGGCAAGTCGACAGTTGTTAAAGCTATATCTGGTGTACAGGTATGTTTCTGTTCGTAAGTGCATGCCGTGTTGCACGAGGCACTAATTCAGACTGCAAAATATGACTTTTGTGTCCTTGACCTTTTCTGCAGACCGTTCGTTTTTAGAATGAGTTGGAGCGTAATATTACAATCAAGCTTGGATATGTTAATGCAAAGATATACAAATGTGAGGATGAACGTTGCCCAAGACCTATGTCCTATAAGTATGTTTAACTTTTGTTATGTTTGTAAGATTGAATCTGACCTAGTTTTCCTTACCTATTTACTTTGATCTGTTTCTTAATTTTGGCTTATGTTCCTGTCTCTTGTGGGCCATGTGGTAAAAAATGTAGAGTATTAGGAGATGGTGCATATTTTATACGGAGTATATTGTTCCCTTTATTCTCACAAATAGGACAATGTAAATGTATTTAATATTATTTAGGATATGAAAATTTTGCAAATCAGTGGAGATTGTTATATATAGCCTATAGGTAGGAGGTACTAGGTAGCTTGGTGCAATCAATTTGATAGTGTATACAGGCATCACCCCCATTGTGTGTTTTTGTAGATTGACACCACCTAAACGATATCTTTTTTACATGGGTGTCACCCCTTGGGTGTCCCTTAACTAATATTTTGTCTTATAAAAAAGATGGTCCTGTCAACATAATAGGCATTTTTTTACAGGGCATATGGAAGTGGAAAGGAAGATAGTCCTATGTGTGACGTGACTGGATTTGAGAATTGCAGGATGAAGCTTCTTAGACATGTGTCTTTTGTCGACTGTCCAATAAGTCATTATTTATTAAAATTACTCTCCGTCTTCGCTTTTCATTCTTCTGTGACATCAGGTAACCTGAATTCGTGATCATCCCCTCCCCTCTCTGTATGCGTGCATTGCTCTTACGGTTTTTGTAACCAATAGTCCAATACTGTACAAATGATACCTGAATCACAAGGCTTGAGTTTTTCTGCTTGTAGAAACGTTGTGTCTTTTGGCATATAGGGTTTCATAGGGGTGATTCATCTCCTCCCTCCATCTCATAGGGGCTTCTGTGGTCTTTATAATCAAAGTTCTGTGATGTATTCTTTTGCATAATGCATGTATACAGTTGTTACCCGGATCACTAGGCTTGAGTAGATTCGAGTTTTTCTTCTTGTAGAAGCGTTGTGTCTTTTTTGGCATCTAGTGTTCATAGGGGTTATTCATCTATCGTAATTGCTGATTTCAGGGTCATGATATTCTCATGGCCACCATGCTTAATGGGGCTGCTATCATGGATGGCGCTTTGCTCCTCATTGCTGCTAACGAGACCTGTCCTCAACCCCAAACGTCTGAGCATCTTGCAGCCATTGAAATCATGCGACTTCAGCATATCATCATCCTTCAAAATAAGGTTGATCTAATTCAAGAAAATGTAGCTATCAACCAACATGAAGGAATTCAAAAATTTGTTAAGGTATCTCTTGTCTTGAACTATCCAATTACCTGAAAGCATATACTTTTGAAAGAAGATAATATGATGCATATTACTAACTATTGCTTGTATTGTTGAAGGGAACTGTTGCCGATGCTGCACCAGTAGTTCCTATATCTGCACAGTTAAAGTACAACATTGATGTTGTTTGTGAGTACATAGTAAAAAAGATCCCCATTCCTGAGAGGAATTTTATCTCGCCACCAAATATGATTGTGATTCGATCTTTTGATGTCAACAAACCTGGTTATGAGGTTGATGATATACGTGGTGGTGTTGCTGGAGGAAGTATTCTTAAGGTATTCTTCTTACCTTGTGTCACTCTGTTGATATTGCCATTAAGTCTCATGTTGTAGTGTTTCTCTTTCGAGCATGGCCCATATCCTTTCATTATGTAAGCTGATATGCATGAATGAGTCGCACAAAAGAAATTTGCTTGGTTTTTTTGTTTGTTCATTGATGTTATGCTGTATATGTAAGTTCAAGGTGATCCATTTGTGTGGGCCATTTTTACCAATATTTGATTCTTCTCCTGTGCATTTTGTATTCAGTGTTTTTTTTAGACATTTCTTCATCACGAGTACCATTGTAAATAGTACCTGATCTTTGTATTTTCTATGATGGTTTTTTTCGCATGTATTTCAGGCAGGTACTGCATAAATATGCGAATGAAGACGTGTCGTTAGGTGCTTGGTTTATTGGATTAAATGTACAGCACATCGATGATCGCAGATTATGCTGCGGCACTGCTCCTGGTAAGAAGCTTCATTCCACAGGACATACTTGTACTTAAATCAAGTGTAGGTTTGTTTATGAATGTTTGGTGTTTGGTGTTGGGATGAGCAGATTGTGAATGGAAGGCGCAGGCAGGCAACGTGTGTGTTGCATCATTCAACTGGAGTTGCAGCGGGATTTGCAGGTCGGTGGAGAGGATGGGGGAGGTCCAACGACGGTGTGGTGAAGGGGAGAAGGCTGGAACAACACCGCTTTTTGATCGACAAGCTTCATTCTAATGTATTTTACTCACCCATGATCGATCCACATAATGGTTTAACGTAAATATTGGATTTTTGGATTGGCGTACAATTATATCGAAATATTTTTTTTTTTAAAAAAATTATGTAACACAAACAGGACGGTTATCGTAAGCGTCTTATTTAATGGATGATATTATTTTTTTATTCAAAAGAATTAACAGGATGGTTCGTATGCCAACCATCCTATTTATATTAGTAGATAATAGGACAGTTTGGATGGAACCGTGATGTTTAAAATAGATTTAATAGCACGCTTCAGTGGACCGCGCTTTTAAATAACACATTAAAGAGGATGGTTCCTCCTTGAACTGTCCTATTAATGTTGAATTTAATATCACGGTTTGACTTTCTGGGAACCATGCTATTCGATTTAATAGAACGTCAACCTAAAGGACGGTTCCCTATCCAATATAGGATGGTTATGAACCATCCTATTTAATCTTAATTGTAGTAGTGGTGGACTCTTTTGACTGTTCTCCATCGTCATTGCACTCCAGATTGTAAGCTTCAATAGTTTCATTTGACCTCGTAGGATTCGGGGTCATTGTTTGCTTAGTATTAGATTTATAAAAAGGATCAGAATTATTTATTACTCTTTCATTATAACGTGATTATAAATAAGAGTCATCGTTGGTCATTAGGTAAATTTTTAAAAAATTGAGTCTCGTAAGTGTTGTATTTTTTGTTCAAAAAAAATGTCTAAGTTTTAATGTGTTTTTTCCCACATCCAAGAAATAATTTAAACGGCGAAACTATTGCACACTCCCTCTATTCATATCCAATGCTCTCATTTACTTTTTCACATTTGTCGAGACGTGTTTTGCACCATCAATATCAAATAGTTTACATTAGCAAAAGATAAACTCCATAAAAGTTTGATATTCTTAATATATACGCATAACAAGGAAACACACAAGATCTCACGTGACTATATTCATTCTTATAGATTGTCAAAAATATTGAAGATTTTTTTATTTGTGAATAGTGTCAAAAACAGAACTGAGACTATTGGATATGAATGGAGGGAGTATATAAAAAACCGATAATATAAAATTGAACTAAAATTATCCCACATCGATAAACTATAATGAGGTGATGAAAATTTATTATATAAATAAACGTAATCATTCGTCTTTAGATATCAACCAAAAATATTTTGAGTCCTAAAAAGAGTTCTTAAGACTACAAATTTAAGTAAAATTATCACACATCGAAAAATTATACTCCGTAATAAATTGATGAAATTCTATTATATAAATGAAAGTAATCATTCGTATTTAGATATTAATCAGAAATTTTTTGAGTTCTAAAAAGCGTTATTTAAGTTATAAACTTAAGTAGATTTATCTACATCGATAATTTTTGGGTCGTGCTTTTTCCTAACGAGCGTTTACTCAATCCTAACTACATTTTACCAATTTGTCCGTGTCATTTCACCAAAACTGATTTTCTTTTAAAAAAAACCCTAAATTCAACCCCCCATCAACCACCTCCCAAAACACAATTAAACCTATCAACACCAACCACCAACACCCAAAACACAATTAATTAAGTTTAATTTTACGTAATAAAATAAAAATAAGATAGTAAAAAACCGAATTAAAAAAATTACATGAAAAGGAAAACCATAATGCACCCTAAATCTCTAACCCTAATTAAAAAAAATAATTAAACTCTGAACAAAATATAAATCAATTAAATTAAAATGATACTCCGTATTAGTTTATTGATAATTGAATTAAAAGTTATAATCAAATTCGAAAGAGTTTAGTTGATTAAAGAAATTGGGGAGGTAAACAGACAAAGAAGAAGAGAAAAAAATTACAAGTTAGGTTAAATTATGGAGAGGGTAAAATTGGAAAAGTGACGTCATTTTCGTTAGGATTGAGTAAAGGCTCGTTAAGAAAAAGTAATTTCGTAATTTTTTGATGAGGTGATGAAATTCTACATCATAAATAAGAGAAATCATTCGAGTTGAGATATTAACCAAAAATCTTTGAGTCCGGAAAAGAGTTTTTAAAACTATAAACTTAAGTAAAATTATCTCACTTTGAAAAATTATGAAGAGGTGATAAATTTTACGTAGTATATCGTACGAGTAGTAATTAAATAAGAGAAATCATTCGTTTTTGGATATTAACCAAAAATTTGTTGAGTCTTATAACAACTATTAAGATTATAAATTTAAATAAAAATATCCCGCATCGGAATGAAAATAATAATAGTTGATGGAATTATATTACTGAGTATATAATTAAGAGTAATCATTCGTCTTTAGATATCAATATGAAATCTTTTGACTTCTAAAAAGAGTTCTAAAGACTATTATAAACTTAAATAGAATTATTTCACATCAAAAAATTATGATGAGGTGATGAATTTCTATATCATAAATAAGAGACAACATTCGTTTTTGGATAATAACCAAAAAAATTAAGTCTTATAACAGCTCTTAAGGGTATAAATTTAAGCAAAATTATCCCACATCGAGAAATTTTAATGAGGTGATAAAATTTTATTATTATATAAATAAAAGTAATCATTCATTCTTAGAAATCAACAAAAAAAAATTGAGTCCTAAAAAGAATTCTTAAGACAATAAATTTAAGTAAAAATATCAGACATCGAAAAATTATAATAAGTTGATGAAGTTTTTATTATTTAATTTTAGGGGGCGTTTGGTGTGAGGTTACAGGAAAGGGAAAGGTAATCAAAATACTTCATTCCCTTGTAGGTGTTTGTTTTCACTTTTTTGTATTCTCTTTTTCCCTTTGTATTCCCTCCCAAACCCTCGTACTCCTCTAATTTCAATCCCCACTCCCCTAGGGTTTGCATTTTGTTTCCCTCACCCACCCCAACTCATCACCCACCACCCTAAAACCACCACCACTCTGGCACCACCACCAATGTCACAACCACCGTCACCACTCCAACACCACCACCATCGATCTTGCCCCTACCGCCACCCCGACACCGTCACCACCTCGTCATTTGTATTCCCTATAATTTCTAAACAAACAATAAGGAAAATCTAAGGGAATCCATTTCTTTTACCCTTGTTTCCCATGTTTATTCTCTTTCACTTTCTCATGTTCTAACCAAACGTTCCTAGAGTAATCATTCGTCTTTAGATATCAACCCAAAATATTTTGAATCCTAAAAATAGTTTTTAATACTATAAATTTAAATAAAATTATTTCAATTTAAAAAATTATGATGAAGTGATGAAATTTTATATCATACATAACAAAAATAATTCGTTTTAGATATTAACCAAAAATCTCCTAAGCCTATAACATCTCTTAAGGCTATAAATTTAAGTAGAAATATTCCGCATCGAAAAATAATACGAAGTAATAAGTTGATGGAATTCTATTACTTCGTATATAATAAAGAGTTTTCATTCGTTTTTAGATTTCAACATGAAATCTTTTGATTAAGTTCTAAAAAGAGTTTTGAAAACTACTACTATATAAACTTAAGTTGAATTATCCCAAATTGAAAAATTATGGCGAGGTAAAAAATTTTATATCATAAATAAGAGAAATCGTTCGTTTTTAGATAATAATTAAAATTCTTTTGAGTCTTATAACAACTCTCAAGGTTATAATTTGAGGTAAAAATGATCTAACGTCGAGAAGTTGCTGAAATTCTATTATGTAAATAAAAGTAATCATTCGTCTTTAAATATCAAAACAAAAATCTTTTGACTTTTATAAAAAGAATTTTTAAGGACGTCGAAAATTTCTACAAATATAAGAAACGAATATTGGTACAAATATGTAATTAAAGATGTATTTGTGTAATTGTGTGTGAGATACTTTAATCAGTCTTTCTAACTACAATGCACGCCTATAATTTAATTTGACATTTACCGCATATATTATCTCCTTAGAAGCCCATTCAGGTATATATGTGGATAATATTTCTTTACTATTAGACATACTCTTATCTTCGACTTACTTTTTCCTGTTGCGTACGTAGTCTCACCAATTTATACAATCATACAACTACTGAACTAGTGAACTACGTGTCATTATCAATGCCATTAAAAATCGCCGCGTGCATCGCACGGGCTTTCCAACTAGTTTTATCTAACAATGGAAGAACAAGTTCTTGGATGATTTTTCTAAAATTGAATTAAATTAAGAAAAATTGTTGATTGGTCTCACTTTATTGATTTAAGGACAAACTTGATAATAACCAAATTTCTTAAATATAGCACAAACTTTTGTCCACAATGGACAAACTTTATAAAATAAAGTTCTTATTACAAACTCAAGGTGAAGAACCATTGTAGTTGTTCTTAAATTTGGTGGACCATAAAACCATTTAATTTAACAAGTAATCCGTAATATGTCCGCCTATTAACCTTAGGGGGCGTTTGGTTAGAACATGGGAAAGAGAAAGAGAATAAACATGAGAAACAAGGGTAAAAGAAATGGATTCCCCTAGATTTTCGTTGTTGTTTGTTTAGAAATTATAGGGAATAGAAATGACGAGGTGGTGACGGTGTCGGGGTGGTGGTAGAGACGAGATCGGTGGTGATGGTGACATTGGTGGTGGTGCCGGAGTGGTGACAGTGGTTGTGACATTGGTGGTGGTACCGGAGTGGCGGTGATTTTAAGGGTGGTGGGTGATGAGTTGGGGTGGGTGAGGGAAACAAAATTGAAACCGTAAGGGAGTGAGGGATTGAAATTAGAAGAGTATGGAGATTTAAGAGGGCATAAAAAAGGAAGAAGAAAATGCAAAAAAAAATGAAAAAAAACAACAAAAAAGGGAATGAAATATGTTGATTCCTTCCCCCTTTTCCTGTAACCTTACCACTCAACGAGTACGGAGTACCAGTTACCATTAACGTAGGCCTCCTTACACTTGACGCTACCATCAATGGAAACAGTTTCACTAGCTTGCAAAAACACCATCATCTTTATCGTTCTCATCTTCATCACCACTACCAAAGCAGCACCATCATCACCATCAGATTCAAACCAGTCATCTGAAATAATCTCGAGATTCCAAGAATACCTGAGGATCAACACAGCTCAACCAAACCCCAAGTACTATGAAGCAACTGACTTCATCATTTCCCAAGCTAAATCACTGTCCCTTCAATCGCAAGTCATTGAATTTGTCAAGAACAAGCCCTTGATCTTGCTCAAATGGCCTGGTCAAAACCCCAATCTGCCCTCGGTTCTCCTCAATTCTCACACCGACGTCGTTCCCGTTGAATCCAACAAGTGGCTCCATCAACCCTTTGGGGCCCATCTTGATTCTCGTGGCAATATTTTCGCTAGAGGTTCTCAGGTAAGTCACATACTTTCATCTAAGTTGCGTTTTGTCATTTGTTTGGAGGGTTCTTTTGTTTCAAATTTAGTTTAGTTTGATGATATTGATTGGTGAAGTATGTACTTAAGACGTATTGGGATGAAGTATTCGTAATTCGCTCCCATTGTTTGAAGAAATTATGTGACCGGAATTTTGGAAGATGGGTTGATGTATTATATTAATGTTCACCAAAACTTATAAGAGACGGTCCATTTCTTTCAATAGCGTTGGTTAACAGAGAAACCTCTTCCATGGAGGTGATTTTAAATTTTTATGAAGATAGGAAAGTCAATTGACGGTTCCACAATATCCCAAATTCTGGTATGAGGCAGTGGAGAACTTAAGTTCGAAATTAAAGTGAAAGTGTACTCCGTATATAAATAGCGATTTCTAATATCTTCAATTAGTGTTTAGTTGATTATCATTTTTCACATTTGGTAAAAATGTATACAACATTTGATTGGTCTCAACCGTCATCTTAAATTAAAGTGAAACTTACAATGAGTGTTGTTCTTTGGTACACCTCTTATTCCCAGGAGCGATCACTTGACAATTATTGTAACTAATAATCCAAGAGTCATAATATGAGTAAGTTAGTATCTGCCGAGAGGGATTAATGCCAAAATGGATATGCACCATAGCTTAGACTTGTTTTGTTTTGAGACAATGATTTTGTGGATTATCTTTGATTAGTTTGATTATTGTGTGATTGTTGTATTTGAGCTGTGCCATTTCGATTCTGCAACCATTTATCAACTTTAAGACTTTCTCTATGTGTGGGAGATGTGAGCTACAGTAAGGGAAAAAACTTTGTGCTGCTATTTGTAGATTAAATAGCTGGGTGAGATATGAAATGATGGCTGATTTCTTGTCATTTTTCTTCTATTCTAGTAGAAAGTTGAATCTTAACTCGCCGCTAAAGCTTAAAAAAATCAATGGTCTTTTTTTTTATTCCATCAGAAATCTTTAAAAGATGGTGATCAACCTGTGGCAGATTGAGAAAAAATTGTTTCCGTGGTCCTTTGAGATATTTTTTTTGAACAGAGTAGTACAAAATTTGTGATTTGTAGTATTTTCAGAACAAAATGAGTCAAAACGAACCCAGCACATGGTTCACCATTATTATAAACAATTCAACATGAATGCTATGTGCAGGATATGAAATGTGTGGGTTTACAGTACTTGGAAGCTATAAGGAAGCTAAAGGTTTCTAAATTTGAGCCTACTCGGACCATATATCTGTCATTTGTGCCTGATGAAGAGATAGGAGGACATGATGGAGCTGAGAAATTTGCTGAGTCTGATATATTTGAAAAAATGAATGTTGCCATTGTGCTGGATGAAGGACTTGCATCCCCTGGGAAGAGGTATCGTACATTTTACGCCGAGAGATCACCTATGTGGACGGTGATTAAGGCTACTGGGGCACCTGGGCATGGAGCGAAGTTGTATGATAACACCGCAATGGAAAATCTATTGAAGAGTATTGAGAGTATTAGGAGATTTCGAACCTCTCAGTTTGACATGGTAAAGGCTGGCCTGAAAGCTGAAGGTGAGGTGGTTTCAGTAAACATGGCGTACCTGAAAGCTGGCACGCAGTCTCCCACTGTAAGTGTTTTTATTCCAGCACAACCGACATATGTAAGCGTATTTAGTTCTGATAAGAGTTAAAGAGTTACATTAACATATATTGTTAACTTAGGTGCTGGTATGAACTAGGCGGTTTGTGCTAGAAGTCTTGTTGGTTATTTAGTTCTCAAACACAACATACACGAGCTGTTGTGGCCAGTGAAATTGACGACGTGAATCGTAAGATGGCGAGGGATTTGTTTCATCTCCTTTATCTCGCAGAGGATGTTTGACTCTCTTTGATTTCTATTCACTCTTGAGGCTAGACTTTGTTGACGTGAACCATTGTATGATTTTGCTTAGGAATTAGAGAAATGAACCTCTGGGAAAGCAAGCGAACGCATTTTACCTCAGCTAGATGTGTTGTTAAAAATATTGCTACTGTGTCTCTTATTTCTGTTCTCCTGTGAATTTCGTCCAAGTAAATAATGATCACATTGGTTGTTGAATTCTCCCTCCATTTGAATTATTGCCTCATTAGGGCTTGGCACAAAATTGTAAAAGAGAAAAAAAATGAGGGAAAAGTGGGTTTACGAGATATCATTTCCATTGAAGATGGGTGGGAATTAATGCTGGCTGAGGGTATTTCATTCGTTTTTAATACCAAAAGTTTTTTGATAAAATGTAAGAATTGTAAGTATTAATCAAAATAAATGTACTCCGTACATGATACAATAATAGTCCGCCTTACATCCTAAGATGAAGGCCACTAATCCATTTCCTATCCTTCTCTGTCAAAATCCCCTTAATTAGCTATTCAGTTCAAGTTCTAATCTCCCTCTTAATTAATACTCCCTCCGTTTTTTAATTTTTGCCCCGTATTCCTTATTTGGCAAGTTTTTATTTTTTTGCCCCATTTCCTTACTTCCCTTATTTGTCCTATATATATATATTATCATATTGTGCTTTATGTTTTTCTATTATTTACGCATTTTGCCAATGATCGAACAAACTAACATTACTTTACTTAAGTTTGATGATTCATTTGTGCCTAGTCACCAAAATTTCATCATCGTTTCTCTCTTTATCAATACTTTATCAAATTTCTTAATTTCTGTGCAAAAGACAATGGGGGCAAAAATTAAAAACCGGAGGGAGTACCAAAAGTTATAGGAATGAAATGCCGGAAAAGGAAATCGAAATAAATTAGTGAAATATGGGGAGCACGATTTGATTATGTGGTGGGATAGTTTTTATTTCACTAGGTATGATGTTAGACTGTTAAATGGTGATAATTTAAATATCTACTAGTGTTGAAAACCGTCATAACAAAAAACAACGGAGTATAATTTAGACAATGTTCCCATAAAGGCAGAGAAACAAAAATAAAACCTAAATGTAAATAATCATGTTAAAAATGTGATGCAAAATTATGTAATTTTTCAATTAAATTTTAGTAAACTTTTATGGTTTGTGTGTCTTGTAGGAAGTTCATTTGTGATCCTGTTAATTTTTTTTACTAGTGCACAATAGTTGGTTACTTTATACTTAATCCTAAAAATATCATGGTATTAACACATAAGCAACTTTTGTTGAAGATAAATACAGTCTCTCTAAATGACACTACTATAGTAAATAAAGGATTGACGAGTTTCCTTTCGTCGACAAGGGCTTTGTTATGAATATGCAACCTTCTGAAGCTGAAGCTGGGCTTGACATTCGGGTGCCACCAACAGCTGACCAGGAAGCTCTTGTAAGACGTATCATTGAGGAGTGGGCACCTGCTTCCCGCAACATGACATTTGAGGTATGAGCTTGTTGTCGTCAATGTGACTCGGTTCGTCTTGTTAATGTGGTGATTCTTATTTATTTCTTATGAACTATCTTCCATACAAATAGCCATAGTTAATGACTATTAAATGGCCGTGTGTTCAGTGATAGTACGCCTTTCCTGCTTTATTGCATTTCAAAGATTTAGAACCCAGAGTAGAGTAATCAAGTCACTGTTTTGTTACTAAGTGTGTTTTCCTGTTAGAGCTGATATTATTGACCATGTATGTGCTTACACATCTCGGTCCCTGTACATTTGGGCCTTGGACAAGGATCTGGTTTAGGAATGGACTCTACTGCTACACTCTTGAACTTATTAAATTGAGTTTGAATTGTCAATCCAGTTTTGAGTGTTTCTTGTGACACATGCTGGAGAACACAAAGGTGCTCAAAATCAGTGTATATCTAAAGATGATAAGGTCTTACTGGGAGATGATTAGTTCCATGAAGCGAAGTATTATGTATCGTTGTAAGAACCCCACCAGGAAAAGATGAGGAGAGAACATCGCTATCACAGAATTCGAGTGTTTCACGAGAATAGCTGACTGGTCCCTCAAATGTCACCTTTTAACCCTTTTAACCCTTTTCTTGTAGTGATTCTTGTACTACTTTACTGATATAATTGTATCATGGGCAGTTCAAGCAGAAGGTGTCTGTGCTCGACGAGTTTGGTAATCCTATTCTGACTGCTACTGACAGTTCAAACCCCTGGTGGGCTCTCTTAGAAAAAGCAGTTACAAGTGCCGGTGGAGAACTCGAAAAACCAGAAATATTCCCTGCCTCGACCGATGCTCGGTACTTTAGGCGTAAGGGACTGCCAGCTATTGGTTTTTCTCCCATGGCAAATACACCAATCCTACTACATGACCACAATGAGGTAACCAGTAGTAACCTTATGGTGCTTATTCCGTTGGTTATCCTGTAAATATATTGTCACCTTGTGGCAGTGCTTATGGCTGTCCCATTGCAAAATGTCTCTTGTAATGTGGTTAAACGTAACAAATTGCAAAATTATATGCCATTTACCCAAATACCCTCATAAAAGAACGTTTTAGTTGCTACCTTAGGATGTTCAGGTTAATAATAACATGCAATTATATAATAATGTTTTTGTTTAACCATGTTAATAAGCGTTTTTGTACTCGTTAAAGCCTGAAGCCTGATTAATAGAAATCAATTGTTTTCCCCCAATGCGTTGGACCCTTTTTATGCTCGAGAGATCGACTATGGAATTAATATTTGTTATGAAACAGATGAGACACGCTATCGTGATAAGAAGAAAGAGTCATATATGATTTTTATTGATGTAAAGAAGGCTTATGATAAGGTACCAACGGAGATACTTTAGTGGGTATTAGCCAAAAAGCGCGTGTCAAAGACATCACTAGAGACATGCGAATAAGCTAGTACAATGTATCTAAGGCTTAGCTCTTAGTCCTTTCCTCTTTGTCATAGTCATGGACGAATTTGACAAGGTTAATTCAAGATGACATTCCTTGGTCCATGATGTTTGTGGATGATATATTGATTGATGAAACGAAGGACGGAGTTGAACGGAAGTTGGAACTTTAGAAGGCTTAGTTTAAAAAAGCGTGCATGCGCCTACATGCCTACGTGCACTCGAGGCGCATTATTATGCAATTCCATAGTTTTTTCTCCAAATTGTTCTATTTTACCCTTATCCGCTCGTCCTTGTCTTTAATTTTCACTTACAAATACATGTTAACCTTCTTTAAAATAGAAAAGGGACTATTATTGCATAAAATTTGATTGAAAAATATGCATGTTTGTTTGAAAATTTTGTGTGCCTCATGTCTAAAAGGTGAGCGCCTTCCTCCTATGCCTCATCGCCCTAGGACCCCATCGCCTCACTGCCCCTCACGCCTTCTCAAACTAAGTTCGAGGCATACATTAGAAACTCATGTGTTTAGGTTGAGCATAACTTAGACTGAATATTTGAAATGTAAATTTAGTGGAAGTGGTAGTAGTGAAGCAGGAACATTCTCTTTTGATGGGAATGTTATACGAGGAAGAAAGTTTTTTTGTTATCTTGGGTCTATTCTCCAAAAAGATTAAGAATTAGATGGTAACATTACCTGTAGGATTAAGGCGTGATAAGTGAAATGGAAGAGCGTAACGAGGTTATTTTTTTTGGTAAAATGTAAATATGTATTAGAATATGTGGTACCAATTACATCAATCAGTTTGTGAGTTAAATAGACTCACTATACTACTCAAATATAGTTCTTTCTACTATTACATCAGTCTCTCAATCCATTGTCTATCCTTTGCTGTCATGATTCCTTTTATTTGATGTTGAATTCTAGTTCTGATTTCATGCTGAATCATGCTAGCACACCTGCCTGGTACATTGCAGCATTAACAGTGCTATTCATCACCCCTACCTTAAGTCTGGAATATCTTCTATGAATCCTCCAAACCTGATCATTGCTCACTGCAATCTGGACTCCAGTCCAACCCTGCAGTAGCTGTTGTATTGGCACTGAAAGAACAGGTCCTGTACTGATTCTTCCCCTGATCACATATGCAGCATCTATTGTCAGGGAAAATATTGAGCCTGAAGAGTTTGTCCTTAGTATTGAAACCATGGTGATGATAAAGCCAAGCAACAAAGCCATGTTTAGGGATATTCCACTTGTTCCATACTAAGTGGTACCAGTCCACTTCAGCTGGAGTTTAGCTTAGCCAGTAGTAGCCTTTATTAACCGTATACTCCTTACCTGGAACTGCTGTTCCATTCATTTTGGTCATAAGCATCTTGCAATTCAATCTTGAGTTTGCAAATCTTCCATGTCCAACTAGCATCATTAGGGGCATTGTAATCTTTCTAGCTTATGCCCTTCAGGTAGATGTTATGGACCCACTGTACCCACAATTTGGATGGGTTAGTATGCACCCACTACACCAGTTTCCCAATGATAGCCTTATTCCAGATGGTGTCAACTTTCAGACCTAGCCCCCCATCTTATCCTTGAATATTTTATCCCAAGACACAGTTGGGGTCCTGGCATATTCAGCCCCACCATCCCACAAGAAGTTCCTGCATATTGCTTCTATTTTGGTGATGACTCCTTTAGGAATGATGAATATTAATGCCCAGTAAGAATGGAGTGTTTTAAGGACAGACTGAACTAGCACTAATCTTCCTGCATAGGATAACTTTCTAGTTCCTAGGCCTCTTATTCTCTCTAGTACTTGATCAATCAGAGGCTGACATTCTGTCACACTCAGTTTCCCTGGCTTGATAGGCACTACAAGATATTTGAATGGGAGTTTGCCTTCAATGCAACCAGATACCTGGACAATGTCTTGCTTGATCTCAGGTCTCACCCCCATTAAAGTAGACATTTGACTTATCCTTACTCATCTGAAGACCTGAAGCCTTGGAGAATGTAGAGAAAGTTCTCAGAAGGCTCATGATAGATGTTACATCCCTTTTTGCAATAGAGTAAGAGTTCATCCGCAAACATCAAGCTGCTTAACTTCATTGGCTTACACAAAGGGTGGACCTTGAAATTCATAGTTGTAGTATGAGCTAAGAGTCTTGTGAGATATTTCATGCATATAGTGAACAACAGAGGTGACAAAGGGTCTCCCTGCCTCAACCCTCTATCTGTCGAACCACCCAAAACTATCCCCATTCAAATTAAGAGTATAAGATGTTGTGGTGACACACTCCCTAATGAGATTTATGAAGTGATTTGGGATGTTCATCTCCTGCATCATTTGAAATAGGAAGACCCATTCCACACAATCATAAGCTTTGTGCAGATCTATTTTGAACAAACATCTAGGGGACACAAACTTCCTCCCATAGAGTTTAACTAAATCCTGACATATTAAGATTTTTTCTATTATGCTTCCGCCTTGGATGAAGCCACCTTGGGCAAGGGAGATCAGGTAAGGAAGAACCATGGCCAGCCTTGAGCACAAAAATTTTGAAATGCATTTGTAAACCACATTACAACATGCAATGGGCCTAAATTGCATAACTGAAATGGGGACTTTAGGGATCAGAGTAATGTTGGCGGCATTCAATGTTTCAATAGCTTGCCACTTCTGAAACATTCCTGGAAACGAGGTTATTATGTGATTAAAGCGTATCTCACGGATAAAATGCAAATTTTATCGATGAACAATTAGGTCTGCACTTTTATATGGTACCTAATGTTGGGTCGTAAAGTATGGTAATATGCAAAAAATGGAATGTGGCAAAAATGCGCATTTTAAGATGGTTGTGTGGCCATAGAAGAATGATCAACTTAGAAATTAGGTGATTCGGGAAAAATGTATGAGTGACCCCTATAGAGGATAAGTTAATGGAGAATCGATTGAGACTTGAGACAGTTTGAGCATGTAGACAGAGGCCGATTGATGCACTGGTACATAAGCTTGAAAGATGGGTGGTGAGGGATAGAGATAGACCTAAACAGACATAAGTGATTGAGAACCATATGAAGTTTCTTAGGATTGGAGAACTATGACGTTGGATAGGACAATGTGAAGGGAGAGACTTCCCGTGGTTGATGATATTTGAGGACTATTTTTTTTCTTCCTTATTATTATTATTATTATTATTATTACTATATTATTTTTTTTACTTATCAAACTCTTCATCTTTAGGGGGTGTTTGGTTCATCAATTTGGGATATAAGTGTGAGTTTGGAATGAGCTAAACCCATACCTTGTATTTGTTTGCGAAAAATAGTTTTCATACTCATATCTCAACCTCATGGGTTTCTCATATCCAAGAAGAGAGGTGGGTATGAGATTGATATCCATGGATATCAAAATACTCCAATTAACAAAAAAATTGTACTTCTATGAAATATTGTAAATAAAATCTATTTGATTAAAAAATAATTTGCATAAACTTAATTAATAGTATATGGGATATTCTACGTGGTACCCATGTGTTTTTTCATTTCTATGGTGCACCCCTTATTTTAGCCAAAATAACTTTGACTTGCGATAACGGATGGATACGAGTTTTGAAAATGACATTATTTTCCCTGATTTTTTTTTGCAATTTTGAAACTTGGAGCGTTATCTCAATCAAACATTTTAAACCGATGATCGACCATAACTATTTGCCTCGAGTTCCATGCAATTTCGAAACTTGTGGAGTTGTCTCAATCAAACGTTTTAAACCGATTAAACTTTGATCGACCATAACTATTTGCCCTGAGTTCTGAAAGTGGTGATTTTTTTCTATACTGATCGTTTGTAAGAGATCTTCGGTCTGAAATTGAAATCGTCTCTTTCGGAGTTCATAACTGAGAGTTATTGTAAGTCAAAGATATTTTGACCAAAATGAGGGGTACACCGTAGAATTTTAAAAAACACATGGGTGCCAGGTAGAATATCCCTTATATATTAATAATAAATGTTTTAAATCTTTTTTGAAGACGTACTGTTATCTACCTGGTACCACCGTGATTTGAAACAAATACAAGAAATGAGGAATCAAGTTCCAACCCCATACTATCCTATACTACCCTGGAATCATTCCAAACCCCAAACCCATACCTATACGTGAAACAAACACCCCCTTAAATTGGATCTTATAACATTTTTAAAAGAAATTTATTTTACAACGCCTTTCTACTTTACTTTATGACCTTGAAAATATGTGTATTATTATTATTATTATTTACTTGTCATTACTATTACTACTACTGCTGTGTTTTATTTGATTGTTTTATTGGAGATGACTTACGATTTCGAATAATGATTCATGTTAGCCGACCTCAAGTTGCTGGATCATTTTGGGACTAAGGCTCTGTTGTTGTTGTTATTTTTTTAGTATTATTTCATGACAATAATACCAACTATAAGGGGGCTTCTTAGATTAATCTCAACTATACGTAATCTCGTTTTAATATGAACTATGACTTCATTAATCTCTCATTGATATAGGTGACCGGTTACCTTGAAAACCGGTTGAACCTTCCTCTTCAATTTCGGCTATTGGTTAAAAAAAATTGAATTTTCCCAAAATTCATCTTGCATTTTTTCTTCTGATTAGTATTATAGAAGCCATGAAAAAAATGCTTTAATTTTCTTGTTGTTTTGGCTTTCATGAACGACGACGGAACACTCAAGGACCCTAGAAAGTCACAACTGGTCACTATTACCGGTAATAGCAGGTCATAATTTTGTCCATATCGAAATGAGATTAATGAAGACATAGTTCATATTAAAACGAGATTACGTATAGTTGAGATTATTCAAAGAAGCCCCCTTATAGTTGGTATTATTGTCATGAAATAACCCATTTTTTTTATTCTAATTATTAAAATTGGAATGGTCAAAGGTGTAATGAGGATTAGAGAAAGAAGCTATTATGTGTGACTACCCCCTCTTATTATTTTATAAATTTATGTGAACATGAACTTGTAGTTTTCTGAATCTAGTGTTGTACTCTCTGCAGTTTCTGAACCAAGAAGAATATGTCAAGGGAATTGACATATATGTATCTATCATCAAAGCTTATGCATCCCACGAAGAAGATACTAAGTCTGAAGTATCCAAGGATGAATTATGAGACAGAGTTCGTCCCTCTATCTTTGGATAAGCTGCGAAATCAGGAGCACAAATCAGTGCTGGCGTGCGGCTAAACGTTGCTGCATGGCGGAGAAATAGCCGAGTCTTTCTGGTACTTAGCTAACTGCCATGTGACTATTTATCGCTATGGTGTTTTGTACATTTGGATTTGTACTTCATAATGCTCTGCAACTTGCTGTATAGCGAGGTTGTCAAATGAAACTACAATGCTTTTTGTTGATGCGACTGACATACAATAAATTTATGAATATCGTAAAAGGTTTCTTGCGAGGTTGCAAATTAGGACTTACATTGAACGTGAAAACAGAAAACATGGCTCTTTAAATGGCTGACTCTGACTAAATTTGTTTCATTTTGTGTTTGGTCAAGGTTATGAGGTGGTCTTTGCAGTTTTCCTGCTCTTTTTTGTTTTTAGTTGTAGCTTTTTATTATTTCTGCTCAAATAAGGGATCAATTAAGTGTTCCAAGAACCTAAACAATATGCAATCTCATTTCCTTTCCTTTTGGCGAAAAAATATTAGTCAAAGGCCGGTAATTTGTTAGATACTTAGATGTGTTAGTCAAGGGCCGGTAATTTGTTAGATACTTAGATGTGTCATGTGTCTTCGTCATGCTGAACTTGGTTGCTCTCGACTCTGGAAGTCTGGATCGAAAATATGGGTTGGATAATTTGGTAAACTGAAATCAAATATAGTGTATTCCGAAGTCAACAGGTGAATACATAGTCTACAATTTGAAGCAAGTCTATCGGTACATAAACCAAACTATTTTTTGTCATCGACGTTTCTTTTGTGCTCTGACCGTTTTACCCATAAATCCTATTTTGTGCGAAGCTCGAGCGTTCCTTGCGCTTTATTTAATGACTTGGGGTTTTGGGCAATGATATAAAAGGTTGTTTTCACACAATTTGTAGAGATTTTTTCCCACTTTTTAACCTAGTTTTCATTGTTAGCTTGAGGAACAAGTTTAGATCTTTTCTTTTTATTTTGGTATGAACTCCATTATGAGGAGCTAATCTCCTCAATCTTGATGTAAGTTCTTCCCCTTAATGTAATTTCATCACGTTTGTAAGACTTTCTCTTCTCTTTACTTTTTTAATCTTATGGAATTCCTATTATGAATGTTTAATGATGTTTGATATGTATTGATTAGGACCATATTCCTCTTCTTGCTATCATCTATCACTTTTTTTTTGGTAAAATGTGAGTGTAATTATATTAAAAAAAAATCAGTTCCAAATACAATCAATCTACTAATCCGAGGAGCAACCAAGGATAAATGGATACAAAAAACCAAAAGTCCAAGCACTTAGCCCACATTTAACTTGAGCACGAAACAAAACAAATCAGGGATACAGTAGCCTATAATCATCATCTAGCTCAGCTCTTCTCCCGGCATCATCAATCAGAGTCTCTTCTTTAGCTCCTGCTGGATATTATACGCCACATTCTCAGGCGTTTGAAGTACGCCCTCAACTCTCGCTTTGTTTCTATGTTGCCATACATGGTAATAGTATGCAGTGATCACCATAGCATTCTTTTTCCACTTAATGTCCTTCGCTTGAACCTGCAACATTCCTATTCTCATAACCGGACCATACCAAACTTGAATAGCATCAAGGATCTTCCTGGCATATTCACAATCGACGAAAATATGATCGATTGTCTCTTCCCAGGCCTGACAGCTGCAACATCCATCATCCTTGATGTATCCCCATTGTCTCAATTTGCTCTTAGTCTTCATGCCATTGTTCATAACCATCCAGGTGGCTTTCGCATGCTTGGGGACATTCCAATTGTTTCAAACCACACTGGTCCATTCTTTCAAATTACTCGATGTACGGAGCCATTCATACTCGCTTTTGACAGTATAGGCAGGTGTAGCAGACCATATCTTATCTCTATATCCTTCCTTCAGTTTGTCTTTGACTCGACACATACTCTTCCAGTTCCAATTGTCTCTAGATTTAGGAATATAGTCGTCCCAGTCACTACTCTTCAGATAGACCTGATTGATCCATTTGATCCATAGCTTTTCCGGTTGGGAGTACACCCAATCCACAAGCTTGCCAATGGCTGCCATGTTCCAAATCCCAACCTGTTTTATATTTAGTCTCCCTTCATCTTTTGGCAGGGTAATCTTATCCCAAGCAATCAGAGGAACTCTTTGATAATCTGCTTTACCTGCCCACAAGAAATTTCTTCATATAGCTTCCACTCGCTTAACAATTGATACTGGAAGAATAAAAATAGATGCCCAGTAACAGTGAATCGAATTGAAGACCGCATTAATCAGCGTGACTTCGCCAGCATACTATAATTTCCTCGCCCCAATGCTCCTAATTCTAGCCACTATTTTCTCAATCAATATTTGGCATTCTTTCTTGTTTAATCTTCCTGGTTTAATAGGAATGCCAAAATACTTAAATGACATCTTCCCCTCCTTGAACCCGGTAACAGAAACGACATCCTCAGCCAAGTTCCTATCCACGCCATTGAAGAATACTTCGGATTTACAACTATTTTTTTCTAGCCCCTTGGTCTCAAAAATTGTAGCAAAAGCTTTCATAAGTAGTAGGATGGACTGGGCATTACCTTTACAGAACATAAGTAGGTCATCCGCAAACATAAGATGAGTAATCTTGAGTTGAGTACATAGAGGGTGATACTAAAAACTGTGTTTATCCGTGGCATATTTGAGAGTCCTGGTCAGATATTCCATACAAAGAGTAAAAAGGAGAGGTGATATGGGATCACCTTGTCGTAATCCTCTTTGGCCTCGAAAATATCCAAACGAATTTCCATTCATAGTGATCGAGTACGACGTAGTTGTAACACAACTCATAATCTGCATAATGACCATTGGAGGAAAATTTAGGGCATGTAGCATTTGCTCGAGGAAATCCCACTCCACAGAATCATACGCCTTTTGGAGATCAATCTTGAATAGACATCTCGGGGACGAGCTCTTCCTGTCATATAGTTTAACCAAGTCCTGGCATACAAGGATATTCTCAATAATTGATAGACCCTGAATAAACGCACCTTGTGTATCCTCAACAATTTCAGGTAAAACTTTAGCAAGCCTATTGCAGAGCACCTTTGAGATGATCTTGTAGATCACATTACAATAGGCAAAAGGGTGAAACTGAGTTACATTTGAAGGCCTGTCGACTTTAGGGATCAGGGACAGGTTCGTAGCATTAATATGTTTCAAACTCTGACCTGTCCTGAAGAACTCTTGAACTGCTTTACATATCTCTGGACCTATGTACTCCCAAGACGCTTGGTAGAAACCACTGGTATAGCCATCAGATCTGGGAGCCTTGTCTTTCGGAATGGAAAAAACAATGTTCTTAATTTCTTCTTCATTCACCTGCTGTAGCAGGATGCTACAATGTTCATTAGAACACGTTTTTCCCTTGTTTATAATAGATCTTCTAACTGGCCTCACAGGTTTTGACTTTCCAAGCAAATCAGAATAGAAGTTCAGGAATGCAGGCTGAATGTCTTTACTTGTGATGGGGGTCGGTAGCCTGCTGCGGGTCGCCCGCCATTTGAGCCCCAGGATGGCCCGACCCAGGAACAATGAGGGTATGCCCTGCAGACCACCGAACAAAGATCACTGAACCCTCCAAGGCACTCACCTGCCCGGCAGGGCCATGCCGCCAGCCAAACAGGGCAGTCAAGACCCCCTGCCTATTGGCCCCCAAGGTGTTCTTACCCCCAGCAGGCAGAGGAAACCAGGGACCCCTCCGTCATTTGCCTAAGGTAAAGGAGAATGAGTGGGTGAGGTGAATCCACTTGTCACACTCTCATCCACTCATTTTCCCTCTCTCCTCTTCTCTTCTCTCTCTCTCTCTCTTGTGGGAAGGTATAAATACTCTCCCATTTCCCACATTGAGGGGGTTGGATTTTCTCTCTCTAGACTCTCACTCTAAAAAACGCCACCTAGCTCCTCACGAAATAGGTTCATTAAGGCATTTCATGGACTAACTTAGGCATCGAAGAGGGTTCCCTCGGACACCTCCGAGGCCCTGTGCGTTCACTGTTCAGGGAGCAGGCCATCTTTGCCGGGAAGGTCCGACCGCTGGAGTGTGAGAAAGGAGAGACCAAAGGAAGTCAAACGAGTACCATCCGAGCAGTATTATAATCATAAGATCCGAATCCAAAGTCGGGTCTATTGTTTCCATACCGGAACAATTTGGCGCCGTTTGTGGGGAAGAATTCGGTTGTGCCCACGAATCACCCACAAAAAATCAACCACAATCAAAACAAAATGCCTGAAATCGTAGAGGCCAATTCTGGGGCGGGTCCGACGGTACCACCGGTGATCCCTCTATATGGCATGCCTACACCTGGGGTAACGCCTGCTGCAACAATCCCAGGGGTAGGGCGAGTAAGCCTTCATGAAGCGCCCAATGGAGGAAATGCAGTCGCAGCTGGGCAGGTCAGCTATCAGAGGCCTACCCTGAATCTCACCCCTGCCTAGATCGCACAGACCGCCGTCTTTTTCTCGGCCATGCTCAACCAGGAGTTCACCCCTGAGGACCTGATGGGCAGGTTCGCAACGATCCCCAGGCAGCTCCACTTTGAAGGGGTGGATGAAGCAGGGGGCACGAAGCGAACCGCCGTCAGGAACATCCAGAGAAAGGCGAGGAAAACGGCTCAAGGGTATGTGCAGGCCCAGAAGCGCCTCACCGAAACCCTAAAACAGCCTGCCCAGCAACAATCCTTTTCCATACATACCACTGAGTCTACCTGAGCTATGGAAAAGAGGGGTTTATCCCAGAAACTCCGGGATGGGTTGAAGCACAAGGAACCGGCGATAACCCGCCTGGGGGAAAAGCAGGGAGATGTTTTCTCCAGGCTGACCCCAGCCGGATCGCAACGAGCTCCAAGGTTATCCCACAGCCTGCAATCAAGGCTCAACCACGGGCAGCCATTGGAGTCAAAACACCGTCAGGGTGATAACCTGGAACCACCCCAGAAAAAATGGTCCAGGCACCACTCCCCTGATAGGGATGATGAAGCTATGAGTAGGCGGCCACCCAGGCACCGCTCCCCCAGCGCTAGAAAACCGACCCCTGAAAGATGGGATGAATACAGTTACCACTCCGAGGGAAGCAGGTCAAGAAAGGTAGGCCGACCCACCAAAACACCCCTTCACCCTGACGTACAAGAATATCCCATTCCAAAAATCAAGATGCTCTCAATCAAGTTCCATGAAACTACTGACCCGGAAGATCATCTGGCGGCGTACGAAAGCCACATGGGAATGTACGATGTTGATGACGCAGTTTGATGCAAGGTATTCCCACTACCCTTGTAGGGCTGGCACAAGGGTGGTTCAGGGATCTACCGCAAGGATCTATCAGCTACTTCGTAGAACTAGCCGAGGCTTTCTTGGACCAGTATGCAGGGAACAAGAGGCGCCGGCTAACCCGATTTGATCTAATGACCCTCAGGCAGAAGAAGGGTGAGACTGTTAGGGAATACCTGAAGAGATTCGACCTGTCCTACCAGTAGGTCAAAGAAATTGACGACTCAACTGCAGCATATGCAGTAACCATCTCACTGCTTCCAGGGGACATGAAGAACCAAATGATCAGAGCCCAGCCAGAGACCCTGGCCAAAGCCCAAAAAATTGTCGAGGGCTTCATGCTGCAGAAAGAATTCCATAGCCTGCTGGATACCCCCACAGGACCTTCTAGGCCGCAGGGGGGACCGCAGGGTGGACACAGCAGGGGCGAGGCTGGGAGACAGAAAAATGAAGAGGGAGACACTCCAAGGAAGGAGCGTGTAGCCTATCAGCCCAGGTTCGATAGCTACACAGCTCTAAACAAATCCAGGGCTGAAATCTTCGAACTGGAAAAAGAGACGGCTAAGTGGAACCGCCCGAGTAAGCCACGCAGCCCAAAGGGAGACCCCAAAAAGTTTTGTACATTCCACGACTGTGTGGGGCACACCACTGAGGAATGCAGGCACCTGAAAGATGAGATTGAGAAACTCATCAGGAATGGGTGGTTGAGCAATTACGCTGCAAGAAACAAAAGTCAGAAGGAAGTAGTGAACAAACCAGAGAGATCAGTGTAGAATCGCATGGTAATCCATATGGTGTCAGGGGATGCGGAAGGCCAGACAAGCAAAAGAGGCCAAAAAAGACAGATCCGCGAACTCAGAAACCAGATATGCTACGCTGAGAGGGCAGGGAGTCCAAGGGGCCTGACCCTGAGCATCACCCCCCAGGATGCAGGGCGGGTCATCTACCATCACAGCGACCCTCTGATATTATCTCTTGCTATCAGTAACCATATAGTAAGAAGGTGCATGGTAGACACTGGCGCCTACACAAACTTACTATACAAGGACGCCTTCAAGAAAATGAACCTGGAAAAAAGGCACCTCAAGCCTGCCCCTGGATCGCTGTACGGGTTCAGCGGAGCAGGCGTGCTTCCAATGGGAATCATTGACCTACCCGTGACATTTGGGGAAGTCACTACAGCTAGAAACATCAGGGCGTCATTTGTCGTTGTGGACGCCAAGTCAGCATACAACGCCCTGATAGGCCGAGCCACCTTAGATGAAATCGAAGCTGCCATATCAATCAGGGCCTTGACCATAGCCTACGTCACAGACTTTGGCATGGAAGGAAAAGTACATGGCGACCAAGAATCTGCCAGGCAGTGCTACTCGGTAGCTCTGCATGCCCATGAAACAGAACGAAAAGGAAAGAGAAAAGCAGACAGCTCTCCCAGCAGGAAAGGCGAGATTCCAGCTGGCCAGCAGGCAGCAGACCATCTCGAACCTGGGGGAGAGAGCATGTTGGTAGACCTGGAACCAGGAAGGCAAGTCCTCATAGGAGCTGACCTGGTAGACCCCTACCGAGAAGAGCTAATCAGAGTCCTGAGGGACAATAGGGATGTGTTCGCCTACTCGGTCGATGAGATGCCAGGGGTAGACCCAGCGCATATCGTTCATAAGCTGAACGTAAGCCCGGGGGCACGCCCTGTAAAACAGAAAAAAAAAGGAACGTGTCCGCCGAAAAAGATCAGGCCATAAAAGAGGAGATCGAAAAACTCTTAAAGGCAGACTTCATAGAAGCCTGTAACTACCCTGAATGGCTGGCGAATATTATGATGGTGAAAAAGTCCTCAGGCGCATGGAGGATGTGCGTGGACTTCACCAATCTCAACAAAGCCTGCCCAAAAGACTGTTATCCGCTCCCGAGGATTGACCAGCTGGTAGATGCCACCAGTGGATACACCACACTAAGTTTCTTGGATGCCTTTTCAGGCTATCACCAAGTCTACCTCTGGCAACCAGACAGGGTAAAATGCGCCTTCATCACCAGCGCCGGCACATTCATGTACAAGATGATGCCGTTCGGACTCAAGAACGCAGGCGCTACTTACCAGCGATTGGTCGACAAAGTTTTTGAGAAGCAGAAGGGCAGAAACTTGGAGGCTTATGTCGACGACGCTATTGTAAAAAGCAAAGGGGATACAGAGCACCTGAAAGACCTGGAGGAGACTTTCTCTTCCATGCGCGCATATCAGATGAAACTAAACTCGAAGAAATGTACCTTCGGTGTCCGCTCCGGAAAGTTTATGGGTTTTTTAGTAAGCGCCAGGGCATCGATGCAAATCCCGAGAAAATCCAGGCAGTATTAGACCTCCCAGAACCAAGGACCATAAGAGATATCTAGCACCTGGTTGGCAGGATGGCCACCCTGGCGCGGTTCATTGCCAGGTCGGCCGATAAATCAACACCCTTCTTCAAAGTGTTGAAGGGAAACAAGCAGTTCAAATGGGAGGATGAACAAAAAGAAGCCTTCAAACAGCTAAAAGAACATCTAAAGAAGCTGCCCACCCTGGCAAGGCCAGTGGCAGGGGAGAAGCTTTTCCTCTGTATCGCCGTGACGAACACAACAGTCAGCGCGGTGATCCTAAGGGAGGAAGCAGGCTCCCAGCAGCCAATATACTTTGTGAGCCATGCCCTGGGGGCAGCTGAAAAAAATTACCCGCTGGTCGAGAAGGCAGCCTATGCGGTCATCATTGCTACTAGGAAACTCAGGCCCTATTTTGACGCCCACCCTGTCGTGGTGCTAACCGACCAACCCCTTGAAAAGGTGTTGGAAAAATTTGAAAAATCCGGGAGGTTGTTGAAATGGGCCATAGAGCTGAGTGGACTGGGAATATCATACCAGCCCAGGACTGCCATCAAGGCACAGGCCTTGGCGAATTTCCTGGCTGAATGTTCCCATTCAGAAGAAGATGATCCGCCTGCCGGAGAATGAGTGGTGTACATAGATGGATCATCTACAGCCAACGGTGCAGGGGCGGGGATTGTGCTAACTAGTCCTGAAGGAGTGGACTTCGAGCATGCGCTCAGGTTCACCTTCCCTGCATCGAACAACGAGGCCGAATATGAGGCCGTCCTTGCAGGCATCAGTCTGGCCAAAGCCGCAGGAGCAGAACGAGTTATACTAGCAACAGACTCCCAGCTCATCGCTAACCAGATTAACGGAGAGTATGAGGCTAGAGATCAGACCATGGCTGCTTACCTAGAAAAGGTAAAGCAAGAATTATCAGGGTTAAAATCTTATGAAATCAGGCAAATCCCCCGGTCCCAGAATAACCGGGCAGAAGCCCTATCTAAGCTGGCCAGTTCTAGCCTGCAAGACATAAGAAGGTAAGTCTGGGTAGACGTAGTTCAAGAAAAATCTACCACCCCTTCCCAGTCGGTCAGTGTAGTTGAGGAGTCAGAGCCTGAAGAATGGATGACCCCAATCATCCAATTCAAAAAATACGGAACCCTTCCGTCTGACCTTGCTCAAAGAAGAAAAATGCCGGCAAAAGCTGCATGGTTCATATTGGTCAATGAAGAGCTGTACAAGAAGTCATTTTCCTCACCAACTACTCAGATACATGGGGGCAAGACAGGCTGTAGAGGTTCTAGACGATATCCACTCAGGAATTTGCGGCCACCATATAGGAGGGTGGTCATTAGCCCACAAGGCCATGAGGGCAGGCTACTATTGGCCAACCCTGCTAGCCAATGCAAGAGACTTAACACGAAGAGGCAGGAAATGTCAGTTATTCGCCCCTTCAATTCACGCTCCAGCCCAGGAGCTCAGGCCAATCTTATCTCCCATTCCCTTCGCTCAATAGGGGATGGACATATTGGGCCCCTTCACTGCAGCCACGGGCTGGAAGTTTTTGATAGTGGGGATTGACTACTTTACAAAATGGATCGAAGCCGAAGCAGTCCCAAACATTACCGAACCTGCGGTCAGGAAAGTAATCTAGAGGAATATCATAACCAGATTTGGCCTACAAAAAATGCTAGTATTTGATCATGGGAGGCAATTTGATAACAACCCCTTGAGAATTTGGCTGGAAGGTCACGGTATAGCAGTCGCCTACTCTGCCGTCTGCCATCCACAAACTAACGGGCAGGCAGAGGCTGCCAACAAGCAGATCCTGAATGGGCTAAAAAAGATGGTGGATGACCTCAAGGGCAGGTGGGCAGATTAGTTGCCAAGCATCCTATGGTCAATCAGGACCACCTGGAAAGAATCTACGGGCAAACCCCTTTTGGCCTGGTCTATGGGGCAGAAGCCCTGCTACCCATTGAAGCGCGGATACCCACCCTGCGATCCCAGCAATATGACAGGGCGGATAATGAGGCAACAATGGCTGAGACCTTAGACCTAGTCAGCGAAGTCAGGCAGGAAGCCAACATTAACATAGCCACCTACCAACAGTGGATAAGGAAGGCGTACAACAAAAAAGTAAACGAAAGAAGTTTCCAAGTGGGGGATCTGGTTTTGAGAAAAGCACAGGCTGTAGGAAGGTCAAGAGAGCATGGAAAACTGAGTGCCAACTGGGAGGGACCATATGAGGTAACCCGGATTATGGGGCCAAGTACCTACAGAATTGCTAATCTTGAAGGACAAGAATTGGCCGCCCACTGGAATGCGGACACCTTAAAGAAATATTATGTCTAGCATTAGAAAATCTAAAGTAGTTATCTTCTCAGAAAAATTGGCGGAGGACGGTTAAAATAGAATGTCGACGGCTCCGACCACAATTACTGTAAAAGTTTTTGAAGAAATGAAAAAAAAATCTCAAGTCTATACTCGTTGTCTGTTCAAACTGACATTTTCACACACAAACAAGCAGGGGGCAATAGGGGGAGGCTCCCCTGTTGCTAAAACCAAGGGAAATAGACCCCCCAAACAAAAATTCAAGTCCCCCTGCCTACCTCTGGGCAGGCAGGGGGCAGGCCCCCTGGAATTCGACCAAAAGCCAGGGTCAGGCCGGGCCCCACGTGCCGAATGAACAAGGACTGGGGGCAGCTCCCCAACCTTGTATAAAAATTGCAAAGTCCCCCTGCCCACCTCTGGGCAGGCAGGGCGCAGGCCCCCTGGACTTCGACCAGAAGCCAGGGACAGGCCGGGCCCCACACGCCGAATGAACAAGGACTGAGGGCAGCCCCCCAACCTTGTATAAAAAACGCAGTCCCCCTGCCTACCTCTGGGCAGGCAGGGGGCAGGCCCCCGGATTTCGACCAGAAGCCAGGGTCAAGCCATACCTTAGAAGGAAAACATCAAACAGGAACAAAAAGCAAAGAAAATATATTCATAGCAAATGAAGAAAGTTCAAACAGAAAAGAACAGTGAGAACTCAGGAACAGGAGTTAAAAATATTACATAGGCAGCCGGCCACATCAGGCCCGACGCGCAAAAAAGATTATGTCAGCGAGGAAACAAGGGCGCAGCAGGGTAGGGACAAGAGCCCTCGGAGGACGAATGCACTTCATGTTAGGCAGGGGGGAACCTTGTCCAGGATCAGTAGCCTCCTCAGGCGATCTGTTGGCTCGGGCTTCATTCTTAGCAGCATATAAATCCTGGAAAGCATCTTCATCAAAGTTTGGGAGCATTTCTCTGATGACTTCCATAACAAACTGAAAAGATGAGGAAGCTCCAGCCTCAAAATTCGTCGACACCGCAGCCTGAGCTTCTTGAAGGATGGCATCTTTTTCCTTCTGCCACTCCTCGCTTTTTGTCTTCAAGTCACCCTGCGCCCTCTGAAGATCTGAGTCAGCCTTTGACAAGCGCTCCTCCAGATCAACCACCCTTCTCTTGGTATGTTCCAGCTCGGTGACCACTTTCTTGCCCCCCTCCAGCTCATTCATTGCCTACTTCAACCTCCCCTCTAAGCCAGTTACCTCCCTCATGGCCTGGTCACCCCGAGCCTGCCAATGCGTAACTGATAAGTGTAGTTTGTAGTGCCTAGTTTGTCGTGTTTTGGTCCCTTTTTCCTTGCGGAATCGCTCCTTGGGAGCGGTTCATGGGCTACTTATGCTTTCTCTAGTTCGTTTCAGGTTCCCGAGACCATTCAAGAAGAGTTTGAGCGATTCCGACTCAATACATACACTTTTCGGAGCCAACGAAGTGAAGGAACGATCACTCGGTGCCTTGGATTCGACCCCGAGACCTCGGGACCCAATCTCGAGCCCCTTAGACTCGATCCCGAGACCCGAGAGTCAATGAGAAGCCCATGTGAAGCAAGGAGGAACCGTAAAGATCATATTGGAGGCCTACAAGACCCATCCCCGACGGGAAGGAACTCATCCCGTCCGGGATGAAGTGCGCAAAAAGCAATGGTTCTGTTTTGGGTCCGTCCCGGGCGGGACCAATCCGTCCCGGGCGGGACCAATCCGTCCCGGGCGGGACCAATCCGTCCCGGGCGGGACCACTCCGTCCCGGACGGGACCATCTCGTCCCGGACGGGACGGCCGAGCTGTAGCACGAGACTCTTTTGTCTTCCTCCTTCATTCTTGTAACCCTATAAATACTCCTCCTTTGTATTGTTTAAGCACCATACTTTACCCTAGATTGTTTTAGGCCTCTCTTAAGCATTTAAAACCCTAATTAGCCTCTCTTCATCTTTAATTAATCTTTAGTTAATCTTAGTTTAGTCTAGTTAATTAATCTTGTAATTGAGAGGATTCTTGAAGACTCATCCAAGATTGACAACCTTGGAAATTATTTGGGTTTCTTATTAATGCAAGTTCTCATCTTTTTATCTTCTTGTTAGTGGTATAATTTCTCTTCTCTTAATCTTTGTTAATCTCTCAAGTTTTAATCTTTACATATTGTTTATTGTTCTTGTTTGTTCTTTATGGATGTTTTGATGTTTGTGATGTTTCCTCTTGTTTAAGTTATTGTTAGTTTGATAATGAGTGAGTAGATTCCTTGTGGGGTTATTAGGGGATTAAGTGTGGATTATGGGTGATTAGGGCTTGATTGTGGGTAAAGGTGAATCTTTTGTTGATAGTCACTTATTGGGCACACCATGTGTTTGTTGTATTGCTTGTGTGGGTAGTAGTGGCCAATGCTTCTCATGCTTGTTCTCTTCTTCTCATTGTGTATTCAATTTTTGGTTGAATGTTTGTGTTTTGAGTGGCATCTTGCATGAATGTTCGGGTCTAGTCTTAGACACGAGAGTGCGGACTTTGGCTTTGGCGCGAGAGCGCAAACCGACCTTAGTAACTAAGTGACACCTACACCCTTGATTACCCAATCATCCTACTATGCTTATGAACCCGACCTAACCCTACTCCTTCCCATATTTGAATTCTCTATCTCTTTAGTCGATCACCTTCTCTAGTTTATTCGCTTAGTTAATCCTTAGTTGTTCATTAGTCTTTGTTATAGCTTATTCATTGTTAGTCTTGCTCATACCTCTTCTCCCATCACAATTTGTCAATTGTGACTTAGCCTTGTTTCTAGGTAGACCTAGTCTAGACACTACAATACCGTCTCCGTGGACACGACCCGACTTACCCTAGCTACCGTTAGGATTAGTTGGTTATATATTGATCGGTAGGATAGACGACAATCCCTCACCATCAATTTGGTGCCGTTGCCGGGGACGGTGCATGTTTAGACTTAGTTTGCTTATTAGCTAGACTTAGTTACCCCTCTTGTGCTCTTCTTCTATCTCTTGTGCATATTGTGTAGTTTTTCTTAGTTTCTTTAGCTTCTTTTTCTCTTTGTCTTAGGAAGTGCTTGCTTATTTTCTTTGCCTAGTGCCCATAAAGCACTAGGTGTTCTCACGTTTGCTCTAGTGTGTAGTGTATGCCTAGGGAGGGGAGGTGAATTCTTTCTCTTCAATCCAGAGCCGGAAAGACTCTTTAGAGCCTTTCGCCAACGGACGATTGGCCGGGTTAGAATCTCTCAACCAAGTGCTAGCAATACCACCGAAGAACAAGCTCAAGGATCCGACTTTATCGAGCAACCTCAAGGCAATACCGAAGGGATCTTCATAAATCCTTTTGGTACTTCTCAACCTAGTTCCCCCTCTACTTCTACATCAACACCGTCTACACCGTCCTCTCCCGCATATCCAATAATGCCTAAGTTCTTTTCTCACTCGACGTTTACAGAGGATGTCTTGCCCGGTCCAACCGCTTTACCGGAGGCATATACCGGCAAATTTGTGGCAAAGACACAATTTATTCAATTGGTCGAGCGAAGTCAATTTAATGGGTTACCAACCGAAGATCCCCATCAACACATGGAAACCTTTTCGGATTATTGCGATGCTATTTCACAACCGGGAATAACCCAAGACCAAATCCGGTGGGTACTATTTCCTTTCTCTTTGATCAGTAAAGCAAAGCAATGGTTCAAGGGGTTAGACAAGGCGACTCTTGGTATCAATACTTGGAAGAAGCTAGCCTTAGCCTTCTACCAACAATTCTATCCCCCGGAGAAGACAAATCTATTGAGAGCTTCTATCACGGGATTCCAACAACGTGATGAAGAAAGCCTCTACGAAGATTGGGAAAGATTCAAAGCCTTGATCCGCTCTTGTCCTCACCATGGACTATCACAATGGTTCCTTGTTCAACAATTTTGGAACGGGTTATATGAAGACTCAAGGGCCATACTCAATATGGGATCTAATGGAAGGTTTACCGAGGTGGATGATGACCAAACTTGGTCAAGAATTGAAGAGATGGCGGTTCACAATTCCCAATACTCAAGACCTAGGAAGGCGAATCGAGGAGGTAGGCACGAGGTCGATGCTATCACACAACTAAGCATTGACCTTGGAGCTCAATTAAAAACTCACATGAGACCATTGACAAGAAGCTCCAAAGCCACCTCAATCAAGTTCAAAGCGCTAGTTCCTCCAACCAACACTCGATTTATGAAGTAAATGCTTTGGGAGTTGTGCCTCATACACATTACTATGTGATGTGTGATACTTGTGGGATAGTTGGACATGAGCCTATGCATTGTCGGGGAAGTATTGAGCAAGTGAACGCCTTTCAAGCGTTCAAGCAAGGTGCCCCTTATCCTAATATGTACCAAGCTTCCCATCAAGCTTCTCAACAACAAGCTCTACAACACCGACCCTATGTTTCACCTCCCTTAAGGGACAACAATCAAGGATACCAAGGTTATCAAAGCAACCCAAGGCCTTTCAACAACTTCAAGCAAAATAACCAAGGTACATTCAACAACAATCAAGGGTTCCAACAAGGGAATTTCAATCAAGGACATCAAAACTACAACCAAGGCAACAATCAAGGCCTTAATCAAGGCAACTCTCATGGGTTCCAAGGGAACCATCAACAACAACAAGCAACTCAAGGTAATCGACAAGAAAGCAAGCCAGGGAGTCGGTCTTCTACTCATGATTATGGCATTCCTCTAGCCATCACAAACACTCCTCATAACCAACAATCTCCTCCTCGGGATTTTGACATGCAAAAGTCAATGTTGGACATGCAAAGGAGTCAATTGGAGACACAAAGAACCCAACAAGAAATCATTACTCAACTTCAAAGGGATAACTTGGCAAGAGATGCTCATGTGAAGATGCTCGAGACCCAAATAGCTCAACTTGCTTCGGGTGGCTCTTCAAGGTAAAAGGGGCAATTACCTCCTCAAGGTGAAATAGCGAAATTCGAGCATGTGAATGCTACTACCTTGAGGAGTGGTTCATCATATAACTCTCCCTTACCCCCTAATGAGCATGTACCAATGAAAGAAGTTATGTCTCCAATTCAAGAAGATTCAAGCTTGGGAAATTCAATAGAGGAGCAAGTCTTATGGGAGATTGAGAAACCCCAAGAAGACAAGCTTCCCCCACTTCAAGGAAAAGACAAGGGTAAAAGGAAAGTGTCGTTTGAGAAGTCCACCCCTATTGAGCAAAACAAGATTCAAATCAAGTTGCCTTTCCCAACAAGGCAAATGAAGACCAAGGTGGATAGCCAATATGACAAGTTCCTTAATATTGTGAAGAAGTTGGATGTGAGTGTCCCATTTACCGAGCTACTTACCCAAATCCCGGCATATGGAAGATTCATGAAAGAAATATTGGCTAGGAAGAGATCCGTCGACAAGGAAGAGACTACAGCGTTCACAAGAGTAGTGAGCGAGCTCATTCAAGGTTCTACGCTTCCCAAGTTGAAGGATCCAGGTAGTTTCTCGATCCCTTGCACCATAGGCAACTTCAAGATTGAGAGAGCATTATGTGATTTGGGTGCGAGTGTAAGCATCATTCCCTATTCCATTTGTGAGTGACTCGGGATGAAGGAGCTCAAGAGTACTTCCATTACACTCCAAATGGTCGATAGTTCCCTCAACCGACCATTGGGGATGTTGGAGGATGTGCCGGTAAGAATCGAGAAGTTTTTCATTCCGGTCGACTTTCTTGTACTCGACATGCCGGAAGATACTATCACTCCCATTATCCTTGGGTGCCCATTTCTACACACCGCCGGTGCTATGATCGATGTAAAGAACGGTAGGATCACATTTGAGCTAGGCGACGAGAAGCTCGTGTTTGCCCTCCAAGGCAACACTTCGCCTACTAATGATGAGTCTTGTAAAATGATCACCGCCAAGAAGGACATCGGTCTAGGGAATGGAACGAGTAAAAGCTTGAAGAGCGACTTCTATGGAATTGAGGATGATAATTCCGAGATTGGGGCGGATGAATGCCCGCATCATGATTTTGAAGACAAATGCCATGACTAGAAGGATGATGAGCCTCCCTTGGGGCCACATGAGGATAGATGGACGTTTGGGTATATACCGAAGGATCGAAAGTACAAGTTCAAGCATTGAACTTAGTAGATTGGGATGCCCCGGGAACGTCGAGGCTAGGATGTGATGATCCTTGGAGTGGAGGTTGGTATTCCACTAGCTTGATTGAAGACTTTGCAAGAGCCTTCGATTTGTTTCTTCGTGCCCTTGATGGCGATGGAATTAGTTATAGTGTTGTTGAAAAAGAATTGAAGAATGCACCACCTTTGGTTTGACGGAGTTCCAAAAGAACCGTCTTATTGTATATATCTCTTCCTTGTAATATTTTTTGGTTTTGTGAAATTCTTGTAATATGGTATTTTGATGAGTGATGTGAGGGAGGGACTTTGATGATTGTGTTTTGAGCTTATTTGATAGGTGTGAAGTGAAGACGAATCCTAGAGAGGAGGGGTTATTGTTAGAGCTTGGATCGTGCGAAGGGGAGTCGGTTTTTGAAGCTTGGGACGAGCTTTTGGAGCTATAAAGGGTTAGAAGACTCTTCCCGGCCGAGAAGAGTGCATCCCGACCGGGAAGGATGAACCATCCCGACCGGGAAGGATGTCATCCCGTACGGGATGAAGGTGCCAAAAATTGGGTCTACTGGTGTGTCATCCCGACCGGGACGAGGGCTTCCCGACCGGGACGGACATGTCATCCCGACCGGGACGATCCATTCCGACCGGGATGGCCCCTTATTCCTCCTTTGGCCTTTTCTTTGTCATTTGAGCCCACCCTACCACTTTATACCCCCTCCCAACCTCCCTACCTATCCTTGCCCTTATCTTATGACCCCTACACTTCATATACACATATTCACCTCATTTTCTCTTCACTTTACACCGACTTTCACATTAAAACCCACCTCCTTATACCTTTGTGCCCCAACCATGGATCCATATCGTGATTGGAGGGGATTAGCAATGACGACGACTAGCTACGTGCCGATATTGACTTATGAGACAATGGAGCGAGTGAGTTGCTAACCGCATGGTACGACAACTATCCTTTCTTTTCCGCCTTTTATAGTTTGTTTTCCTTTGTTTGTTCCCCTCCCCTTATACACTTTTGTGTCATTGTGGCCCTCGGGGCCTTGGTAATTGTTGCTCCCAACTCTTGATGACGTGACTACATCGAGGTTAGAAGACTCTTCCCGGCCGAGAAGAGTGCATCCCGACCGGGAAGGATGAACCATCCCGACCGGGAAGGATGTCATCCCGTACGGGATGAAGGTGCCAAAAATTGGGTCTACTGGTGTGTCATCCCGACCGGGACGAGGGCTTCCCGACCGGGACGGACATGTCATCCCGACCAGGACGATCCATTCCGACCGGGATGGCCCCTTATTCCTCCTTTGGCCTTTTCTTTGTCATTTGAGCCCACCCTACCACTTTATACCCCCTCCCAACCTCCCTACCTATCCTTGCCCTTATCTTATGACCCCTACACTTCATATACACATATTCACCTCATTTTCTCTTCACTTTACACCGACTTTCACATTAAAACCCACCTCCTTATACCTTTGTGCCCCAACCATGGATCCATATCGTGATTGGAGGGGATTAGCAATGACGACGACTAGCTACGTGCCGATATTGACTTATGAGACAATGGAGCGAGTGAGTTGCTAACCGCATGGTACGGCAACTATCCTTTCTTTTCCGCCTTTTATAGTTTGTTTTCCTTTGTTTGTTCCCCTCCCCTTATACACTTTTGTGTCATTGTGGCCCTCGGGGCCTTGGTAATTGTTGCTCCCGACTCTCGATGACGTGACTACATCGAGAGTCATTTCAAAATCCAAATTTACAAGATTTTCACACTTTTTGTAGGCTTTAGTCGGATTTAGGCGGAATCCGGGCTAGGTGACTTGATTACACCTAGTCCTCCCCTCTCATTTCCTTTTATTTCTTTCTTTTTATTTCTTCCCCCATTCATATCTTTTCTTGTCTCGGCCCATGGTGACGTGACTACACCCCGGCCAGACACATTCTACCCTTTTCTCCACTTTTCTTTTTGATTTTTAGCTTTATTTTCGTAAATTATTTTGTTTTCTTTTTTCGTCTCCATACACTATGGTCGAGCATGAGGACATTGCTCGACTTAAGTGTGAGGGAGCGATATTCTATCATAGTTAGTTTTATTTCGTAGTTTTTCCGAAAAATCTTTAAAAACCCTAAAAATTTGAAATTTTTTCACAAAAATCAAAAAGATTTTCTTCTTTGTGTGTTTTCCTTTTGTGTCGTTATGTCGTATATTTGTTTTGTTGTGCGTGTTTTGCCTCCTTTTTTCCTTATAGGTTGCTTGAATCACCGATAGCTTTGGAGAGCTTTCAAGACATCCGGTAACATCTTTTATCCCCTTTTCCCCTTTGTCTCTTGAGGAGTTTGGAGGAGATTGTGATGTGGTGTGCTCGGGTGGAGCTTTGTGCATACTTGTGGTTGATTTGTTGGCTTGTTTGGAAGCTCGGGGTGGTGTTTGTGTTGTTTATGTGTTCGTTTTGTTTTGTTTTTGTTTTGTTGCTTTTTCTTCTTTTTCTTTCGTTCTTTGTCGTGTCTTTGTTTTGTGTTGTGTAATTGTGTCTAGTGTGCAAACGGTTTTCGAAAACCCGGTTTAGTGACTAGTGCGCAAGTGTTTACTTTCCCTTTCTAGTAGTATGAATCGAGTCTTGGACTTTAGTCTAGTAGAATGACCCTAAATCAATGATTTCGTTGGTTTCTTACCTTGAGTCCACCTAGTCTACTAGGGATTTACTACGGGATTTGCATTTTGACCATTTTGACCACCCACGGTGTGAAAAGGCCTTGGTTGCCGAGTCCCGTCCCCTAGGTGCCATGTTTGAGATTGTTTGATTAGTCCAAGTTCTCCACCTTTTGTGGGTTCGAAGGGGGATCGCGACTCCCGACTCACCCATTCCCCTACCTCCTACACATATCCACAAAATAAGATGCAAATTGTTGAAATCTCTTTCTTAGTTGCAAGAAGAAATGCCTGCAACTCGAATCTAGCCAAAAGGGGCAAACAATGAAAATGAAAGAAAATGAAAGAAAGAAAAGATTGAAGAAAAAGGAAAGGCACAAAAAGCCAAAAAGAAAATACAAAAGATGAAAAAGAAATGGCATAGCAACACACAAAGCAAAAATGCAAAAGAAAGAAAAATGCCAAAAGAAAACCGTCTCACAAAAATAATCCCCACATCTCGAAAATAAGCCCTTTTCCGATCAATACCGTGAATAGCCTACCAAAGGACCGAGTCCCTAGGAAGGATGATAGCGGTAGTGGTCGGTCTTCCCTCATTTTGCAATCATATCCACCTTTTTACTTGGACTAGTTGGCCGGTTTTGGGCATGGGACGACCCTCTTGGCTCATCGCTAAAGGGGGCGGGGTCTCACTTACCTACAGTGTCGACTAACACCGTTGTTCATTCCTTTTTCCATCCCGCCGATCGTCCCGTAGTACGTTCTTAGAAGGTTAGGAGGAACCTAGGTAAGTTACCAACGTTTTTATTGCTCTGTCGTCATACTATTAGGGTTTGGTCCATTTTGGTTTGTATTGCTAGCTTGGGAACGTTGTCACTTGCCTTGAGTCCTAAACCGGTGCTTCTTTCACCGCTTTTTAGAGGGAAGCGGTATTTGTTTCTTTTTGGGTGCAACCTTTTGTTTGTTTGTTTGTATGTTTGTTTGCTTATGTGTTTTTGTGTCCGGTTGCATCCACGGTTTTTTCGCAAGACCTCACTTGCCTTGCGGAGAGCACTTATCCTCTAGGTGTTCTCGCGTGAGTTGAAAGGGCGTAGGGTGCGCTAATACCCGCTCGGCTAGTTTAGTAGTTAGTTTGTGCTTACTCGAGGGCGAGTAATGGTTAAGTGTGGGGGAGTTGATAAGTGTAGTTTGTAGTGCCTAGTTTGTCGTGTTTTGGTCCATTTTTCCTTGCGGAATCGCTCCTTGGGAGCGGTTCATGGGCTACTTATGCTTCCTCTAGTTCGTTTCAGGTTCCCGAGACCATTCATGAAGAGTTTGAGCGATTCCGACTCAATACATACACTTTTCGAAGCCAACGAAGTGAAGGAACGATCACTCGGTGCCTTGGATTCGACCCCGAGACCTCGGGACCCGATCCCGAGCCCCTTAGACTCGATCCCGAGACCCGAGAGTCAATGAGAAGCCCATGTGAAGCAAGGAGGAACCGTAAAGATCATATTGGAGGCCTACAAGACCCATCCCCGACGGTAAGGAACTCATCCCGTCCGGGATGAAGTGCGCAAAAAGCAATGGTTCTGTTTTGGGTCCGTCCCGGGCGGGACCAATTCATCTCGGTCGGGACCACTCCGTCCCAGACGGGACCATCTCGTCCGGACGGGACGGCCGAGCTGTAGCACGAGACTCTTTTGTCTTCCTCCTTCATTCTTGTAACCCTATAAATACTCCTCCTTTGTATTGTTTAAGCACCATATTTTACCCTAGATTGTTTTAGGCCTCTCTTAAGCATTTAAAACCCTAATTAGCCTCTCTTCATCTTTAATTAATCCTTAGTTAATCTTAGTTTAGTCTAGTTAATTAATCTTGTAATTGAGAGGATTCTTGAAGACTCATCCAAGATTGACAACCTTGGAGATTATTTGGGTTTCTTATTAATGCAAGTTCTCATCTTTTTATCTTCTTGTTAGTGGTATAATTTCTCTTCTCTTAATCTTTGTTAATCTCTCAAGTTTTAATCTTTACATATTGTTTATTGTTCTTGTTTATTCTTTATGGATGTTTTGATGTTTGTGATGTTTCCTCTTGTTTATGTTATTGTTAGTTTGATAATGAGTGAGTAGATTCCTTGTGGGGTTATTAGGGGGATTAAGTGTGGATTATGGGTGATTAGGGCTTGATTGTGGGTAACGGTGAATCTTTTGTTACTAGTCACTTATTGGGCACACCATGTGTTTGTTGTATTGCTTGTGTGGGTAGTAGTGGCCAATGCTTCTCATCCTTGTTCTCTTCTTCTCATTGTGTATTCAATTTGTGGTTGAATGTTTGTGTTTTGAGTGGCATCTTGCATGAATGTTCGGGTCTAGTCTTAGACACGAGAGTGAGGACTTTGGCTTTGGCGCGAGAGCGCAAACCGACCTTAGTAACTAAGTGACACCTACACCCTTGATTACCCAATCATCCTACTATGCTTATGAACCCGACCTAACCCTACTCCTTCCCATATTTGAATTCTCTATCTCTTTAGTCGATCACCTTCTCTAGTTTATTCGCTTAGTTAATCCTTAGTTGTTCATTAGTCTTTGTTATAGCTTATTCATTGTTAGTCTTCCTCATACCTCTTCTCCCATCACAATTTGTCAATTGTGACTTAGCCTTGTTTCTAGGTAGACCTAGTCTAGACACTACAATACCGTCTCCGTGGACACGACCCGACTTACCCTAGCTACCGTTAGGATTAGTTGGTTATATATTGATCGGTAGGATAGACGACAATCCCTCACCATCAGTAACCTGGGCTTGGGCATCCCCTAGATCGCCCTCACACTTCGCCAGTTGATCCTTCAAACTGGCAATAAGGGTAACATCCCTCTCAACCAGTGACAGGCGATCGGAGAGGGGGAGTCCAGGGGTCACAACCAACTCTTCGTCGCTCAAGCGACTGAGGTCCGCCAGTTCAGCTGAAGCTTGGAACACCCTGGAAGTATGCTGAATGTACTGAATCACCTGGGTAGTAGTAGTAGAGGTCACAGTCTTGGTAAGGTGATCCGCCAAAACAGCACCAGAGTCAGAAAGCAGGGCGGAAACATCAAGACTGTCGCCAACAGTGTAATGAAACTCAGTGTTTTCCTTTGAAAAGAGAGTGCTGGGGACATCATGAGCGGGACGCTTAGGGTCAGGCGTGTCAGCGTCAGCCTCCAGGTCCACCACTTGTGTGACATTCGTAGTCTCCCTGTCTTTTATCTTCCTGGTCTTCAGAGGAGTACTCTCCCCAGTCTCCTCGGAATCAGCTGGCTTTGACCCCACAAGAGGGTGAGTCCCTGCAGAAGAGCCTCCCTGCTTGCTGGCAGGAGAGGGGGTAGCCTCCGAGGCAGCCTCCTTCTCTACATCTCGGGGAGTAGAAGGAACCGCCAGCCTTGCAGGTGTTCTCCTAGGAGGAAGGGGGAGTCTCGCCCGATTTGCAGCTATGTTCTTCACATACTTCATCAAGTTTTTTCCACCTTTCTTGTAGCTGGAAGGAAGGGAGGGACGCTTTGTAACAATAGTAAAGTCTTCGTCTAGACCGAGGTCCCTCGCCTCTTTCCTTGACCAAAGACAAGTAGCAAGATCTGCAGGGCAAAGGAAAAATTGGTCAGAAAAAGACAGGAAGGTAAAAGCAGGACAAAGTCTATAATATCCCTGAACTACCTCCTTCAAGGCCAGGATTCAGACCCACGCGGGTCAAGTATTCGTCAGTGGCTATGAGCTCCGCATGAGGGAGCCAGAAATCAGGGCCAAACACGCCTGATTTTTCCATAGAGGCAGCAAACTTCTTAACCAGATCCTGCTCCTTATCAGTCAGTTTCACCTCCAGAGCCTTCCCCCCAACGCCAGGGTGATACTCCTGGCGGGTTTCTAATCGAGTATGTACATGGTTCCTGAAATGACGAGGAATCTTCCACCCCGTGCCGCTGTGCACATATAGGAAATTATTCTTCCAGTCCTTCAGGCTGTTTAGAACTGGTCAGAGTAAAGAATGTTTCTTCTGTCTAAGGATGGAAAAGTATCCAGGAGAACCTTCAGCCCCAGAAAACACCATCGCCAGGTCGGCCATAAATCTCAGAGCATCAATCGAAGGCCCCTCGCCATGAAATAGGCAGGTCCATGTATAGGCTATTAGTGATCTGGCTGCCACGGCGGTCAACTGAGCAATGGCCACGTTCATCCACCTGAAAGTCTCCTCCAAAAAAGGGTGTAGGGGGAAACGCAGGCCAAACTCCAAACATTTGTGGTAGACAGCGATGCAGCCACCAGAAGGGCAGCACACGGTGTCTTTCTCTCCAGGGACAACAATTGTATACCCTTTCCAAAAATTGTAAAATCGCTCAATAGCCCCGGCGGCATTGTTCTCCAAGATCAAGTCCCGGTTCTTAGAATCCGGGTAGGTTTTCAGGGGGATCTTGTATTTGGCTTTGTCTAAATAATAAATCCTCCCCGTTTCCCGGGGTACGAGTGGGCCGGCGATTCTGGAAGGGTCAATTTCCATCGCCTCGTCATCGGAATCAACGACGTCAAAAGGAGCAGGTTCAGGAGAATTAGCATCTCTACTCCTCTCCGAGTGGTCTTATTCGATCATCCTAACACCAAGCCCCCCAGAAGAGGAGGCAAGGTCAGCTCTACCCTCTTCCCTACCCTCCGCCCTCTCTGTCGACGGGCCGGTAAACGTAAGGATGCGAGCACGGTGACTGGGCATAATGATGTAAGAAGAAGAAAAAGCGAGGAAATGAAAAAGACGAGGACTTAGGATAGAATTCTAACCTAAAATGACGGCTGCTGGTTGAAGGTCCGAGAAAGAAAGCTCCTCAGTCTAGAACATTTTTGGTGGTGAAAGTGTATGAAGAAGGGTTTGGGTTTTTCAAAAAGCGTAAAAGAGGGAAATGGGGGGGAGTAGGAGTGCTTTTATAGGCAAGGGTAAGTGAAGAGTCCCCCATCCTAAAAAATTCCCCAGAAAGTGCCCCCACGTGTCACGCTTTCAAAAAACCCAACCACCCATCATTTCCCAAGAAACCTCGAAAAGGCAACAGAGACAGAAGCAATCATGACATGACGTCATCCATTCACCCATACAAAAAAAAAGCGCACATGAAAAAGTCAAAAGGCCCGCCTGATTTTCATTAAATTCAAAGGACCTAAAAGGCCCAAAATTACAAAGTGGGAAAATAAAAAGATACAAAAAGAGCCTGATATCCTGGCTCAAGCAGCCTGCAAAGCAGGCCTAGTCATCATCGAAACCTAGGGAGTAATCCCCAGGGCTGTCGTGGTCATATAAAGCGGACCCCCAGTCCCAGTCGTCAGAATCCTTAAATGGATCATCAGGGCCCTCATCTTCATCCTTACCAGAAGAGTAGCCCTGGCCTTCACTATCTTCAGAGTCATGGCTGCTTGTGTCACAATCATGGCCAAAAGGGACGGCCCTGGCACCATCAGAAAAACCACGGTCCACCCTCCTCACCAAAGGAGAGGAAGGGCCTGACTCAGAAGAAGAAGTCAGTTCAGGGCAATTGGGATCAAATTGCTCTGGATGCAACCAAGGGAAGCACCTATGGCATCCCCTCTCACAGAAGCCCCCCGCCTGGGAGCAGTATCCAGATGGAGGATCAGCAGAAGAGGGAGACCTCTCAGGGCGTTTGCCAGCCTTGGAGAGGGTCTTCCTCCTAGTAGCCCGTTGAGGACGGGAGCTTTTCCGTCTACTGCAGCGAAAAATTTAGTGAGCCCGCTTAGAATACTTCAACCGTCGACGCCCTCTGAAACAGAGGACCTCAACGTAAACTCCACAGCGGAAGACTGTTTTCTTGATCCAAGACATTTGCTCTTTTTGAAAAAGAATAGAAGAGAGGTGGAAGATGAGGTGTGGAAGTGATGAAGAGGATCAGAACTTATATAAGAACAAAAGCAAGCCATTAATGGTGCTCCAACCACCTCTGTAAGAAGAAGAGCCAATCATCAAATTGGCACGCTGTCCAAAAATCCACTTTACAAGAGAAGTAATCATGAGTAAAAGATATTCCAACTCTTTGCGTGCCCAATACGGTTGAGTTTTCTCCCTCGGGAACATGCTACGCATTAAATGCTAAGTTGTTCAAAAGAATCAACCTCTCATCCCAATCAAGAGATGGTCTGCCAAAGGGAAGCCCTGCTTCCCTTCAGCCGGCGAGGGCCAATTGATGGGGGTCGGTAGCCTGCTGCGGGTCGCCTGCCATTTGAGCCCCAGGATGGCTCGACCCAGGAACAGAGGAGAGCCTGCCATGCAGACCACCGAACAAAGATCACTGAACCCTCCAAGGCACTCACCTGCCCGGCAGGGCCCTGCCGCCAGCCAAACAGGGCAGTCAAGCCCCCCTGCCTGCTGGCCCCCAAGGTGTTCTTACCCCCAGCAGAGGCAGGAGAAACCAGGGGCCCCTCCTTCATTTGCCTAAGGTAAAGGAGAAAGAGTGGGTGAGGTGAATCCACTTGTCACCCTCTCATCCACTCATTTTCCCTCTCTCCTCTTCTCTTCTCTCTCTCTTGTGGGAAGGTATAAATACTCTCCCATTTCCCACATTGAGGGGGTTGGATTTTCTCTCTCTAGACTCTCACTCTAAAAAACGCCACCTAGCTCCTCACGAACTAGGTTCATTAAGGCATTTCACGGACTGACTTAGGCATCGGAGAGGGTTCCCTCGGACACCTCTGAGGCCCTGTGCGTTCACTGTGCAGGGAGCAGGCCATCTTCGCCGGGAAGGTCCGACCGCTGGAGTATGAGAAAGAAGAGACCAAAGGAAGTCAAACGAGTACCATCCGAGCAGTATTATAATTATAAGATCCGAATCCAAAGTCGGGTTAATTGTTTCCATACCGGAACAACTTGTATTGCATAACCTGCCTCTAGCATCATCTATTTGGGTGACTCTATTCTTTTGTTGTCTTTGTTTAAGACACATATGAAAGTACGCAGAGTTGGAATCACCCTCTTTCATCCAGTGGGTCTTGGCTTTTTGTCTCAAAAAACTGTCCCTTGCCTGCTGCAGTTTCCTGACTTCTCTAAGCAGATTGTTCTCCTTTTCGATCAGTTCGCCATCTGTAGGACTGGCCTTAATCATATCCTGAATTTGATCTAGAGCTGTAGCAGCAGAGCTAGCCTGCACTTTAATGCTATCGAAGCACTCCCTATTTAAAAGTTTAAGCATTAGTTTTAGGGCCTTTAATTTTTTGACAACACGAAACATCGACACACCGTCCACCTCTCTATCCCATTGCTTCTGAACTATGTCATGAAAGGAAGTAGCCAAGGTCCACATATTGAAGAACTTAAAAATCCTCTTCTGATTATACTCAATAGAGGATGCACTTACTACACAAGGAGTATGGTCAAAGATTCCTTCGTTATGAAAATGAGCCACCATTTCAGGAAATGGGTCACTCCAATCCGGGTTGATTAGGAATCTATCCAATCTACTAAATTTTCTAGTCCCTGCCTCCTGTTTATTTGTCCACGTAAAAAATGCGCCAGTACCAGTAATATCCATCATATTACATTCCTCGAGGCAGTCAACAAAGTCTTCCATATCTTCCTCTTTAGTTTGTCCCCCCAGTCTCTCCTCCTTAGCTATTACAGTATTAAAATCACCTGCGATGGTCCACTATACCCAGCATCGAATCTTTTCAGGCTTGCCCAAAGACTTTTCCTATCACACCCTTCATTGAAGGCATATATCATAGTTATGCGAAATTTCTTCTTGGTTGTCTTAACCATAATCTCAACATGTATAAATTAGGCGTCCCATTCTATCACATCAACCTCAAAAATAGTAGGTCTCCATAATAACCACACTCGACCCCCTTTATGACCACTCATATTGGTAGTTAGGCTTCACTCATCAGACAAACTCAACGAAATATTATTAGCATTATTACTCTTTATTTTTATTTCAAGGGGACCAAATAAAGCCACCTCCTGTTTATTAAGGAATTCTTTTATTTCTCTTTGCTTATGTACACTATTCATACCTCGCACATTCCAGAATCCTATTCTATTCATTAGGGGGGGTTGTGTGGGTTAGTGTCACCATCTTCAATCACTATTGGCTGTCTAATCTCACCAATTTCATCGTTTGGAATTGTGACCAGGTTTTCTTCATCAGTCAAAACATCCTTAAAAGTCCTTGTAGGACTCCCAGGCTGAATGATAGTGGAGTTCAGGTCTGGTTTCTTCACCCTCCAAGTTAGCTTTAGGGATGTACCCGTCTTCTCCTGAGCAGGTTTCTTCCCTTTCCTGCAAACTCCAGTTTCATACCCTATGCCTTTACATTTAGCACAGATCGAGGGCTTCCATTCATATTCAACATTCATCACCTGTTTTACACCCTCTTCATCCAGAAATTTAACTTGATTATTGTATGTTTTTTCCACCTGTAGCTCCACCAAAACCCTGGCAAAACCCAATCTCGTCTTCTCCATCGTTGCCTGATCAGTCTTGATAAATTTCCCAACCAAATTTGCAATTCGTGGCAAGCATTTCCCCCAAAATCTAATTGACAAGGCATGAAACCGTACCCACGCAGGTACAACCTTCACATCCTCCTTTAGCAAATCAATGTTAGGAGTCCAAGCTTTCACTATCAAAGGTTTATTATCAAACAGATGATATCCCGCATTCAATACAACATCTTTACCTTTCATCTTTTTGAACCTAACGAGAAATATTCCATTAGGCATAAACGACACTTTGTCAACATCATATTGTTTCCAAATTCGTCTGATAAAACCTTCAAGCACCTCCCATGGTGGGTTGGCACCTAGAACATAGCAGAACACTGCTTGTCCCCAGTACATGATCTCCTCATGGGTGTCTTGCTTTGAAAATTGTATCAATGGTTCATCATCTTCGTTTTCATTCTCAACTTTGTCTGTCTTAGTCTCATCAGCACTTGAATTTTTGCGTTTCCCCCTTTGGGTAATCCATGGACACTCCACAACGTCATCCTCATCATCAAAGTTAAGTCCAGGGATCCCATTTATTTCGTGCATAGGTTTAGTGCGTTGATTCTCATTTGGAGTTCGTGGCCCTGTCAGTCTATTATTCCTTTTTCCATCACTGTTCTGGCCATTCTTCTTTGGAGACGAACTCGAGTTCGTCGTCTTAGAATTCTTCTTAGCTTTGGTTTTGGAAGAGGAGTTCCTTGCCATGGCGATCAATCCTGCAGACAAAATTCGCCTCAAAATCGCTTACCAATCGCCTCTCTTCCTATCATTAGGGTTTTTTAGTTTTTTTGGGTTTTTTTTAATTATATCATCTATCACTTTGTTTGTGTGTATGAGAAGTTGTTACCTATCTACACCCCAAGTAACAATCTTTGCATGATTTTGGTTTGTTATTTCCTCTTGAATGCTTAGATTAAGGAATATCCATGTTGTGATAATTGATTCATGTTATTGGTCAATGTTTTGCTCTCTTAAAGTTCTCTAAATTCTATATGCATATTGACCGTTTGCTTAATATGTGTGGATGAATGAATATCTTATGTGTAATGTTATTGAGCATAATGTTGATTATTGAGTAAAGAATTAGATTATCTTACATTTGTGTTAGGTTCGAATAATTGTGGCCTGGATTTACACCAAGATGCTTGCTTTATCATTGGTTACACTTTTGTGACTAATTGTGTTATGGTATTTGTCAACCAAATCTACAATCTCCCCCACCTCCCCCTCTAATTGTGTTTTCATTATAGTTATCACTTCTTTGTTCCCTCTAGCATCTCTTCTAGTTAGTTGTTGTCTTCACTTTTCTAGTTGTGTTTCATCATATTCACATTTCTTAGTTGTTCATCCATGTGGTTCGACACCCGTTGCTTACCATTTTACTACGTTTTATGCTTAGTGATTGGTAGTATAAATTATGTGCATGATTGTTGGGTTAGCTTGATAATGACACGACAAATCCATGCCCATCAGGTACCATGGGCAAAACATTGAAACCACAAGGGTACCATTGGCAAAGAATTGGAAACACAAGGGTACCATGATTAAAAATTAGAAACACAGGGTACCGTGAGCATTCCCTCAGTTTTATACTATTTTCGCTTCAAAATAAATTAACCACTAATCAAGCCTAGTTAAACTAACTTTTAACGTCGTTATGATGGAAAATCTATCAGGGGTACCACGGGCACTAAACACAAAACACGAGGTTACCATAGGAACAAACTTAAAATGATGGGTACCATATGTGTAATCTGTCAAAGTTCGAAGGTACCATGGGAAATATCCGTTTATTTTATAACCTCATTCTCAACTGTATATTCTAAACTCAAAATGTCCGTCCTGCCTAGAGATAAGAGAGAGAAACTGAAATCAATTCTCAAAAAAAAAGATCCCCACCAAAACTCCCTTCTTCCACCGCTTCCCTCCTGCTCACCAATCTCATCCCCAACCTACATGGCTACACCTTATGGCCGGAGATAGGATCGTCTCTTGACTTATCTCCGGCCAACCAATTGTGCTATCGTCTCCCTGTCCGATATCTTTCCCTGTCGGTACAGTAAATGTCGCCACCGATGTTCTCTCCCTCTCAGCCTGTTCCGTCAACTCTTGTCGGTGCTAGACCTTGGTGGCCCTCTTTTTTATGATTTGATGGTTTTTGTTTCCGTCCCCTCTTTTTTAGGATGTTGGTTGTTTACTGTTTTTTCTCCTTTCAGTTTGGCCTTTTCTTCCTCACCTATCCCCCTTGGTTGATATAGGCTCTTGTCGAAGAGTGTTCCCCCCCCTCCCCTCCCCTCACCCTCCTCCCCCACTCTCCGACGACCGAGTTTAGTTTGGTCTAGGTTTGGGTGCTTGTAGACACCCGCATTTTGCCTTCTCGTGTCTGTAGCAGCTTCCACCAAACACCCGATGATGATAGGACTATAAAATGCTTCAAAATGCTCGGATAAGGACTCGTATTCGATAGTATCAGACTCAGGCACATTACAGAGTACAAATCTCTCAAAACTAACCTCAAGTTCAGACTCAATAATGAGTCGTTTCCATCAAAATGAAGCTACTTTGAGCAAAAACCGCCACCGAGGGCAACCCATTCATTGCCAAGGAGTAGCTAGGTGAGGTTAGACATTCCATGACCAAAGCATTAAAGGTCGGAGGAAAATTCAAAGCTACGAGCATACTAGCTACAAAACACCATTCAATGGTATCATATGCTTTCTGCAAATCAATTTTGAGAAGAACTCTTTGGGAGCATACTTTCCTATTATAGAGGCGGATAAGGTCTTGACAAATTAGAATGTTTTCACCAATATCTCGCCCTTTGACAAAGGCACATTGACTAGGGCTAATTATAGAAGGTAGTATGATACTAAGCCTATCACATAAATGTTTTGATACACATTTATAAACTGTGTTGCCACAAGCTATAGCGCCGAATTGGCTCACACTTTACAGGTTTGGAATCTTAGGAATAAGAGTAAGAGTGGTATTACTCACTTGTTTCAGGAACATATCCTGTACTGCCTTACATACATCTCTACCCGTTAAAGCCCATGTGTCATGATAGCGGGATTTTTCGTGAATCTCAACCAATCAAGATAAACAAACTAACCTAGACTTGGTAGCAAATGGTAAGTCTGGTCGAATTCCTCAGGGACGGTAAGTTGGACTAAAGTAAGCTATGGTTCTAAACTAGGTTCAAGACAAGGATAATGATTGGGTTTAGGTATGAGTAAGAGTAAATTAATCTAAGGTAAACAAGCAAATGAACTAGAGAATAAGCGATAAACAATCAATAAGAGAAAGACTAGGGTCACTCAGGTTCATAGGATGCATTGGGTTCTAGGGTCGAGACAATGGAGTTAATCTAGACTCGGTCATTTCCTCTCGGCCTAGGACCGTCATAGACAAACCATACCGGACTCTCGCAACTTAGTGTGGTTAATCCACCTAATGAACATACACCTCTAATCTAAGTCAAGGTCGCTCGACTCAAGACTCAAGAACAAGGGAAAATTAAAATACAAGACAAGTCAAGCATTTCAACAAACACTAGAAAGGCATGACATTAAGAGATGAATAAATAAGACCCAAACCAGATTAAGCAACCAAATCACCCTAAGACCCTAGAGGAAATCTAGTCACTATTCATATTTAGGCCACCCACAACAATCAACAACACAAACAACACCAAGATGACATTCATATTGAATAAATAGTAGATGCTAAGCCTAAATAAGAGTAGAAGCAAATTAAAACAATATTAAGACTAGAGAAAGATTAAGAAGAAGGGAATTATACCAACAAATGAAAAGAGAGGAACTTGGATTGAATAATAGAGAAATAGGAACCCAAATCTTCATACAAACCAAGAATCTCAAGATCTAAACTAAGATTAAGCACTAATTAAAGAAGGATTAAAGAAAGATTAAACTAATCTAAGATAATATATGCTAAATTAGGTATTGGGGTTTTTTGTACCATTAATGTCTTAATAATAAGTATATATGATGTTGTGTCTTAATTAAGGAAGCCCAAAAGAAAGAAAATGGAAAACTAAGAAAATGAGGCAGAGCTGTGTCGCGGCCGGCCAGCCATGATAACAAAGGGGGCCATGGCCGGCCGACCATTTAAGGATGGTCGTTCAGGTCTATGGCCGGTCGGCTGGCGTGATAACTTGCCCCGCCTTTTTCTCTTCTCTTGTTGACTTGTTTATCCTCCCTTGGATTGTGTAATCAACAAGAGAAGAGAAAAAGGCGCCTTCCTTGGATTGTGTAATTGAGCCTTCCTTTTGGCCTTTACGCTTCATTCCGAGTCCAAACACGAGATCTACTTCATTTTTCCTTGAACCCGACTTCTTGAGATTGTACCTACAAATTCATTATGAGAAAAAGAAGTAACAAAATCCTACGAAAACTAGAAAAAAGATTAAAACTAAATAAAATGAACTAAGAATTAGAGACTTAGAGAACTCGAGCTAATACATCGATAAAGCACACAAAAATGAGCCGAATAAGCAATTAAATGTAGGTAAACCTATGATGAAAATGCCAATTATCATGTCTTTAAAGAATTGACTAGTGAAACCATCTGGCCCAGGACCTTTATTTCCATAATTTTGAACATTACTCTTTTAACATCTGAATCCGTGACAGGTCTTGTTAGAAGTGAACGCTGCTGATCACTCGGGACAGTAGCAAGGTGTACAATTTAACTTGTTTGCTATCACTCAATATGCTATTAAACTAGTCAACAAAAGCTTGTTGAATCTTTTCAGGCGTAGTTTGTAAGTTACCCCTGATATCTTGGATTTGAATCACCCTGTTATATGCTCTTCTTTGTTTGATTGAGGCATCAAAAAAACCTAGTATTTAGGTCACCCATATCTAACTAGCTAGCCTTTGATTTATGTTGCAAAAAGGAAAACCGAGCCTTATCTAACACAATAAATTGCTTCGCAATAGCTGATTCATACTGCAGTAGAATAACATCTAATGGTTTCTGCTGCAATTGTAATTGCACATTATGAAGGGCTAATTCCATAACACTATCCATATTTTCCACATCTTGGTAATGTTTACCATTAGTCTCCTAAGAGGGCCTTTCAGCGATTTCAGTTTACAAACTAACTGATACATACATTAGGCTTCCAGTATATTTTGTAGGCCAATGTGCCTAAATTATATAGCTGCAACCCACATGTTAAAATACTTAAATGCTCCTCTCTTCTTTTTATCCTGAATATCCGGACTAATGACATAGGGGCAATGATCAAACATCCCCTCTGTGAAGAAGTTAGCAAAAGAATCAGGAAATAACATTACCCAATCATCATTACAAAGAACTATCCATTCGACTGTACACTCTGCTTCTAGGCTCGTGTTTATTGTTCCATGTAAAGTGAGCCACAATCGTCTTAAGTTCAGTAAGACCACAGTCATGAGTACAATCATTGAAAGGTTTGATTTAAGCCAAAGTGATAGGCGCACCCCCAATTCTTTCCTCCATACGCATAACATTGTTAACATCTCCCATAATGACCCAAGCCTCATTACAATTTGGAGCAAACCTACGAAGAGCTTCCCATAAAGGACCCCTCTCTGCTAGTTTATTGAATCCATAAACAAAAGAGCAAAAGAATCCTTTTCTCCCTCCCACAGGGACTACCCTTCAGATGATCGAATGACTTGCGCCTTAACTTCTAAGATATCAACATGATAAATGTTTGGGTTTCATAAGCACCAAATACGGCCCCCTTTATGAGTGCTATTATTTGTAGTAATATACCATTCATTGAACACATTGCAGGCTTTAAGCCAGTTATTCATTGAGACCTTAGTTTCCAACAAACCAAAGAGTTCAATCTTATTCTTAAGCATAAACCAACGAATCTCCTTCTGCTTCTTAGTTTTATTCATGCCTCTGATGTTCCAAGAAACAATATTAACCATTCGTGGGGGGCACCTCGTCTAAACATCTTCTAATCCTCTACCACTAACTTTCTTGACTGTAGATTGCAGTATTTCTAGGAACGATAAACCATCAGGGTTGTACTGAAGGCAAGCCTTGCGTACCGGTTTTGTAGCAGCTGGTGTAGATGCAGGAGTTCTTCGTGAATGGAGAAGAAGAAGCTTGAGGTCTACTTCACATTTAATGAGAATAACAGAAAAAGAAAGAGAGAAGAGATAATTTGAGGAGAGAGAAGTTTGTTATTGAATTTGTTATATTGTCTGTACAGCCTTATGATTGTATTTATACAATCTCAATTGTGTACCCACTTTGTCATGTAACAACTTTTGAGTAACTAACTACTTTTAATGCTATTTGCGATTCTTGTATCATTCCTCCTTCCTTAAGAACTGCCCTCAAGTCTCCATTACAGCAGCATAAAACTCTTGATACTTCTGTTCAACCACATCTGCAAACAACCAAGTCGCTTCTGATTCAGCAAAACCCTCCCATTGAATTAAGAATTGTACAACAGCATGATTTTGCCTCTTCACCGTTAACCCATCAATAACAGCTTGTGGCTGCAATGCAGACACACCCGACTGACCGTGCATCCAAGAAGGGATATGGACTTCACTGGGAAGGGTACCCCTAAATGCCTTTAACTAGGACACATGGAAAACATCATGGACCTTAGCCGATTGGGGTAGCGCAATTTTATAAGCAACCTTCCCTACAGTATCCACCACTTGGAAGGGCCCATAAAACTTAGGAGACAACTTCTGGTTGGACCTCACTTGCACACTCTCTTGACGGTAAGGCTGTAGCTTCAACCACACCCAGTCGCCAACCTCAAAAGAACGCTCCGACATGTGTTTGTCAGCCTGCATCTTCATCCTCTGCTGTGCTTTTAAGAGTTGTTGTTTGAGAATTCTTATCATTGCTTCTCTGCGCTGCATAGTTCGGTCAACCCCACCAAGAGAGGTCTATCCTGGCAAGTATGGCAGATGTATAGGAGGAGGCTGATTATAGACGGCTTCATACGGGGTTAGCTGAATGGAAGAATGAAACGATGTATTATACAACCATTCAGCCAAAGGGAGCCAAATCGACCATTCTTTTGGCTTAGCACTGCTCATACACCGCAAATACGCCTCGATGCACCTATTCACCACCTCCGTTTGACCATCCGATTGAGGATGATAAGCAGACGAGAGTCTCAATTCAGTCCCCTGGATGGTAAAGAGTGCCTGCCAAAATTGACTCCGAAAAATTGCGTCCCTATCGCTCACAATACTCCTTGGCCACCCATGTAGTTTGAACACATGGTCCAAGTAACCTTGAGCCACCTCTACTGCAGTATATGGATGGGAGAGGGCAATAAAGTGAGCATACTTACTCAACCTATCCACCACCACTAGGATGACTTTCTTGCCTTGAGATTTTGGCAGCCCAGTAATGAAATCCATAGAAATATCCATCCAAACTTCACTCGGAATCTCCAAAGGTTGTAACTTGCCGGGGTAAGAAGAGTTATCATATTTATTGGCCTGACAAACCACACACTGCCTGATGAAATGATTGATTTGCTTAGTTAAACCTTTCCAAATGAACAATGCCTTCACTTTTCTAGTAGTGACATCTCTACCTGAATGCCCCCCCTCCGATGAGCCATGCATCCATTGTAGGATGTGATTGCGTAATTCGGGATCAGGACCAACCAATATCTTGCCCTTTTTCCTGATTAGCCCTTGTTGCAAAGCATAATGACCCATGGGATTTTGTTGGATTAGTTGTTCAAGCAACTTCACCAGAAATTGATCTAACTGGTAGCTGCTCTTAATCAATTCCCCTAAATCTGATTGAATTTCAGACAAGGATACACATAGCAGTTCACTACCCTCCACCCTGGATAGAGCATCCGCAGCTGTATTCTCCTTTCCAGACCTGTACTGGATTTCGTAATCAAAGCCCATTAGCTTAGAAAGCCAGAACTGTTGGAAGGGGGTCGAAATCTTTTGCTGCAACAGCCATTTAAGACTCTTCTGATCAGTTTTTACTACAAACGCCTGTCCACTCAAATACTGCTCCCATTTCTGAACAACAAACACAATGGCAAGAAGTTCCTTTTCATACACAGATAATTTTCTCCATTTTGGGTCCAAAGACTTGCTGATAAAGGCTAATGGGTGCCCCTCCTGCATTAAGACAGCCCCAATTCCCTCATTAGACGCATCTGTCTCTACCACAAATTGCTTGGAAAAGTCGGAGACTGCTAACACTGGAGCAGAGCAGAGTGCAGATTTCAGTCATTCAAAAGCTTTGGTGGCCTGTTCAGACCACTCAAACCCACCCTTTTTGAGCAACTGGGTTAGGGAATGACTAATTACAGCATAACCACGCACAAACTTCCTGTAATAGCCGGCCAATCCCAAAAAACTGTGCAAATCCTCAACATTCTTAGGTACAGGCCACTTAGCAACTGCACTGACTTTCTGGGGATCAGTTTCCAACCCCTTTCCCGAAATAAAATGTCCCAAGTACTCCACCTTATCGATAGAAAACGCACACTTACTTGGCTTAGCAAAAAGGGAATGTAGCTTCATCAATTCAAAAACTTCCTGCAAGTGGCTTAAATGTGCTTCCATAGAAGGACTATATACCAAGATGTCATCAAAAAATACCAACACACATTTCCTCAACAAAGGACGAAAGACCTCATTCATCCAATTTTGGAACGAAGCGGGAGCATTAGTGAGACCAAACGGCATTACTAAAAACTCGTAATACCCACTATGTCTTTTAAAGGCAGTTTTGAATACATCTTTATCGCACACTCTAAGCGGATGATAGCCTGCTCGAAGATCTAACTTAGAAAACACATTAGCGCCTGCTAATTCATCAATAAGCTCATCCATCACCGGAATAGGGAACTTATCCTTGATGGTACTCTTATTTAGAGCTCTGTAATCAACACATAACCTCCATGTACCATCTTTTTTTCCCACCAAAACAACAGGAGAAGCGAAAGGACTCGAACTCGCCTGAATAATGCCCCTTTCTAACATCTCTTGCACCAATTGTTCAATAATGTCTCTTCGTTTGAGAGGGTACCTGTAAGGTCTGATGTTAATGGCCTGTGTCCCTTCAATCAAAGGTATTCTATGGTCAAAAACCCCCCTTGCCGGAGGGAGCTCCCTAGGCTCCTCAAACAAGGACTGAAATTTTGTTAACAAGGGCTGCACCTCGGCTGCATGAGTTGCTAAATCTTCCAGCCGCAATTTCTGGCAAGTAGCAGCATCACCGTTAATGGAGAAGGCAGACAATTGCAAATAAAAAAGATGAGAGGCTTGCGATAGCAATTTGAGAGAAGGTCCCTCTTCTAATGTGTGCAACTTCTGAGGTTTTAACCCCCTGAGAAACAATTTTCTTCCCCCAAACTGAAACTCCATTTTTAATTGTTGAAAATCCCACTTGATTGTACCAAGTGTGCTAAGCCACTGGACACCAAGCACCATGTCACACCCTCCTAATGGAATAATCAACATATCAATCTGTGGACATGACGTAGGTCCACCCCGACGCGGCCACGCGCAGGTTTGGGTAGGCGAATGAATCTCGTGGTGAGATTGTTCTCGGGTTCGAAATTTAAGTCAAAATGGAGTCGCCACCGAATTTTGTGGTTATTCGGAACCATACGAGCCCACTCTATGTCGTCATGGGCTATACACAAAGTAAGCCCACTTCAATTTCAGAGTTCATTGGGCTCGTCCCTTTGCATTGCAATATCGATACCGTTTAAACCGGCTTTCGTATATAGAATGACTCTCGTGCGCCAAGGGTTTCGGACATCCGGAAACCAAAGGTTCTGAGTAAGGGGTGAGGGTACGTGTTGGGAAGCCCACTAAGGACACCCAACCCCGCCCGCACATGGCGGCCTCTACTAAGACATCGCTCGTGTTCGTGTGCGCGCGCTAGTGAAATGACTAAATGATATGCAAACAGCGTTTTCGGGCTAAGCATGTGAATAGTGTATGAACTACGTCATTTAATGCATCTTAATTTTGGTCGAAGTGGTTTAGCATGCGAGGTTCATTTATAAAACGATAAGCGAATAAATAAATAAAACTCGAAAGTAAATAATATACAAGTTACACGGGCGGAAATACAACCCGGCCAATACAAAAATAAACGGGACAATAGATAATAAAAAGATAGGAACGGACCCGTATGTAAACTTGACCGCGAAATGTGTAAGTGGACTAACCCCGATTGAATACACATTGCGTTGTGTATTAAACGAAGGACGGAGACATGGGACCTAGGCGTGATGCTAGCCCGATCCTATGCCTCGATGCCTTGTCCCGACTTATCACGTCGAGAAATCGATCAAAGTCGCTAAGGTGTCACGATGAGCGTGAGTTTTGAAAAAGGGGAAAATTACGTGATTGTCTTTACACGTGATGACTAATGTCGATAAAAGGACGAGGCTTGAAATGTGTGTCAAGGCCCTCGGTTTTCTGGGTTACAGGTCCCACTCGGTCGAGTCATGGTCTGACTCGGCCGAGTGTGTCCTCGAAAAAGGGTCTGCCCAATTTTATGGACGCTACTCGATCGAGTAGCCTATGCACTCGGTCGAGTAGCCCCTGTACGAGTGTTAACTCGTTTCGTTTTTGGGTTTGAAATCGACGGTCGCTCAAATTAAATACAAATATCGCACGATTTGAATTTAACCTGACCTCCGGTACTATAATTGTGTATATATACGATTATAATACCGTTGTCGGGATTTTATGAAAACGTTTATATTAAGAAATTTTGAATTAGCAACGGAATGCATCCCTCTACGTCACGACATCGAAACTAACCCTTTCGGGTTATGTGATGTCGGTTTTCGTGTCAATGGGTTCCGTACCAATTATAGAAATGGAATTAAATACGTTCAACTATGACCGATTGCGATCACGTCACGCCCTTGAGTACATTGGGGCGGGGCTCCTCGAAAGGGCTCCACCTCCGTCGTTGCTCGTAAAGGGATTAGACGGACTTTAGGCAAACATTGTAGTCAAACGGGTTTAGAACCGGATTTTTGATACTAGTTTATATATATACGCGGTATAGTAATATTAGTAACGCGAATGTAAAAAGTTAGTATGCAAAAAGGTGAAATGTTAGGATTATGTTAGATGTTAGAATTACAATACTAGTATAGATATAATATGAACGATAGAAAAAACGTAAATAAAAGAGTAACAAAGATCGAAATGGGGTTTAGGACACCCTCAACATACATGCTTAGTAGGGACCTCGGAAATGGACTCGCGAATAGTGACGGAACGTCGGAGTATCGAGGATGTATGCAAGTTATGGTGTGTGTGTGTGTGTGTGTTTGTCGGTTTTTCGAGGGACAAAGGACTCGGTTTTTTGTATATGCTTGCTTAGGGTTGTAGTGTGTAGAGTATAGAAGGATTAGGGTGAAAATGTAGGATAAAATCAGATGAAAAAACCCTTGTCAAATGAGTGAAGGTCGTGGGGTATTTATAAGAGTTTACCCCACGACCTAGGGTCACTCGATCGAGTGGCCCTAGTGCACTCGGTCGAGTGCCCTAGAAAATGGGCCTGATCCGATTTTTGACGCTCCACTCGACCGAGTGGGTCAGTCCACTCGACCGAGTGGATCAGGTAAATCGAGGTAAATAAGGAAGGGGTTGACTTTGTTGATTGTGTTATCTTTTTTGAATTCAATTTGGGCGCCAGCTTCTAGAAGATGCATTTGGGCTGTTTTTGTGACGGGTTCGTCTCTGACCGGGTTTTGACCCGGTCGCCAAAAGACGGGATTTATTTTTGGTGTCGGTTTTTGCCCAAATTAGTCTTATTTTGCTCGGAACGACCCACTGGGCCTGGATTTGAGGTCTGTTTTGTGAGATTATTACTCCGCTAAAAAGTCCATGTCAGATATTATTGATTTCGGGTCCAAATCCGAGTATACCAAGTCACGTTTGCGTCCGATCATCATCGGGTGTTTGTCGGGAACTGCTATAGACACTAGCCGGCAAAATGCGGGTGTCTACAGAGCCCCCACTCTGATTGAGGCTTGGACAAGGCGAAAGTCAGAGTAGCTACCAGGCCAATCGCAGATTACGACCTGGCAGCTTTCCGGTCGGGTCGTTTGTAGTCCAGTGGACTAGCATGAAGGGCTCGCCAGCCATAAGCTGAGGGTCATACCTGTCCTGCCAATGATAACTCCGTGGGGAGTGAAACTTGCTTCTGAGGGTGTAGGAGTACCCGTATGCTGATACATCATGGCTCTGATTGTAGCATTCTGGGGTAGATATTGACTCACGTTGGGGAGTGAGGTAATTGCGCAGAGACTTGCTTCTGAAGTCTCGGGTGTACCTGTATGCTGACACATAACAAATTGCATGCAACACATAGGCAAAACACCGACTCGTGCTGGGGAAAATGTACTGAATTTTGAAAAAAGTCGAAATTTTTTTTTTTAAAAATGATTTTTTTTCACAGGATTTTTAGAAAATTTTTAGGAAAGCTCGGGGCAACTAGATTCCTATTCTGGGTTGAAGTCAGGCCTGCACATGTTGGGGCCCAGGTTTGCTGAGGAGGCATGGTTAGTTAGGGTTACAGTCAGGCTTCCCTATTATAAATACAGGTCTCCCTGCTTCAGTTTACTGCATCCTAAATCAGAAACCCTTCTTCTCTTCAAAAAATCTCTTAGTCTCTCAAGAGAATTCAAATTCCTGCCATGGGTATCGAGCATCTCACTTCAATGCTTTTTGCCTGGTCCCAGCACTTTCGGGACGAGGACAAAATTCAGCTGACCCAAATGGGGATTGTCAGCCTGTTTCCTCTTCGGCGCCTAGTACCTGATTTGCATTTTTTGGACGCTTGTCTGTCGTTTTGGGATACCACTCATCACGTCTTCGCGTTCCCGCGGGGAGAGATATGCCCTATTCCCGAGGAGATCGCAGCTATTGGGGGTTGGAGCCCTGTTGCTCGTCCTGCCATCCCTCCGTTTTACCCGGACCCGAGGAGAAGGCTGAGGGATTTCTTGGGTCTGTCTCATGCTGAGGCTGATCGAATGGTGCAGGGAGACACCGTTTCCCTCTTCGACTTGGCTGACAAGTTTATGAACAGTCAAGATGTAAGGGCTACGCCTTCTCATAGGCGTAGGGCTTTCGCATTCTGCATGCTGCACCGCTATGTTTTCGAGGGGATGATGGATGCTGACTCATGCGTGGGTCAAATTAGGCTGATTGGAGTGGTTGACCAGATGGAGACTGGTCATAGCCCTGCTTGGCTAGCCACTGGAGAAATCATCATGGGTCTGGATGCTAGGCGACTTGACCCAACCCGGCAATTGACGGGGAGCACCCTTATTCTGCAGGTATGTGTCTTGCGATTTTCAATTTTTTTGTTTCGCGCGATTTGTTGAGGTCCGTAAGTCACTCGATCGAGTGGACCTGTCACTCGATCGAGTGGACCTGTCACTCGATCGAGTGATGTCTGCAAAGTGCTTATGCCCATCTGTGGAGAGCCTTACTCGATCGAGTCAGATGGTGTACTCGATCGAGTGGCACGCTTAACGAGATTCTGTTTGTCTTCAGAGAGCCTCACTCGATCGAGTCAGATGGTGTACTCTATCGAGTGGGCTGTAACGGACCATTCTGTTGCTTATGAATTTTGTATATACTTTTTGCAGGTTTGGCTGTCGGAACGCTTGTCAATCATAGAGCCTCCTCCGAGCGTTCCCAACTACCGTAGTAGCCAAATCAGTTCAAGAGGGCGCCGGATAAGCTCAAATCACCATATAAATCGAGCTTACTGGGATGAGGAGTTGGTGTTCCATGGTGGCCCTTTGATTAGGTGGACGGTTGCTTGGTGGTTCCTTTCTAAATTAACGGGGCTGGCCAAGAGAGACCAAGCTCGCTACCTGGTGATCCTGTCCCTTGATTGGACAGTTCACATTTACCCGGACCGCATCCTGAGGCAGTTCGGTTCGTCTCAGCGCATTCCTGAGATGGAAGCCATTATTAGCGTCTCGCTCCAACTGACGGACGCTATGTGCGACACCTGGTTGCAGAGATGGTTTACTCGTCCTACATGGACTATTCCCAACCCTTGCCAATCCGCTTGGGTTTCTCGGGCTTACGAGAAATGGACTTCTGAGGAATCTGAGGAAGTTCGCAAAGCTCTGAAGGTCGATGAGGCCTTCGAACTGGTCCGTCGGGAGACGGCAAAGGACAACAGCGGGTTTTTCGATGAGGGAGAGACCCCTGCTACCTTAGTCCGATTAGAATCGGGTCTTAAGTCACATACTAAGACTCGAGCTAAAGATGCCGGCGCTAGTGGCACACGGGGGCGGCTAAGCCCCCAGACTGACTTGGAGCGGCGACTTGGGCCAAGGCTGGCGGCCCGGGACCGACTAGGTTCGTGCGACCGGCTCCCTGAGCCCGTGAGGGCCCGACTCGGGCCTATCGAGGTGGATGAGGACTCGAGTTCCAAGAAACGAGTCCGGGCTAAGGAGGTTCCTGTGGTGATTCGGGAACGCTCTCCTCCGCGTCGTCGTCAGTGGACGGCCAAGGAGGCCAAGGACAAGGGGAAGGGCAAGATGCCCTAAATACCGAGTCCTTAGTTTTTTATTATTTAAATATTATTACTATTTTTGTCGTGTGTTTTTTTTGGTAATTTTTGAATTCCTGCACTTTGTAATTTTCCCAAGTTTATTGGGGCTCTTTTTGTGATAATTAATAAAAGAAAGTTTATTATTTAAACCGTTCCTGTCTTTTCTCGATTGCACTGGTTGTGCCCTTTTGAGGGGCTGCCTACGTATCCGCGATTAGCAGAATCAAACCAAACGTAGTTCAAGCTTAGGAAATTTGCAATCTTGAATTACACCAAGACTATTGGTTCAAGATGTTTTGTGACAGTAGAATAGGTAATTCTAGCTCATTGACTTGCTTTTTTGTAAGATAAACGATTTTGATAAAAATTGCTAATGACATTGAGAAATGGCTAAGGGTAGTAACGCTTCAGCTGGTCCAAGTTGGTTGGGTTGACGAACTCATTCCCGTCCAGGTCCGCCAGCATTACTGCTCCCCCTGATAGGATCTTCTTCACCAGGTATGGCCCAGCCCAGTTGGGTTTGAACTTTCCCCTTGGGTCAACTGGTAGTAGAGCTCGAACAGACTTAAGGACTAGATCCCCTTCCTTAATGTTTCTGGGCCTTACCCGCTTGTTGAAGGCCCGTTGGATCCGTTTCTGTTAGATTTGGATGTTGTTGAGAGCGCGGGACCGCCGTTCGTCTAGTAGAACCAACGAATCGTACCGTGCTCGAACCCAGTCAGCTTCGGGTACTTGACTTTCTAGCAGAATTCTGAGGGATGGTACCTCTAGTTCAACTGGCTGGACTGCCTTCATCCCATAGGTTAGATAATATGGTGTCGCCCCGGTTGCGGTGCGAATTGATGTTCGGTATCCCCATAGGACGAAAGGTATTTTGTCGGGCCAATCCCGATAATTATCAGCCATCTTTTTGAGTATGGTGACAATTGTTTTATTAGCCGCCTCTACTGCTCCATTGGTTTGGGGACGGTAGGGCGAGGATGTGTGCCTTTGAATTTTGTACTTGGTCAGCAGGGCTGCGGTCTCAGCTTGAAAATGAGTCCCGTGATCACTGATAAATTCATGTGGGATCCCATACCGACATATTATCTTGTTTTGGATAAATTTGGCGACATGTTTAGCATTGAGGATGCGATATGATTCAGCTTCGACCCATTTGGTGAAGTAGTCGATAGCCACCAGGATGAAACAGTGTCCGCCGGTACCGGAGGGATTTACCTTACCGATTATGTCGATACCCCATGTCGAGAACGACCAAGGTGACGTCATGATATAGAGCAAAGATGACGGCATATGTTGCACATTGCCAAAGATTTGACAGTTATGGCAATGTTTGACATATAACTGGCAGTCGGCCTCCATGGTGTTCCAGTAATACCCGAGCCTCATGATTTTTCGGACCAACATGTGAGCATTCATATGTGGGCCGTTTTCACCATCATGCACTTCGGCCATTACTTTCTCGGCCCTATACTTGTCAACACAAAGGAGAAGAGCCCCCTGTGCCGTCTTTTTGTACAATTGTCCATCATCGGTACGGATGAACTGGGTGGCTAGCCTTCGCAAGGCTTTTTTGGCTCGACCCTCAGTCCCGGGAGGATATTCTCCGTTGGTCAGGTATGTTAACACAGCCTGGTACCAAGGTTCGGGATCAGTGATCTCGATGTCTTCAATGTCATGAACGTATGCCGGCTCGGACCGTCTTTCGACGCAAATTGGCATACTGGTCACGTGGTCGGGAATATTCAGTAAAGATGCCAATTTTGAGAGTGCATCTGCAAACTGATTTTCTTCCCGGGGCAGGTATATATACTCCACCTTTTGGAATTGTTTCTCGAGATCCCTTACTCGTGCCTGGTAGACCACGAGATTAGCATTCCGAGTCTTCCATTTTTGGAGTGCTTGGTTAATGACCAAGGATGAGTCGCCATGTACCCGGAGATTTGTGATCCCCAGGTTGGCGGCGGCTTGTAGCCCATAAATGCATGCTTCGTACTCCGCTGCGTTATTGGTAGCATCAAAGTCCAGTTTGATGGAGACGGGAGTATGCTCCCCTCTTGGTGAAATTAGGAGGATCCCGACTCCGAACCCTCGAAAATTAGATGCCCCATCGAAGTATAAATCCCATGTTTCAGCAACAGTATGGAAAATATCTTCGTCCGGGAAGGACCAGGTGTCAGTGTGTCCTTCTTCGGTTACCGGGCTATCGGCGAGGAATTCAGCTACCACCCGTCCCTTAATTGCCTTTAGCGGTACAAATTTCATGTCGAACTCTGCCAGCATTAGAGTCCATCTTGAAATTCGACCATTGAGGATGGGCTTTTCGAAGAGGTACTTGATCGGGTCCATCTTGGATAGAACATGGACCTCATAGCTGAGCATATAGTGTCGAAGCTTCTTAGTGGCCCAGACTAGAGCCAAGCACGTCTTTTCGAGCATGGTATATTTGCACTCATACTCTAAAAACTTCTTGCTGATGTAATAGATGGCTCGTTCTTCGGAGTCAACTGTCTGAGCCAGCATAGCCCCCATGGCTGTCTCGGTCGTTGTTAGGTATAACGACAGAGGCAAACCGGGTTGAGGTGGCATCAAAACTGGCGGAGCAGACAGAATTTCTTTGATTTTGTCGAAAGCAGCTTGGCACTTGTCATCCCATAGTATCCGTTCCCCTATTTTCAGTTTCTTGAAAATTGGTTCACACACCATGGTTAGCTTGGAAATGAATCGACTAATATACTGGACTTTCCCGAGAAATCCCCTTATTTCTTTTTCGGTTTTAGGAGCTTGCATCTCGGTAATGGCCTTGATTTTAGCTGGGTCGACCTCGATACCTCGTTGGCTAACGATATGACCCAGTAATTTGCCTGACGTTACCCCAAAACTGCACTTTTGAGGGTTTAGCCTCATGTTGTATTTGCGCAATCGGGTGAAAAATTTCCTTAGGGCGGTGATGTGACCGTCCCGTTCTTTGGATTTGACGATCATGTCGTCCACATAAACCTCTACCTCTTTGTGCATCATGTCGTGTAATAAAGTGGTAGCGGTCCTTTGGTATGTGGCCCCGGCATTAATGAGACCAAATGGCATGACGGTGTAACAGTAAGTACCCCAAGGTGTAGTGAAGGTAGTCTTACTCATATCTTCTTCCGCCATCTTGATTTGATTATATCCGGCATACCCGTCCATGAATGACAGAAGGGCATGATCGGCCGTGTTATCCACCAGTATATCGATGTGTGGTAACGGAAAATCATCCTTCGGGCTTGCCCTGTTAAGATCCCGAAAATCTACGCACACCCGCACCTTACCGTCCTTTTTAGGAACCGGCACGATGTTTGCAACCCAATCCGGATACTCGGACACTTGTATGAAGCCGGCTTTGAACTGTTCGTCGACTTCTTCTTTTACTTTGAGAGACCACTCGGGCCTCATTCGACGAAGCTTCTGCTTGACCGGCTTGCACCCGTCTTTGATTGGTATGTGGTGCTCAGCTATTTCCCGGTCTATCCCCGGCATGTCTTTGTAGGACCACGCGAAGACATCTTTGAATTCTTGGAGGAGGTTTATGAACTGCTGTTTCTCCTCGGGATCTAAGGATAACCCTATCTTAAGTATCTGAGGCTCTAAGGTTGTTCCCACGTTTATGGACTCGGTCTCTTCGATTACCGGATTCCGGGATTCCCTTTGCTCTAGTTGCTCGATCAGATGTGGAGGTAGGGGTACCTGTTCGTCGGATTTCTCAATGTCATAGCATAAATCATTTTTGAAAGCAGAATTTAAAAGAGACAATTCGTAAGCAGAACGGTTGTTATTATTGATTGAAAATTTGGAAAACAGCTCAAAGAGAGCAGCCATCTGATCATTGGTCAGTGGCGGAATTGGTAAGGCACTCGGGACAGACCCCGAAGTGCCAGCAGCAGGAATGATAGAAGGGAGAGGGGTTACAGGAGTGACTCTAGCACCGACTTCCCTAGACTCGACCTCAGATTCTGACTCAGACTTCGACTCAGACTCGGACTAAGACTCAGGCATGTCTCTCTCTCCGGTGACCAGCTTGTAGATCTTTCCTTGACTGTCGGTCCATTTGACAGTCTTCCTCCAGGCCCTGTTTCCCGTCTCGGAGCCAACATCCGAGATCAGCTTGGTCGGGTCAAACCTGTTGCTGCGGAGAATCAGGTTGACCAGGTCTTCTTTTGGGGTTGGGACCATGGTGTCTTCCCCGAAGAGCAGCCCCAGCGCGGGCTCAGCATTATCAGCTTCATCAGACTGGATGAGGGCGAACACGTCATCCGGGATGTAGTTGCAGTCCCGGGCCAAGTGGGTCCCGAGGTGCGTAGCATTGGGTTGGTACAGTCCAACCTGGATAGCCCCGAATACCGGTGTGACAAAGTAGTCAGACAACCGTGGGCTGTAAGGGCTCAAGTGGATACCCTTCATGATGTTGCAGGCTTTTTCGATTCCTGCTCGGACAACGTTGCCCGGAGTGGTAGCATAGCCAAGGCCGAAGTGAGAGTCTTCGTCCTTGAGGACCTCGATGATCTTCCCAGCTGGAAGGTCGGGTCGAGAGGTAGCCCCCGGAAGGTACCCTAGGTTCTGGAGCATCGTGTCAATGCTCGTGGTGAAGTAAGGCCTAAAAAGGTACTCTTCCTCGATCGTCCCCACAAAGTCGAACCCCCAGAGGTCCGTGCGGCCCGTGGCGTTACAGCTAGCCACGGTCATTGGGGTTGCCTCCAAAGTAATAACATTGTCGAGTAAAGGCATCTTGATCTTACGGTGGAGGGTGGAAGACACAGCTTTGACTGCGTGGATCCATGGCCTTCCTAGGAGCAAGTTGAAGGATGAGGTGACATCGATCACCTGGAATTCAAGCTCCTTTTCTATCGGGCCCGTTATGATGGTCAGCTTCACGGCCCCAAATACCGTCTTCGGGCTCCCATCAAAGGCTTGGATGGTTTGAGCCGTCGGGACATAATCTGCCTCGGTGATTCCGAGGGCTTTGGCGGTCCTTAAGGGAAGGACGTTCACAGCTGACCCGTCATCGACTAGGGTCATCGGGAGGTATTTCCCTCGACAAATCACCGTGATGTAAAGGGCCAGATTGTGGGAGGCCCTGAATGGTGGCAAGTCGGCTTCAGAAAAGGTGATCATTGGGCCTCCTTCCTTAGCCTTACCCTTTAGGTGAGGTAGGATTGTAGCTACCATTTCAGCAGGGGTAGCCAAAGAGTCGATCTTAACTTGATCGAGAGCCTTAGTGAGTGCCTCTCGATGTTCTTGTGAGCTTACCAAAAGTTTCCATATAGTGAGGTCAACTCGGGTCTTCTTCAGTTGCTTCACAATAGCCGTTTCAGCGGTAGGCTCTTCAGTGGATCGGTGATGGTTGCCGGGGTAGGGGTGTCCCTAGTGCTTGTGGCTAAATAGGGACGACCAAGGTTGTTGCTGGCTAGGACTCGAGTTTTGGCCTCGCGAATTTGTTCAGGGGTGATGGGGACGGCTTCCCCTTTAGCGAGGTAGACATCATCCTCGTCGTCAAACCAGATCCCGTTCACTTGCGGGATAAATGGAGAGATAAGGTGAGAGCAATCAATCACCTCCCCGGAAAAGATGGCATGGAAGCTGAAAGGGTTCTCCTTGTTGCTTGGTTTATCTCCGGGTAGCGGGATTTTACCGCTTTTGATCAAGTCCTGGATCAGGTGCTTCAGCTTCCAGCACTTTTCGGTATCATGCCCATTGCCTCGGTGGTATTGGCAATAGGCCTGAGCGTTGTAGTTCTTGGAGCGTCGCTCGACCGGAACTTCAGGAGTTGGGCCTATCGGTTGGATTAGGCCTTTGGAGGACAGCCTTTGTAAGGCATAGGTATAGGTGGTACCTATATCAGTGAAGACCCGAGGTGGGGTGTTCTTCTTGGACGAGGCATCTAATAGATTAACCGCGTCAAAAATGCTGCGAGTTGCAGCTTGGGGCTTAGTGGTGGAGGAAGAAGCCCCTTGATAGCCTTTGCTAGCGGCCTTAGTGAGGCCTTCTAGTCTCAGATCGTCTTCGATTCTCATACCCATTTCAGTAAGGGTGGTGAAATTGGGTATGACAGCGTATCGGAGGTGAACTCGGTAGGAAGGGAGGAGGTTCTTAACAAAAGCCTCCACCAAAGTCTTCTCATTGGGCTTATCGACCAATTTCACGCTTTCAGCCCTCCAGCGTTGAAGGTATTTAGTAAAACCTTCCTTTGTCTCTTGGGCCATGACCTCCAGAGATCGCATTGTGGTTTGGATATCGGTGTTGTCAGCATAGTTCCGAGCGAACTCGGTGGCCACATCATCCCATGTAGGGTATTTTTTCGGGTCTAGCCTATAGTACCAGGCCCGTGGGTGCTTCTCAAGAGATGCAGCAAAGAGGTTCTTGAACATGGATGAATCCACTCCCTTGATGGCCATGAATTCCTTGAAGGCCCGCACATGTAGTAACGGGTCTTCAGTCCCCTCAAACATGGGCAAGCCTGTGAGATTCAGGTTTGCGGGCAGCTTGTCACTCAGCGGGTTGTACTCTCGACTATTCTCCCGATGGATGTTGTTACTCCCAGCCAAATGGACTTGTTCCTCTAGTCGGCGCACCGCGCTGACTAGTTCAGCTAGAGGCTCATTAGCCTCGACATTAGGAGCCCTTTGCTCCACCGTAGCTAGGCGAGCAACAATGGCCACTTGGCCAGCCCTCATTTCAGTCAGTTGGGCTTCGATGTCGGTTTGCTTCGCGATCATGGCGTCCAGAGAGGTTTGTAGGCTGTTCAAAGTAGCCATCCTTCGAGCGTGTCTAGTTGCCGGCGGCCTGTCTGTAAGAACACCGCGTAATCAGAAACCGAACCCAGATCTTGGAAAGAAGGAAAAGTACATCCCGAGCGAAAATAGGAAAGAAGACTAAAGACTCGAGAAAGACATCTAGACGGATGACTCGATGGGTGGTATAACTTCCTTAGGATTTTGGCTTTGTGGGCCTAATCCCGTTCGAAGGAAGGTCCACGTGAGACTTTTCCCCAGACTTTTGACTCGAGTGTATGGACAGACTTTCCTTTGTAGGGGTATGCCCTACCCGGGTCGGTCGGGCCTTGACGGATAAGGCGGACTCGGGAAAGGGAGGAAACTCGTGATATAGGATCAGCGGAGTTTCGACGCTATAGACCTTCGACATACTATGCAAAGACCCGACACACGGCTAGACGGTAGGTCCTATAATAAGGAAGGTTTACTAGGAAAGTTGGAGGTTTGAAATTTGAATATTAAGTGGATGAATTTCCGAGAGTTCGAAAATTAAAAACGGAATTTCGAAAACCAAGATTAGAATTTTGAAAATTCAGAAAATCGAGATGGTGTTGGAAATTCGAGAATTAAAACGGGCAGCATGCCGACTAGAGAAAAAGGATATTTTGAGTCAAATCGTTTGATCCTAAATTTCGGCGGCATTCCGATTTTTTTGAAAGTTGGATATTTTGAAAAGACGGGTCCCGAAACGGACAGCATTTCGGGTTTTTGAAAACTTGGTATTTTGGAAAGATGCATTTTTTTGAAATGACGGTTTTTTGAAAAATGACACGGGAACCAAATAGCACGTAGTCAAACAAGCATTATAACGACGCTTATGTATGCTTTACACTAAGTCTCGGTTGGTCGAAAGTAGGGTCTATACCAACAACGATAGCATTCTCACGAAACGGGACGGACTCCCTAGCCGATTTGGAACTAGGACCTGCCGTAAAACCCCGGTGAGTTCCGCCATCGAAGTCTTTAGTGCACCCATGTAGGAATGCACCGTGGTATAGTGGGACGTCGGTCACAAGTAACCGGCCCGGGCAAAATTTGGGTTATGCATGAATCATTAAACTAATGCGCGCACACTAATATTCGAGCGATTTCTCTTCGAGTCTCACCCTAGGAACCCCGATGACATGTGGTACATCAGGTATCCCCAGCGGAGTCGCCAAATTGTGGACATGATGTAGGTCCACCCCGACGCGGCCACGCGCAGGTTTGGGTAAGCGAATGAATCTCGTGGTGAGATTGTTCTCGGGTTCGAAATTTAAGTCAAAATGGAGTCGCCACCGAATTTTGTGGTTATTCGGAACCATACGAGCCCACTCTATGTCGTCATGGGCTATACACAAAGTAAGCCCACTTCGATTTCAGAGTTCATTGGGCTCATCCCTTTGCATTGCAATATCGATACCGTTTAAACCGGCTTTCGTATATAGAATGACTCTCGTGCGCCAAGGGTTTCGGACATCCGGAAACCAAAGGTTCTGAGTAAGGGGTGAGGGTACGTGTTGGGAAGCCCACTAAGGACACCCAACCCCGCCCGCACATGGCGGCCTCTACTAAGACATCGCTCGTGTTCGTGTGCGCGCACTAGTGAAATGACTAAATGATATGCAAACAGCGTTTTCGGGCTAAGCATGTGAATAGTGTATGAACTACGTCATTTAATGCATCTTAATTTTGGTCGAAGTGGTTTAGCATGCGAGGTTCATTTATAAAACGATAAGCGAATAAATAAATAAAACTCGAAAGTAAATTATATACAAGTTACACGGGCGGAAATACAACCCGGCCAATACAAAAATAAACGGGACAATAGATAATAAAAAGATAGGAACGGACCCGTATGTAAACTTGACCGCGAAATGTGTAAGTGGACTAACCCCGATTGAATACACATTGCGTTGTGTATTAAACGAAGGACGGAGACATGGGACTTAGGCGTGATGCTAGCCCGATCCTATGCTTCGATGCCTTGTCCCGACTTATCACGTCGAGAAATCGATCAAAGTCGCTAAGGTATCATGATGAGCGTGAGTTTTGAAAAAGGGGAAAATCACGTGATTGTCTTTACACGTGATGACTAATGTCGATAAAAGGATGAGGCTTGAAATGTGTGTCAAGGCCCTCGGTTTTCTGGGTTACAGGTCCCACTCGGTCGAGTCATGGTCTGACTCGGCCGAGTGTGTCCTCGAAAAAGGGTCTGCCCAATTTTATGGACGCTACTCGATCGAGTAGCCTATGCACTCGGTCGAGTAGCCCCTGTACGAGTGTTAACTCGTTTCGTTTTTGGGTTTGAAATCGACGGTCGGTCAAATTAAATACAAATATCGCACGATTTGAATTTAACCTGACCTCCGGTACTATAATTGTATATATATACGATTATAATACCGTTGTCGGGATTTTATGAAAACGTTTATATTAAGAAATTTTGAATTAGCAACGGAATGCATCCCTCTACGTCACGACATCGAAACTAACCCTTTCGGGTTATGTGATGTCGGTTTTCGTGTCAATGGGTTCCGTACCAATTATAGAAATGGAATTAAATACGTTCAACTATGACCGATTGCGATCACGTCACGCCCTTGAGTACATTGGGGCGGGGCTCCTCGAAAGGGCTCCACCTCCGTCGTTGCTCGTAAAGGGATTAGACGGACTTTAGGCAAACATTGTAGTCAAACGGGTTTAGAACCGGATTTTTGATACTAGTTTATATATATACGCGGTATAGTAATATTAGTAACGCGAATGTAAAAAGTTAGTATGCAAAAAGGTGAAATGTTTGGATTATGTTAGATGTTAGAATTATAATACTAGTATAGATATAATATGAACGATAGAAAAAACGTAAATAAAAGAGTAACAAAGATCGAAATGGGGTTTAGGACACCCTCAACATACATGCTTAGTAGGGACCTCGGAAATGGACTCGCGAATAGTGACGGAACGTCGGAGTATCGAGGATGTATGCAAGTTATGGTGTGTGTGTGTGTGTGTTTGTCGGTTTTTCGAGGGACAAAGGACTCGGTTTTTTGTATATGCTTGCTTAGGGTTGTAGTGTGTAGAGTATAGAAGGATTAGGGTGAAAATGTAGGATAAAATCAGATGAAAAAACCCTTGTCAAATGAGTGAAGGTCGTGGGGTATTTATAGAGTTTACCCCACGACCTAGGGTCACTCGATCGAGTGGCCCTAGTGCACTCGGTCGAGTGCCCTAGAAAATGGGTCTGATCCGATTTTTGACGCTCCACTCGACCGAGTGGGTCAGTCCACTCGACCGAGTGGATCAGGTAAATCGAGGTAAATAAGGAAGGGGTTGACTTTGTTGATTGTGTTATCTTTTTTGAATTCAATTTGGGCGCCAGCTTCTAGAAGATGCATTTGGGCTGTTTTTGTGACGGGTTCGTCTCTGACCGGGTTTTGACCCGGTCGCCAAAAGACGGGATTTATTTTTGGTGTCGGTTTTGGCCCAAATTAGTCTTATTTTGCTCGGAACGACCCACTGGGCCTGGATTTGAGGTCTGTTTTGTGAGATTATTACTCCGCTAAAAAGTCCATGTCAGATATATTCGGGTCCAAATCCGAGTATACCAAGTCACGTTTGCGTCCGATCATCATCGGGTGTTTGTCGGGAACTGCTATAGACACTAGCTGGCAAAATGCGGGTGTCTACACAGTCGTAAATTGACTGTTCTGCAACCGCCAGTCAAATCCCTTGGACACTAGCTGGCATGGCAAATGATTACCATCCGCTACTGTCACAGCCTGTGGAGGTATCTTTTCAAGCCTACAGCCCAATTTCCTAGCCACCTCAAGGTCCAAAAAATTGTGAGTACTACCGGAATCAATCAATATATGGAGGGCTTTCTTACCATAGTAACCAGTCACCCTCATGGCTTGAAATCTATGACTACCAGAGAGGGCATTAACAGAAATATGAGGCTCGTTTGAGACGACTACCTCAGTTTCCACAACACCAAGCTCACCACCATCCAGATCATCCACCACATCCTCTATTTCATCTTCCCACCCAGGGATTTCAACTGCAAACAGCTGAGACTGCTTGAATTTACACTCATGACCCCTTTCATATGGTTCATTACAGAAGTAATACTCACCCCGCTTCTGTTTTTCTGCTCTCTCAGCTGCACTTAAAAACTTTTTCGCTCGTGCCTGAGAAGCTTGTGAATCCACAGAACTGTTACTACTCGAACCAGGTGTTGGTAGCAACCCCTTCGTAATCGGTTTGACAGGATTACTCAAAAATCTGGGTGTGCTAACCACTGGTTTTGGTACATATCTAGTGGCAGCTAGAGTTTCCTCCTGTAACCTCGCATACTTCACTGCTTGTGCTAATGTATCAGGCTTAAAAGCCCTCACAAATGGCTTCAAACCAGGTTTTAGGCCTCCAATGAAACTTACTAAGAAATACTGATCAGGTAATAATGCATTACGCTGAATCATTAACGCTCGAAGGTTTTCAAACGCATCTAAGTAATCCTCAATTGAGCCTGATTGTGTCAACTTATTAAATTCTTTGACAACATTTCCTCCAATATCCTCCTTGAATCTAGCATACAAATCCATGATAAAATCATCCCAATTCACCACAGCTCTAACTGCAATATAGCTATTAAACCAAGATTCCGCTCGACCAGTCAATTACATACTTGCCAAATCGACTCTTTGATTTGCATCAATTTTACACAGATTAAAGTATTTGAGGCATTTTTTCATCCATAATCGCAGATTTCTACCATCGAATATCGAAAATTCAACTTTAGGATTGAAAGAAACCGGATGCTTATTACCTAAATTCGTAGGTTCCGGAGGTCCAGGACGTTCGCCTTCCTCCCTGTCCTTGAGCATCCTGAGAATCTCCATGAGCAACAACAAATTCTCATTGATTGAAGTTGATTGCTGCTCTAGCCACTGTTCTACAATAGCGATTCGGTTCTCCATGATTGATTGTAATTGCTTGACAGTGAGATGTTTAGGCGCCAGGATGTAGGTGCTCTAATACCAATGGTGTAGATGCAGGAGTTCTTCGTGAATTGAGAAGAAGAAGCTCGAGGTCTACTTCACGTTTACTGAGAATAACAGAAAAAGAAAGAGAGAAGAGAGAATTTGAGGAGAGAGAAGTTTGTTATTGAATTTGTTATATTGTCTGTACAGCCTTATGATTGTATTTATACAATCTCAATTGTGTACCCACTTTGTCATGTAACAACTTTTAAGTAACTAACTACTTTTAATGCTATTTGCGATTCCTGTATCAGCATCTTTCTCCAGTGCTGATTTAACAGGCTAAACCCTCAGATCCAGATGAGTAGCAATCACCACTAGTGGTTTAGGTACTCCTGCCTTCTGAGGTTTTTTTGCCTGTACTTCAGCAGATTTACTACGACGTTGCATCTCAGTATGACCCATTCCCTGACAACGAGTACGAGAAATGGGTAGCCAGTCGTACTATACTTCTATCGTTTGTTCCATACATTTCTCATCCAGAAAACGTATAGAATCAGGGAAATTCTGACCAATTTTCAGCTCAATGAGCAATTTAGCATAGCCAAGAAACTGGCGTTGATTTGTAGAGTTAGAAGATTGAATAAGCTTGCCAATAAGCCCCCCAATTTTCTTTAGACATTCCTTTTCCCAAAATTTCAGGTCAAGTTTGTTCAATTTTACCCAAATAGATAGTTTCTTAACCTCATGTTTCTCCATTTCCGAGTTTACTTTCCATTCATGTATAATCACAGGCTTATTGTCAACATAAGGCGTGGACATGACATAGGTCCACCCGACGCGGCCACGCGCGGGTTTAAGGAGGCGAATGAATCTTATGTAAGATGGGTCGAATTGAAATTTAAATCGAAGTGGAGTCGCCACCGAACTTTGTGGGAGTTCGGACCCATTCGAACCCACTCTATATCTTGGTGGGTCGTGTACAAAATACGGCCCATTCGGATCTCAGAGTTTATGGGGTTCGTCCCTTTGCATTTCGATACCGATACCGACATTATCGGATACTGTGTATTGAATGACTCTCGTGCGCCAATGGGTTCGGATATCCGAAAACCACGGTTCTGAGTAAGGGGTGAGGGTACGTGTTGGGAAGTTCACAAAGAACACCCAAAACCCGCCTGCACTTAGCGGCCTCTACTAAGATATCGTTTGACTTTTGAATACGTGCGTTAGTAATTCGATTGAATGATATGCAAACAATATTTTGACTGAACATGCGAAAATTAGAATAAGTTGCTAAGTCGATTTAATGCATCTAAATTAACGTCAAAATTGTATTTAGCATGCGAGGTTCATTTTAGTACAATAAAATAAACAACGGAAATAAATCACTAAAACATGAACAAACAAGTTAGTAACGGTAGTAACGGTTTCCAAGTAATATAAAAAGACATAGAACGACGTAAACAACATGATGCACGGCTTTGAAAAGTAGTATGACACGTGATTGACTTAACACGTGTTGACCGAAGTCATAAAAAAAAATTATCGGGGCTCGAAAGACGTTGTGGGACTCACGGTTTTGACGTGATAAAGGGAAACTCGATCGAGTCATTGAGGGACTCGACCGAGTGTACCTCGGAAAACGCTTCTGCCCAGAATTTGAGATGCCACTCGATCGAGTCATTGAGGGACTCGACCGAGTAAGACACCACTCGATCGAGTCATTGACGGGAGGTGTTTGTCGTCTATCCTACCGGTCAAAATAATAACCAACGAACCTAAGCTAGGTAGCTAGGGTAAGTCGAGTCGATCCACAGGGACGGGAGTTCAAAACAAGAGGGTGCTACGGTCTAAGACTTGGTTCGAGACAAACTAAACTAGGGTGACGGCTAAGGCGAACTAATGACTAAGCGAAGGTCTAAAACACAATGTAGAAGGGCAAAACAAGCAACTAATGACAAATGGAAGGAAATTAAATCAATAAGATGAAACTAGGGCTAGGTCGGGTTCATGGATGCCAAGGAGATCAAAAGAAGGAAACGGGGGTGCTAGCATGCTTTTGTAGCCTAGGTTACGCTCGGGCTCTCGCTACTTAAACGGCCTAGGGGTCATCCACACCACGCTCTCGCTACTAATGGGGAACCAAACCTACCAACCAAACAAACACATGCAAGAGAAGAGGCAAGAAAAACAAGGAATGATCATCTCAAGTCTCACAAGCATTTCATCTAACATGTAGAGTGCAAGGCAAATAGGAAACAACAAAAACAACTAGTACCACTCATCTCACCCTAATCATCCCTAATCACACTCAATCTCCCTACTAACCCTAGGGGAAAACTACTCACACATATCTAAACTAAAACTAGCATTAACTAAAGAAACAATCAAAGGAACAAAAGAAACATTCATCATGGAGATTGAACAAAGAGGAATAATAAACAATAGATAAAGATGGAAACTTGATTAACTATGAAAGATTAAGATAAAAGAGAGGAGAAGGATTATACCAACTAGATAGGAATGAAAAAGATGAACACTTGCATAAAAAAAGACCCAAAAACATCCACCAATGTTGTCAAGATTGGTAGATTCTTCAAGAATTCCAATAATACAAGAGTAACTAACTAGATTAAGGAGTAATTAAGGACTAATCTACACTAATCTAAGCTAATCTAACCTAAAGTAGTCTAGGGTTTGGTGGGTAATGTAAAAGTAATCAAAAGTTCTAAAACAATACAAGAGGGGGGTATATATAGGATTACACGAATGAAGGATTGAAAGAAATGAAGACGGGGCTTCACTGGGCCCTTCCTGGCTGGGAAGGAGGTGATCCCGGTCGGGATGGGGTGGTCCCGGTCGGGATGGACATGGTCCCGGCCGGGATGGACCTCCAGTAGTCCGTCTTTATTTGCTTTGCACTTCATCCCGGTCGTGATGGATGTGTTCCCGACCGGGATGAGTCTTGTAGGCTTCAAATATGATCCCATAGGTCCCTACTTTCTCTTCCTAGGCTTCTTATCGATTCTCGATGCTCGGGAACGGGTCCCAAGGGGCTCGGGATCGAGTCTAGGCCACCGAGTCATCTCACTTCTCTTCGTTGGCTCCAAATGCGTCGGAAACGAGTCGGAATTGTTCCATTTCTCCAAGATAGGCCCTAGGAACCTAAAACAAGCTAGAAGAAGCGTAAGCAGCCTCGAAAACCGCTCCGAAGAGCGATTCCACAAGAGAAACCGGGACCAAACACAAGAAATAAGCACTACGAACCACACTTATCAGTCATTGAGGGACTCGATCGGGTAGCCCTCAAAAGGTCATTCTGCCTCGGTTTTTGGGATGCCACTCGATCGAGTGCCCCCTGTACGAACTATAGTTCGTTTCGCAATTTGTAGGAATTTCAAAATTGCCTTTCTGATTTTGGAAAATCGATGATTTTGTTAAGTCGCGCAAAAATATTATATGATTTATGCTCGACTCGAATCTTTGATACTCGTCGTATCCGATATTTGATTATGAAATCAATATCGAATACTTAGAGTGGAATCTAGAAAAAAGATGTTGTAAGTCGTTTTAAATCGAACTAAAACGAAATAATTTATCTCCGCGTTTATAGTGTCGTGATTTGTTCTTTCGAACTATGTGACAACTATTTTAGCATCAACGAATTTGAGTTAGTTAAATTTGTGACTAATTCGTTTAGATACGATATCCGACTATTGAGTTGGTATCGAATCTAAAGAACGACGCTTTATATTTGCTTGAAAAAAGAAATTGATTCCCTCCGCTTCTCGACATCGTAACGAATCCTTGCGGATTATGTGATGTCGGATCCGCATCAACGGGTTTCGACTTAATTTAAATAAAAGCGTGTGATTTGAAATAGTTTTAGAAATCGATGTATGCGATGTTAACAATGATGACGATGATGCGAATAATAAAACATGACTAATGACGCGACAAAAATGAAAAGACGATCGTATTGACGTTGACTCGCTTCAACAATCAAATACTCGGGGTGTCGGGATAAGCGACCGGCCACATCGGGTGCGAGACCCTTGTATTCAGATTTTCTTATTCCGTCATCCTTTGTATTCGACACGAATTAGCGAGTATTTTAATGTTTTGATACTAGTAATATTATCGATATTAGATACGAAAAGAAAAATAAAATAAAATAAAAAAAGAACGAGAAGAAGAGAAGAGGACGACGCGAGAGAGAGAGGAGAAGAGAAGAGAAAACGGGATTTCTGCACCCTCAACCTACATGTTTCGTATTCTCGAACGGGACTCGTTTAATTGTGGCTTGAGCACGGGAGTATCGAGGTGTATGTAGATGGAGTTATGGTGGTTTAGGGTTTGAAGTTTTCTAGATGCTAGGGTTTAGGTTGAAGAAGTAGGATTCTTGGTTGTGTAGGAAGGGTTAGGGTTTTTAAAAGTGTGTTTAAGTTGCATGCAAAGGGGTGTTTATATAGAAATTCTTCCCCACCCCCGTCTAGGGTTACTCAATCGAGTGCCCCTGTTGACTCGATCGAGTGGCCCAGTGAAGGTGTAAAAACGGGTCTGTTGAAGGCCCACTCGATCGAGTGGGTCAGCTGGAGCGAAGAGATCCGGAGTTTTTGACTCCGGGTTGGATATTTTTGTAGATCTTGTGTTTGAGTTGGACTCTTGATATTTGCATGGCTGTTTTGGGTCTCGGAAATGGCTTTGACCGGGGTTTGACCCGGTCGCTAAAAGTCGGTTTTATTTCTGGTGTTGATTTTGACCCAAATTAGTCTTATTTGATTGGAAACGACCCGCTGGGCCTGAATTTGAGGTCGGTTCTGTAAGATTTGTACTCCGTAAAAAGCCCAGGCCAGAAACTAACGATTTTGAGCCCATATCCGAGCGCGTCGAAGCACGTCTGCGTCCGATCATCATCGGGTATTTTTTGGAAACTGCTATAGACACCTAGTAGCCAAATGTGGGTGTCTACATAAGGTAATCAGTTTTGAGAAAAAGTTGCTGCGATTCCTTATCTTGAAAGCGAACTATGAAAATACTATTAGGTAGGAATGAGATCTTATCTATGATGAACTCATTTCATATATATATATATATATTTAACCCCAACTTGTCCTTTATTTTGGTTCGTTTTATGTGTCCTAGGATTCGTTTTTCTAGCTTTTTATTCTTCTTTGTTATGCCGGGTATTTTGTTTACGTTTTGTAGGAAACGAGACAAATGAAGGCGATGGAGCTACATTTTAGGCAATGACGAGAGTCGAGCCATGAAATCTACAAGAAAAAAGTGATAAAAGTTAGAGGATAGTACGAGAATAATTGAAGAATGACGTGAAGTGAAGAAACAATAAGAATCGGCGAAGAAATAAGTTGGAAAGCTCGAACGAATGCAAATCAAGAAGAAAAAGTGATCACTAAAACAAGGGTCAATGTCAAACTTGAATATCTTGAGTTCTACAACTCTGATCGAGCTGATTCAGATGGCGTTAAAAAGCCCTTTCTCTTAGCTTTCCAATGGTATATCACACGTCCGAATCCAATAAGTAATAAAGAAACAACAAGCATTTCAAGTTCGTCGCGCAGTGTAGAGAAACCCGAACCGGTCGGGACAGGCCCAAACCGATCGGTTTGAAGCTGTTTTGTGGGATTTCTATTTTTAGACTTCGTAAATTTCCATAACTCTTTCCTAATTAGTTTCTCATAGTACTTAGGAAAGTAGGAGTAATGAGACTCCTTATCATTATTAGTATAAATACCCTACTTGGGGTTAAGTTTATTTACACTTTCTCATTCAGTAGTTTAGTTTAGACTTTTTATTAGTATCAAAATTCTTCTAGTTTGTAATCATACTTTTAGATCGTTAATCTTTCAGTTCTACATAGTTGGTACTTATTCTTATTCTTTTATTTTCATATTATCTCTTATTATGCTTAATTTCTTTATTGCTTTATCTTTTAGTATGAGTAGCTAATTATTTATCTAGGATTGAAGGAAATCTATGTTAATCGAATTGGGAATGGTAGCTTGATTATTTACTTGATTGATCATTCATTTGTTATTGCCTTACTACTTGTCTTGTATCATCGTTTAATTAGTTTGAGATGTTGAACTAGTTGAATGTTTAGGAACCTGAATCTAAGATCGAAAGTTTGGTAAGGGTAGACATACAAATAAGTGGGTAGGATAATCTGGTAAGTTGCGAGAGCACGTCAGAATCTATATATCCTAAGTTGACATAAGATCCGAAAGGCCGTGTCTTTGCCATGAATAACTATGATTGATTGAATGATTAATTAACATGACCCAATTTAATTGCATAGTGAACCGGAAATTCCTAGATCCTTTTAATATTGTTAGAACCTCCTCATTTACATCATCGCATTAGTTTAGCAAAAACAAACTCAACAAACCAGAATTAAAATAGTTTAGAATCGACTATAGATAATTAGCGATCACTACTACAAAATTAGTCATAGACATGACCTAATAGATATAGGTTAATGAAAAAACCACATCTATTTTTAATAGACATATGTTATTTAAAAACTTATGTATATAAAATAGAATATACATAGGTCAAACTTAAAACCCATGTCTATAAATATAGACATAGATCAAAGTAAACCTATGTCTATAATATATGAATAGAAGTAGAGTATATTAAAACCATGTATATTGATGTAATACTAATAAACTAGTGACCCATGTCTATTAATAAACCCTAGAGCCTTCATTTTCATTTTTTTTCACGCAGCAGAAAACGATTCAATAAAGTAACTCAATAATCCTTCAATTTCTTACGAGACGGAAGAAAACGAGATGAAACACTTCATCATTCTTCAATAAGCCTTCAAGCCTTCGATTCTTCCTCCATTGTAATCCCCTATAAATTATAACACAATACAGTGACGGAAACACTGTAGATTTGGGATTAAAACACACTGATGTTCTAAATTTTACAAAAAGAACGGTTAGTCAATACAAATGCCACTTTTCACAAAAGAGCTAAAAATAAAAATTCTCCAAATGGGTTTAACAATCCAAAAATTAATATAAATGAAGTAGAGTAGGATCCATGCTACTCGCTAGCTCACACCAAAAACCCCGCAGCAAAATACCTGTCATGTTATAAACATAACAGCCACAATTCAGTGGGGAGTAACGACGACGTTCTACCAGCCATATTACATGACATTAAAGCATAATTACTATTATATCAAAATAGTTCAAAATGGAAAACGTTTAAAACGATATAGTAAAATAATTCAAAACAATTGTCAACCTGCAAGTCAATATCAACCAATAGTAATAACAGCGTTATGGATATAGATCAGTGCAACAGAATAGACTTTCACTAGAAGAATACTAAAAACTAGCTTCGAGAACTTAGTTCAAACAAATCAAACTTCGGTCTCTAACTAGGCTACTCAACCATAATAAGACGGCGACTTATCAATGCGAGGTCCCAGCTTAAGTAAATATGCACACCCCTCCTGGAACACCAAGTGTGCCCAGTTCAACCCGACGACGTCTTACATGCGATGTACGAGCTTAAGGTCAAAATGAACATACACTCCTAGACAAGAACATGCCCAGTTCAACAACCAATGCATCCCGCTCGGATACACTAGCCTTATAGCTGATGGCAAAACGTATACTCTAGACTGTATTACTCTACCCGTACACTTCTCTTATTCCATAATCCAAAACAAAGCCATTATCGAAACTCGATAAAAATATAGTTCGTTTTTCAAAAGAGGAATATTTATGAAAATATAATTTTTCTTAAAATAATAACTTTCCAAAAGTAGGTATTATTATAAATAGAAATCGATCAAAATAGGAGTTATATAAAATAGTTAATATTGGGCTTCGAGACGTAAACATTATATTTATTATATATATGTATAATTCAAGATTAAAAGTCAAGTCAAGTCAAAATCATAATTATTTTTAAAAAGGTTGAAGTTTAAGTAATTAAAAGTATTTAAATAACAAATTGACATATTTTCCAGAACTGCACTGTCTTACTATAAAATTCGTAATTAAATCATTAAAAATTAAAACAACATAAGATCAGTGGGGTTGAAAACTTTAGAAACTTAGCTACAACTTTTATTTCTGGAGAAAATCCAAATTCCGAATAAACCATGGGTTTTTGTTCGTATATTTACAAACTGTCAGAACTAGACTCCCGTTTGTATTTATTTAATAAAACACGTTTAAAAATTTATTTTAAAGAAAATCCAATTGGAAACATTATCTTGACTCTTCATAGTTTATTTACGTAAATTAACAAGATTAAATAAAAAGTTTAACATATGTTTCAATTTAGATCTTATCACAACTGACAGAATCGCGGATTAATTTGACACCTGTTCATAAACAATTTATTATGACCAAACCACTTGGAACTAGTTTACGAAATTAAACGTACATAAACTAAACTTAAAATAAATAGTAGCCTCTTTTCAAAGTTGTTGGAAATAAGGTATTTAAAATAGAATGTTAATTCGTACAAACACAAACAGATTCTGAAACATGCGGTAACTTTATTAAAAAAATAAAACTTTCAATTTGACACTTTATACCAAAAATCACGAAAATTGTTAAATAAATTATTATTATGGGTATGTTTTAGTCTCGGCCTTATAATACTTTTTAATAATCAAAAGAATGATTTATTCGCAAATCTCGTAAAAACGATTAAAAACAACAAAACATGTGAAAACTTACGATTTTAAAGATTTTGTTATTAAAAACGAGACATAAATAAATTGTCTAACAAAAATTAATTTCTATACATGCAACTACAACAATAATATCACCTAATACCGAGTAACGTATCAATGTTACCTTAATCGAGATCCGAATCAATTAAATAATCATCTTCGTCGAATCTAGCATGATAGCCTACGAAATAATTAACATATGGTATTAAAATCACATTAAGTGAATAGAAAAGAGAAAACGAGATGAAGAATGAATAAGAGTACCCTCGTGATCGGAAAGAATTAGAGACGAATTAGGATCGGATTGATGAACAAAAAGGAGAAAATTTAACGTGAAACATAGAGGAGAAAAGAAGACTTGTGTTGAGAATAAAATAGACTAGAATGAAAGAGAATATATAAAAGAAATTAGAAAGCTAAAAGATATGAATAATCGAGTTAACTCTTAACTCAACTAGGAGACGAGATGGTTGAGATGGAAAGAACAAGCAACGAATCGATGTGATAAGTTTCCAATTAAAATAAATAAGATAAAAATAATATGTAGTGTTGATAATAAAAGGTGTCCGAAAATATTTCTCAAGTCGATAAAAGAAGATTCGTAAAATAAAATAATCGCTTATAAAGAAATCGGATTAAAACGCGTTAGAAAATAATTATTTATGAAATCGCGTAGTAAAATAATAAAACAGCCATTTTTCGAAAATAAAATATTTCTGAGCTAGAAATCAATTATAAATGAAATCGAGCAATTTTAGAAAAATAAATAGTTCAAACTCGATTTTAAAACTATTATTCAAAGAAAATATGATTTCTCAAAAATAATTAAACATACTTGCGATGAAAAGAATTAAATGGTTTTTCGAATAAAAATACAATAATTAAAGTCCTTTTATGAAAATAAATAATTTTAGGCTCGATAATGAAATAGACCTTGAAATGAAAAAAATGTAATTGACGAAATATTACAGAGTTACGACATAATCGTAATGAAACATACAGCAAACCTAGGAAATTTGCGGGTGTTACATCCATCGTCCTCCAATCCTTCCTCCGTCATCCTTCAAGCCTTCCTCCATCAATCCTTCAAGACCGTCGTAAAATGCAGTTGTATAATCTTCTCATTCATGAAACCCTAATATTCTAAGAAAGGAAACGAAGTGAGGAGCACGAAGCTAACAAAATCAAAACACGAAGTGTCGAATTGAAGAGGATGAATCAAAGAGAAGACGAAATATTCTCTTCTGCAATTCGATTCAAGTTCTGATTCGATTCAAGTTCTATTAGCCACGAAGAACACGAAGCAAAACCTAACCCTAATCCTAATTCGATTCAAGTTTCGCAATTCGATTTAAGGTATTCGGTTCTCTCAGTATTCTGTTCATGAAATTATCCTTCGTATTCACATTTTTTCGCGTTTGAAATCTCGTATTCACATTTTTTCTCGAGTTTGAAATTGGCGATAGACTGAGAAATTGTCGGGTATAGACCGTCATCAATTCCTCAACGCTCGCCACCAGGCATCCTGTTGCGCCGCCGGTATCCTCCGGCAGTTGCTTCTTCCTTCAGTAATCTCCACCTCTGTATGTCGCCTTCTCCCTCTTCCCTAATTGGGTTCATCGTCTGAAATCACATCGATCTCTTCCCTAAAATCAATCGACATGAATTTTATGCTATAAATTGGGTTTTTGTTTGTTTCTCCCTCTGTATGTACACCTCTCTGTTTGTTTGTTATAATTTTCTGTGTTATCTTTGTGTTAGTTTGTGTTGGAATTTTGAATTTCTTTGAATTGGGTTTAATCGTTTGTCATGAATAGCCATGAATCGATTTGAATTTCTTCCCTAAAATCAATCGACATGAATCTTGAGTTACTGTTTTTGAGTTGGAGTAACTGTTTTACTATTTTCGAGTTGCATTTTGGATTAATTGGGTTTTCCGATTGAAAACAGTCCTTCTTATGAATAATCCAACATGTTTAGACATTGTAAACTTCCATTATGAACAGTTTTCCGAGTGAAGATGACATTGGATTGACTCCCATTTCAGCATGTGTTTTGTAAGTTTGCTGGGAGTAAAATTGGACATGAACAACTTGCTGTAACTTTTTGAGAAGCATAATTAGCATTTCTGTTAATTATGGATTAACCTTCACAGTTTCTTGGGTGTTGTTTTTTATTATTTTTTTCTTACTTTGCATGCTATTTTCCCTGTACTTTGCTTTAGAATTTGTTTCTTTAGCCTTGGTGCCTTTCTCTTGTAGGAGTATTAGATCTTCGGATTCATGTTGATGACTAGCTCTGAGACATTGTTTTTAAGTCTTGTCCATATTCTTTGATGATTGCTTTGCTTAGGGACAAGCAAAGGTTTGGTTCGGGAGAATTTGATGAACCCATTTCATATATACTCCCTCCAACCAACTATGATTTACCCACTTATTATTTTAATCCCTCACATTTGAATAAAAGTGGGTAAATCATTGTGGGGCGGAGGGAGTATATTTAACCCCAACTTTTCCTTTATTTTGGTTTTTTTTATGTGTCCTAGGAGTCATTTTTCTAGCTTTTTATCCTTCTTTGTTATGCCGGGTATTTTGTTTACGTTTTGTAGGAAACGAGACAAATGAAGGCGGTGGAGCTACATTTTGGGCAATGACGAGAGTCGAGCCATGAAATCTACAAGAAAGAAGTGATAAAAGTTAGAGGATAGTACGAGAATACTTGAAGAATGACGTGAAGTGAAAAAACAACAAGAATCAGCAAAGAAATAAGTTGGAAAGCTCGAACGAATGCAAATCAAGAAGAAAGAGTGATCGCTAAAACAAGGGTCAACTTCAAACGTAAATATCTTGAGTTCTACAACTCTGATCGAGCTGATTCAGGTGGCATTGAAAAGCTCTTTCTCTTAGCTTTCCAACGGTATATCACACGTTCAAATCCGATAACTAATAAAGAAACAGCAAGCATTTCAAATTCATCGTGCAGTGCAGAGAAACTCAAACCGGTCGGGACGGACCCAAACCGGTCGGGACAGGCCCAAACCGACTGGTTTGAAGCTGTTTTGCGGGATTTTTATTTTTAGACTTCATAAATTTCCATAACTCTTATTTTACGAGATATTATTTCCTAATTAGTTTCTCCTAGTACTTAGAAAAGTAGGAGTAATGAGACTCCTTATCATTATTAGTATAAATACCCTCCTTAGGGTTAGGTTTATTTACACTTTTTCATTCAGTAGTTTAGTTTAGACTTTTTATTAGTATCAAAATTCTTCTAGTTTGTAATCATACTTTTAGATCGTTAATCTTTCAGTTCTACGTAGTTGGTACTTTTTCTTATTCTCTTATTTTCATATTATCTCTTATTATGCTTAATTTCTTTATTGCTTTATCTTTTAGTATGAGTAGAGACGGGTCAACAATTGACCCTTTAAAGCCATTGTCGAGAAGGTATTGCTTGAGAGTGTTATACCAAGGTTGGGGGGGCTTGTTTGAGGCCGTGGATGGCCTTGGTGAGTTTACAGACGTGGGAGGGATTGTGGGAGTCCACAAACCCGGATGGTTCAGTTAAATTGCTTTGAAGGAAGGCATTGTTAATATCAAGCTGACGAAGTTTCCAATTATTAGTGAGAACGAGAATTAAAAGTAAGCGAATTGTGGTGAGTTTAACAACTGGGCTAAATGTGTCGGAGTAGTCGACCCCGGGTCGTTGGAGAAACTCTTTTGCAACAAGGCAGGCCTTGTAGCGTTTGATAGTGTTGTCGGATTTGTATTTTATGCGAAATATCCATTTACAACTTATAACATTAAAATTAGATTCACGAGGGACAAGGGTCGTAGTATTATTTTTGAAAAGAGTTTCCTACTCTGCTAACATAGCAACCTGCTAGTAAGAAATTGCATTTTATTTAGAGTGTTTTATGAGTGACTACATACCTTTTATTTTATTTTGGCTTTCCGATACATTTTATTTTCATTTTTTGTTAAATACTACCTAAATCTAACTTCCGGTAATGAACTTTTCGAGCTTGACTTTTCATTCACACGTGATAACTGAAGAACTTCTAACAAACCCCACCCTCATATGTTAAAACTCACCTTTAATCCTTTAATTCATTTCCCTCCAACATTTCCCTCCAGTTTCATTTCCCTCCATTTCATTTCCCTCCAATTTATCTAAAGGCGTCAACTATCCAATGGAGTTTGAAATTTGTCCACATATGTCTACAATAAAATCTAATCTCTGCATTTGGCATCACTCTTGCAAATGCATCCAATAATCCCTTCAAATATAGCAGATGAATTAGCAGCATATAATTGAATTATTTTTAAAAAATCATTCATGCTTTTAACGATACATCAACCATTCTTGACAATGTCCAGCAAATTAAGTTAGCACACTTCGTCCATTCCAATTTTCATCAACATACTCAATTTTACACTTATTATTTTTAAATTGAGCACCATGATTAATCCTCAAGTTTGCCCTAAAATCACTACTCATCCTAAATTGAAACAAAAGTTAGTTAGTTCACGAAATTTGCAAGCATTATGGACGAAAATAATTAAAAACAAAAACCCTAAAATTAGAGAGAGAGAGGGGGGGAGGAGGGGGAAAGAGAGAGGGGGTTAGAAATTGAAGAAGGATGAAGATTAATACTAGAATAGCATCGGTAATTGAAGGTTGATTAAGTGATTACAGATAAGCAACACCAATTAGGATAAACTTTGTAGAAAACTTTAGGATGTAACGTCAAATTTCAAAGTTGAAAGAAGAGAAGAGATGAGGGTTTGGTATATTTTAGGGAAATAAACTAAAGGCATGTTTGACAAATGGGGTGAGGTTTGTTAGAATTTCTTCAGTTCTCACGTGTAAATGAAAAGTCAAGGTTGAAAAGTTCACTTCCGTCACTAGAAGTTAGATTCAGATAGTCTTTAACAAAAAATGAAGTTAGATTCAGATAGTCTTTAACAAAAAATGAAAAAGGTAGTGGAAAGCCAAAAAATAATGAAATTGCTAAATCATACACGGATTTTAGTATCTTGTACACATTTTGCCATTAATTTTTCCATGTTATCCCTCATCAAAAAAACACTCTTTGCATTATCCTTTTCCCTACCATCTAAACTCTAAACAAAAACTTTACGATACTATCGATCTTAATTCGATCGTATATGAAATAGTAATTTTTCAATTTCATACATTATCTCGTTAGTTTCTGATTAGCAATTGAATTAGGGAACATTATTTCTAGTTCGACTTTACTTTTTTTCAATTAGGATTTATGTCTATCTAGTGTTGGGGACTTGGGGTTGCCACCAGTGTGGCCGAGGGGCAGTGGTATCCTGACGAGGACATGAGTAGTCTGGCGACTAGAGGCATAAGGAATGGACGGAGTGGGTAGCGAGAATTCCAGAGAGGATCTATGGAGGCTGTAGGCGGTGGGGTAAGAGGGTCGACGGTGGAGCAATGGGGTCGAGCTGGAGTCTGCGAAGGCCCGGAGGAGGGTTGCCGAAAGTGTGCTGTGGAAAGGGGGCGTGGTGGATTGGTGGGGGAGTAGGGCGGCTCGCCGACGAGTGGTTCAGGAGGATGGTGGTCAATTTGGATGAGTGGGAGGAAAGGATGGCGGGGGTTGGGCGGGGCTGCGTGCCTTTCTTGTTTCCACCACTTTGTTTTTATTTTTTTTTAATTTTTTTTTGGTCTTTCTCGAAATTTGGAGGGGAAGATATAAAAGTGGGAGGAGTAAAATAGGAAAAAAAAAAAAACGTGTATAACAAAGTAATTTGCATGTATGAATACAGAATAAAATGTACTCAAAAAACATTCTAAATAAAAACGTGTATAACAAAGTAATTTGCATGTATGAATACAAAATAAAATGTACTCAAAAAAACATTCTAAATTAAAAGTGATTTCTGACCAAAAAACTCAAAATATGGAGTTTTGCCCCACGGACCGCACGTCCGCGTGCAGGCGAGCCCTTGGCCACAAAAAGTGATATGGAGCATCATTGTGAAATGGAGAAAACCAGGGTCTTCAAGGATCGATATTTGTCAATTTTATCAACCGAAAATATATACAAAAAAATGCAACTAATAGATGAGTAAGTCTTTTGTGAGACCGTTTCACATTATCTTAGTGTGAGACCTTAATCTAAAAAGGTTATTGTCCTATCACATGAGAGGTCTCGCAATAAAGTGTGAGATCGTCTCATTTGAGAAAAGTCAAACAAACATGTATCATCATATAAATGGCAAATACATGAATTACACATACACAAATCAGTGTAACTTTATTTCATACAAATAAAATTTTAAAGGTAATATAATTAACCCCAAGGAACCCGAACATCAAACCTAGTACGAGTATCATACTTAATTTCAAAACACATGGAAATAAAGGACAAGCACAATTGCAGCCATGGACTGTACCCCAAAAAAATGCAGCAACGGACCCTATGAAGTACGAACCCAGCGGGCCATGGCTGCTGATCGGGACGTGAATAACGGGCACACTAATGTAGTCAATGGTCACAGAATCAGTCCAGTTTTATCGGTCTCGCTAAAGCAGTGACAATCATCAGTTGTGGAGATACGTAACAATTCAATCTTAATAATATCTTCAAGACTTCAACCATGCTGGAAACGTAGTAACCTTCTAGTTCCAGTTGGCCAAAAAAAAAACTATAGTTCCAAGTGATCAACAATGATCAACAACGGGAGTAAAAAAAACAATGATCAATGTGCATAGTCCCTATTTATTCTATTTAACAACAAAACCAACCATCCTTCCTAATCTTCTGAATCTATCTTGAGGTAATGATAGTGTAATATAACAACATTAGGGGAGAACCCCCATGAAAGTTCACTATTGTATTCGTAGGCATAATATTCTCGATTTTACACTTCTGTCCTACAAAATTTTGGTATTTGACAACGAAGCCAATCGGAGAAATCCCAGTGAAAAGACAAAGAAACCCTAAAAATGGGCTTCAATTATGCCAAAAGACGTATAATTATATTAGAAATCATGACTCAACAAATATAGGGCCTATACATGTATGAAACATGTCACTCAAAACACTCGGAACTTCATGGGAGCTATGTTCACTTTGAACAAGATCAACCAACAAAGGAAATAATCGAGACATGTACCTTTTAAAAGACTCTTTCTCGAAATTGCTTAGAGTCCTTAATCCTGAAAGAAGCAAAGGAGTTCGAGCAGCCAATTCTTCCCTTTTAGCTGATGGTAATGGAAGGATCCAATGCACTATTTTCTGGTCGGCAGGATTCTGCTTGCTTGAGCGTGTCCCCGAACAATCTAGATAAATTTGTAATATATGCTCACAAACAGAGAAGATGTGTTCTTCCAACTCGATAATATCTTTGGATGCCGATGTTCTTTCCAATAGTAAAGCATCAAGAAAATTTAAGTAATTCTGAAAAGATTCATTTTCAAAATGAACTACAGGTGGCTCTGGGAGCTCCAGCATGTTGCATGTTTTTTGAAGCTTCTGCAGTGTGTTGGTTTCAGCGTTTAATTGGTTTGCATGAGATGATATCAGGGAAAATATTTCAAGGAGGATCTTGACACTGTCTTTCGAAAGATTATCATGGTGTGTCTTGAAAAGATCAACAACAACCTGCAACCAGGAAAAAATATTTACGCATTGATCTACTAGAAAAATAAATAAATTATATCTCATTCTGAGTGAAGAACATCATATTCCATTTGAGAAGCCACACTAACAGATGCTTAGTCTACAAGAGACTAAGATTTTTCTGGAAAAGATGAAATGAGAGGATTTTAATTGACTTGTAAAAATGGAAATTTGACCAAAGAAGGAAAAGTTGACCCTCTCCCCTTCCCTTCCATCGAAATCCTTTTGCTTAATTGTTTTGATATACAACAGCAGTTGCCGGTTGGGGTAAGGCAGGGCAATTGAACAGCTAGTTCCTCTTCATTTCCTACCAACCAGATTTACTACCCATATACCAGAAACACTACACACACACACACACACAAAAAGGTGGAAGTGGGGGGGTTGGAATTTGGAAGGAGACACTTCGCCATGAAAGCTCGCTCTCAGACTTAAACCACCATACAATCCACAAAAAAAGGAGGATATAATTTCAAACAATGATTCATATGATAAAGCAATACCTGACAGAGTCACTGAAACACAAATCAGACTAAGGGAATAATACCATTCACAAGAAATCAACATTTTACATCATTGTGGTAAGAGTCAAAACAGCTTGACAATTGACATCTAGAAAAGAGAATGGGATATAACCTGAACGATAATCAGCTGAAGAGAAATATGACTTTTCATTCTAGAGACCACATATGCGGCAGTGTGCAGGTGGTCATCATCCAAATCATTGCTAGGTTTTTCATAGTCAGAGGATGTTTCAAAACCACCGTACGGATGTGTGTCATCAGGGATTTCAATGTTGTCCATAGTTCTCAATAGCTTCATAAATCCTGGGATAGTTGAATCAGCTGCATCTTTTAACGCCATAAACATGCCTCTCCAATCATCTTCGGAAAGTCTGGTACCCAATTCACTGGTCAAACGTACTAATGAACTTAACCCCGTCTTTGCAGGACCACGACCTGGACACTTAATGAAACCTGTCAATACAGCTACTGCATTCGGCAGTTGGGGTCGGACCACACTAAAGAATGTAACAAACAGATCAACTAGGCGCTCAGCTGCCAGTGAAGAAGTTTCAGAGTCCCATGAATTTTCTTGAAGTGACGAGGCTCCAGAAAATTGTATTGGGTGGTCAGTGCTCATATCATTGTCATCCATATCATCACGGCTTTTAAAAATCGGGAAAATAATTAGTTTGAAGATAAGATTCCAGAATGGCCGTGAAAAGAGGCTTCCATGATCCTTGAGGATATTAAATAGCACTTCCAAAGCACTCTTTCGGATTGCTGATCTTGGATCAGATGTCAACTTTGATAAACCTAGGGATAATGCATAAATAAAAAATAAAAAATAAAAAATATCAAAGTATCAAACATGTGCAGAGACATAAACAGTTTGCCAACAAGGATACGTGCTCTATGTCACTACCACTAACAACACTACCAAAGTATAGCTTTACTCACATGTTAGTTTATTTCCGGATGAATTAACTTTCCTTCCAATGACAGTTATTTAGTTCACCGTATTGATTTATTCTGTCATAATACGTAACCAAAGTATAGTGAGGCTTACTCACTTAGGCTACATTTCTCATAGCCGAACACTTGAACAAAAATGTGAAGAAAAGGGGATTAAATTATACTTAGAAAAGAACTGAATAGGTGTCCAAAGTTTTATATTCCAACAATCCAACGTAACATAACAAAAGTAAACAGCTTGTACTCTGAGTTCAGAATTTCTTACCTGTGAGCAAAGGCATCCAAAAGGAGATATTTTCATCTTTATTAGTTAAAGCTTGTCCATCAAAAGCCTCCTCACTACTATTTATATCATATAAATCAGCATCTTGGCTATTCTCATTACAAAACAAACCCCCTTCTGCAAGTTTAACAGCGCAAAACCGCAAAAAGGCAATAGCATTAAAGCTAACATCACTGTCAAATTTGCTGTTTGTGAAGGTGATCAGGCATCGAACACAATCAGTGAAAGTTGTAGATTCGGTCTCAGTTATGTAAGGGAAATATTCTCGAACAATCTTTTCCATAGTCTCAAAAGCCAACAACACTACACTCTTCCGTTCGTCAGCAGCAGCTGTTGTAAAAACCTAAGACAAGACAAAAAAAGCAACATAAAACTATGCTTTACCATGTAGCTCAAAAGAAGTTCAATGCCAGTATCAGAGACTATAAAACTTAAAAGAGAAACGTGGATTTCATCAACTCATTTAAAAGATGCTTTATGAAGGAGTGTGAAATTTAGTATATCTCACTAATTGCAGAACCAACATAGCAAACCACCACACACCGCTGACTTACTCCATCGTTTGTCGTAAGTCTGGTCTTATGGCAAGGTTTATGCTACATTGTGATTCAACTAACTTCCAAACGGTTCTATATTCGAATTCCAAGAATTCCAATGAATATATTCACTACCAAAACCTATCACATACTCTGTAATATACTCCCTAAGATACAAGACCAGTGTGTCGGTCAAGTTCCATGCCTTTCCGTGTAATTTGTTTTTTTTTAAAAAAAACCTGAAGTCAAGTAACATTTCTAACTGCTTATAAGGTTTGCTAATCCTTACCCACGGTCTAGTGAGATGAAAATAAACATTACCACTCGTTATCAAATCTCATAACAACAGTTAAACCAAAACAATAAACCATATCAGTTTGAATCTATATCCTAAGGGTAAGGTCCTAAGTAGCAAACAAAGAAAAAGCACAAACGCCTTTCTTATAACTATGAAATTACACAATATAACTCAAATTATAGGAATCCTTTACCATGAACACACTTTTCCATCCAGATTTCACATTGCCAACACGGCTGAGGACCATTTGAGAAATGCAGCGAACTATTAGTTCTCTAATTTCCGAAGAGTTGCTCTTTTGCATTACAATGACAAACGGCCTCAGGAATTCGTTTTGGAAATTGTAATTTGCCAATTCTTCACGCTCAAGAAATTTCATAGCAAGCTGCCGCAATGAATCCATAACAAAAATTGCCACTGAGAGATTTTCTGACAGTCCAACTGACACAAAAAAATCTGAAAGAACACTCCAGATTCGAGACCAAACTAGCCTGATGCGATTCATATTATAATGCCTGCACAATTAAGCGAAGATTATAACCATGTTCATTCAACAGCAAAAAAGCAACTCAACAAAAATGATTTCACACCAAAAGAATCTGAAGCCTTGCTTCCTAAAGGAGAACTGAAGGAAGAAAGGATTCTTATAAACAGTATGTTCCGAATTTTCGATCAGATATATGTAACAAGGGGATAAACTCAAAGATTGAGATTTCAAGAACGAAGGGCTTACGCAATTTCCACTATTTTTGTGAGGCTGAACACACGAGGATCAGTAGGGGACTGCAACTCAGACATTGAAACTTTGCAAAGAGCTCGCACAAAGGCCACTATTGCCTCACTGTTCAATCGTTGACTATGAGCAAATATGTGGTTCAACTCATAGCTTCCAATTTGATCAAGCAAGTGCAAGTTTGAGATAAAGCTATTGACTTGATCTGGAGTTACCAGTTTAAGGGAGTTAAAACCATGTGCACTGCTGTCATAAGACCCACCTAGAACTACCGCAACCACAGCTGGATTATGAAGAGCTCCTTTTTTCTTAAGAGAAGCTAAATCACTTGACTTGGGTGATTTCTGCTCAGGTTCACCATTAGAGATGCTTAAAAAAGATGCATCAGGAGGAACACCCTCCCCAAGAAGTTGCAAATGTTCAAATCTGGACAAGCAAGTTAAGATGTGCTCCCATGATTCTTGGAGATAATTTCCATCTTCAATGGCGATTGTCATTATAGTCTGCCACAGTAAGAAAGCATAATGTCACTACACTAACGGATAGATTTTCTTTTATCAGCAACTTGTCTGCACCTTTAAAGTAATAAGATACAGAGGATTGTTTTTTTATGGAAGAATGCAGAAACAAGCGCACAGTCCAGCAGATGAAGGTATGCAGATTAGAATCGTTAGGATATCCATTAATATTTCTACTAGCAGAGCATGAGCTATGAGCTACACACTTATATGACTTGACTTGAGCACTAATGCTATTAGCATACTCTTGCTGAGGCATAAATCAACAGTAAATCCTACAAAGTAAACGTGTCAAAACTGACCCGACTCACCAAAAAAAGAACCTGTCAAAACTCGAAGTAGGCCCAAATCTGAATTGACCTGACTTGAAATTGACCCAATCCTAAACTATCCAAATGACTAAAAGGAAAATTGTGTTTATGCAACATTAACAGCTTACCTGAAAAGTGACCTAAACCTTGTTTGTGAACGGATCTAGAAGCTCCCTCAAAATGACCTATTTTCTTGGTTGTTTAGCCTACTTCATAGATGTTTTTGGGGAACTGGTTTTAAATGTTACGGGAGGGAAATGAGCTACCCCATGAGTTCATTGTCATTATGGAGAAATCATTTATGAAGGGGATACTTTAGTTCATTTATAAATGAAAAATCCATGAAAAATTCATTTATAATCGTATCACTTTTTCGAGAAATATTAGACATCTAAGTCAAAATTATCAAAGTTTTTTAGCTCTATATAAAATAAAAAGAATTACTCTTGACGATTGCAATTTAACCGACCAACATTGAATGTGTGTGTGGCATCAATGGAGTGCCCCCGCAAATTGTGGGGTAAGGGGGTCGGACGTACGCTGCCTTACCCTTGTGTTATCAACACAAAGTGTTGATTCTGAAATGACTGAAAATGAAAACTGCATACGACGACCGCAATTTCACAATAAAAACGAGTTTAGTGAGCCATTTTGCTACTGCACCAATGATCACAGAAAAATGTTTTTTTTGGTAAAATGTGAGTATTAATAATATATAACATCATGTACAACCAAAGATTTCATAGTTCATACATCAGATTTTGTACTTTAAACAATGCATCAAAACACAGCTCTCATCAATATTCTAGACAAGCAACTTATCACAAAAAAAAATGTTATACCTTCATAGCGTCAACATTTTTTTGCTTCATATCGGCTGCACAGTGAAGGTAAGTGAATTTGGCCAAAGATGTCACAAAAGCATCTCTCTCGGTTTGCATACCAAGCACTGATGTTACATGTACCGAATATCGGAAACCTTGCAAACATTCTGACGTAGCTAACTTGTCATCACTCTGGTCCAATGTCATACTGAATGCAGCCAACATTGGACCCCAACTAGATTCCACCATAAACCTTAATATTGACACATCAGAGACAGCGTAGAAAACACACCTGCAGCACACAGTTTGACTATTTATACAAACTCAATGTCACAATTGACCGAGAAATAAAACCATTCCTAAAAAGTAATAACAAGCTGCAATAAAAGTAAACTCTAGTGGCAGTTAATTTATAAATTAGTGATGGTTAAAATTGGATGAGCAACTTATGACAGACAAGGATTTAAATGACAGCAGTATCAATAAATGGGTCCAATGAAGAATATTAGAGCACATGTAATCATAAAAAAGAGTCCTCAGATGAAAGCCACCACCTATGTAACTGACTGACACTCACACAACTGATTTTTCCTTAGGAGGCATCCCCACACTCAGTGCAAAAAAAAATTGACTGCATAAAATATCTTACTCCGATTTTCCAGATTTGGCCTTGAACTGCTCTTGAATATTCTTTATAAGAAGCCCATTTGTGCCCAAGGGCTTTTCATCTGCCTGCTTCCCCATTACCAAATTTAATATACCATCCAAGCCCAATAACTTAAGTCCATTAGCCTGCTTATTCTCTGGTTGAGAATTTTCAGCATTCATTTTAATTTCATTCTTCACAATCTGATCATATAGAGTACCAAGAAATTCATCAGGTAAGTCCTTGCCATCATCAATCCCGCGATTGTTACGAATGAAATCAGCTTTGGACATCTGGAGAAAAAATCACAGCAAAATTTAGTATTGATTAGGAAATAGACCACAGCCTTACTTCACACTAATTTCGTCAAAATTAGCTCACCTTATCTTTGACCATACTGTTGTGAGCATCTGTGTTAAGCATTATGACAGAATAAGCAAGGACATAAGCTGTATCAGCACTCTTAAAAGAGTTAGGATTGCATTTGCAGTAGCGCTCAGCAAACTTTTCCATAATTCGATCTATCTTCTGAGCTTCACCAGGTAATCTGAAACCCCGCAAGAAATATCTAAGTGCTTCACCGAAATCCCTTTTATCAAAATCAAACGAGTCAACATAGGCATGCATGACTTTTAATGGAAAGTCATCTCGTTCACCCAAGTAGTCACCAATAACTGTTGGATTCAAGCCAGAGGTGTTCTTCAAAAAAGATGCTACTGCTTCAGGAGATCCCACAACTTTTTTGCTTTTAATCAAAAAGTCAATACCTTTTGAAGGTTTCCTATTAAATAATGAAATACCTTTCTGCACATAGGAAGGAAGAATGTCACTGAATCATAGAGGGCAAGTAAAAATACATTCATGGGACAACTATGTTTTATGAAAACAATGTTGATCAGAAACGATAGCTTAACTCTAGTAACTATGTAGCAAATGGTTAATCAAACAATAAGATCAAGTAATTCAAAAAGAGCCTGATGACAACACTTAAGTAATGACCAAGTTCACATCAGTGAGCAAGTGAAGGTATACGCTCGGCAATAAATAATGCAAATGGCCAAATTCACATTGATAATGTTGTCGGAAATCAAGAAAGCATTTAAACCGGACCATCGTCAGATGGAACTAATTTGAAACATCTACAGCATAATGGCATCTTCTAGCAATCCTTAGAGGACGTAAAGATCTAACACATTATGTCTAAGCATGAAGGTGGAGGTTAAAGTAACATACGTGGAGGTTAAAGTAACATACAACTGACACGATTCTGATTTGATAAACTTCTACACTGGCCTTGACACCTCTCAAAGCTTAATTAAAATAAAGGGGATATCACATCTTATGACATCTTTAGTTGAGTGTTGCAGCTGAAAGATGCGGTTCAGTAAATGTCGACTTCCTCATGAAGAAACATGGGATGCTTGTATAAATAGACTTGAGCAAAGAATCAAACATTAGACCCCCCTCATATCTCTGAATACACATCAAGACAAGGAGCATACTCGATAACGTAAATATATCCAGTTAGTAAAGCTCATCAATTCCCAGACCCTAACAATGTACCCATCCTAACTTCCCAAGTGCTTGCATCTGTAGGCAATATTCCACCACCCCCACACTATTCCGTTTAATTAAGAGATTTTTTCCAACTAGTGTCATGAAGTTAGGCATCAAAAATAAAAAAGTGAGGGCTCTATCATTTCAGTTTCTAATAACTCAAGGACTTAACCTGCATTTCAAGTTTATAAGCACGACGTTGCTCTAGTGAAGCAGCATCTGATAACTCAGAGTTTGATTCAGATTGCAAGTCATATTCTGCTATCACCCCTTCCTCTCCATTCAGAACAGAAAGCGTGTCTACTGAACCATAGATCATTTGAGATTTATTGGGCAAAGAGGCATCTCCAATCTTCAGCTGCTGGTCCATCCAAGATCCCATTGACTTGACAACTCTAACAAGGCACCTGACTGATTCAACCCGGAAGGTGAGATCCTGAACTGGAGATAAAGTCGTAGTGGAACCAGATGGTGGACCAAGGGCAGTCTTCAAAAGGCCATTAACTGTCCTGCAATTATCTGATGAAATTATAGAGTTTATATAGAATTTTCAAATCTACAAAGTGCATAAGCACCACCCACATGCCACACAGAAGAAATATTGTAAAGGCTCGAGAGAGCAAATTTTGGGCTAATCATCTTGAACAAACTTGGGTAAGATTCTTCTACATTGCGACATGGTGAGATTTTAAGGTTTTTGAGTTGAGATTTCCACTTGGAACTTCAAAAGCTCACCTAAATACCTTGAATCCTGACACTGTCAAGTTTTTGTCATGCCCTAAAAAGAGATTGCAACATTTACCTTTTCCATTTGTCATCCTTTGACTCTTATTAAAAACAATTATATTAAACTTGTGACATGCACATGCACACATGATATCTAGAACTCCTTATTTCCTAGCTAAGTGTTTGATCGAATCCAATATATTGCTAGAACAAACCATCATACTTAAAAACAATTGTAAGTATCTTGCATATACTTGAGCAAAGCATTTTAATTAGCTAATCTGAGGGAACTCATAACGAATTGGGCCTACTCGATTAGTAAACGAATTGCAAATTGATACGATCGATTTGCGATTCATAGGGTACTGGAGGGAATCTAGTGACCATGGAATACGGGTCAAAAATAATTTCTACCACCTTATTTTTCTACCACTTTTTAAGTCGTAAAAATAATTAGCGCTAAATCCATCTATTATTATATTATTACACTCGTTAATTATTACACCTATATTTCAACAATAATAAAAATTACATTATTTTAATAATTATTTTATTATTAAATGATATACCTATAAATTTGAATATTTGATTATATTTGTAATTTAAAATATTAAAATGAATCATTTTTTAGTTGTTACTCCAAAGATAAAATATCAATATTAATATTTTATTGATTTATTGTTAACCCAATGGGCCAAGCGGGTTGGGTCGGGTATCGACCCTACATTAACAGGTCATTTCGGGTCGCGGATCAGGTCTTGACCCTAGAAAAAGGGTTGATCGTAATTTGACCAGTCTACATCCAACCATATTTGCTAATAAAACAAGAGAAATCGTAAACTCCCCCCCCCCCCTCCTGCTAAGTTTCTCCATCCAAACAAGACCTGATGAAATTTGCCAAACCCGGCACAATAATTTCCCATATATACACACAAAAATTAAACGAAGAATCTCAAACATATAGAACTAGAATGAATTAATGGTCTGTAAAGGAAAATACTCATAAAAAGTACCTTTCATATATGTTTGGAGCATCAAGGTCACAATCGTAATTGACAAAAATATCAACAACCAGCTGGGGGTCTTCAGATATCTTCTCGAGAAGGTTGAGGACAGTCATTTTTTGTATAAAACTAGGCTGAAGAACATTCTCCAGTACACGCAAGATGAGCATTGGAAAAAAAATTCCTATCTCAGCTTTTAATCCAGATCTGAACTTAGACAACAAGTTCATAAAAATAGAGCACAAAAGCTGGAAAATTGTCATTACTGACAGTGCACTATTCTTCAGTAATGACAAGCAGAGAAATTGTTTGATGATATTCATAAACCTGCAAGCGGAAACAAGTTACAATAGTTCAACATGCAAGCCCATGATAATGTTGGAATACAACGGATCATAGCCCAAACAAATATGCCCAAGATCTAAGACCACAATCTATAGACAGTGGCCGTGCTTGAGACTGGTAAGTCCAACAACCTATTCCAAACATCTAGACCCCTAAACAGTGGCCATCACATAATGAATTCATCAAATATTAAAGCATTCTAGAATTCATAAACACCTTAATTTTAAAATGGAGGTCACATGGATATCAAATCTCCATCAAAGATAATACAGTCAAACATCAGAATATACTAGAGCTAACTGTAGCATTGTAGGACTAACACCGTTTCTTCTCACTTTCTCTCCACTCCATTTTGACTAACCCCCCTTTTCCTAACTCTGCATCGAGAAATATACAATGATTATGAGCAAATGTCCCTAATTAACATCTATGACAAGTGCACCTCGGATCATGTGTTCCCTAATCATGTAACGAGATGAGAAACGCTTGTAGATAGAGTATGAAACCCACAATCTTCAACTAAAAAAGGAAAAGAAAGTAGAGTAAGTTGAGAAAGGTACCGATCATTAGAGCGCCAAGAGAGGGCACTAGTATTTTCCATGATGAGATTAAGCAATTCCAAAGACAAAATCTTGCCTCTCAAAAGAATGTGATCATCGGAATGATCCTGGGAGGAGAACTTCATGGACAACTTACACAAGTTCTTAAACAACATAAACCCATCCTCCCGCAACTGACTCTCCTTACCTTGCTCAACCTCAACCTCATCATCATCCTCATCCTTGAGCACATCCACATTGTGACTAGTGAGATGGTGATTGGAGTCCATAACCTCATTAATGAGGGCCTGAACAAGGTGAACGGAATTGCCCTCGCTCAAGCCCCTGTCGGCGAACTCAAGCAAGGCGGAAACGGAGACAATAGGGAAATGGGGAAGGAGAAGAGTATCGGCCTGAACCCTGGAGAAGACGATCAAGACAATCTGGGCGACGACGGCCTTGGCGCAGATCTGGTTAGTACCAGAAAGGCCCCCGAGGTAGACGTTGTAGCAGGTGCGGACAATGTGGTTGAGGTAGTCCCCGGGGAAGCGGGCGCGGTGGGAGCGGACTGCGGCGAGGAGAGTCTTGAGGACGGAGAGCTGGACGGCCTCGTCAGAGAGGTCGGCGGAGCGGCAGATGGAATCCATGAGATCCGTGTCCATGGGGGAGGAGAGGTGGAGGTGGAGGTGGAGGAGGTGGAGGGAGAAGAGGCGGAAGAGGGCGTGGAGGGAGGGGAGGACGATCCTGGGGGAGGAGGTGCGGAGGGCGGAGAGGAGGGGAGAGAGGAGGGCGTCCGAGGACGGGGAGGGGGAGGAGAGGTAGTCCAGTGAGGTGGGGATGGTCTCCAGCTTCTCCATGGTGGTTTTGCAGGAGCTCACAAGCTCAGGGTGCTTCCGCCATGGGATGTTCTTCAGGATTTGATCCAGGGATGGCCACAGCACCCGTCCCACCACAGTCGCCCCCCCTCCGCCGCCTGGGGCCTGGCCACTGCTGCTGCTGCTTGTCGCCGCCGTTGACATTTTTATTCTTCACAGATCTGATTCACTCATCACTTCACCATTCAAATGGATCTTCTTCTTCTTCTTCTTCCTACTCCACTTCTTTGACGACGATGCTGCTGCTGTTACCACATTTACAATTGTGTTAATGTTTGATCAAACCGCCAAGCTTGATTCAGGTGGACCAAATTTATCATGGCGGAAGGAGAACGGTCAATTTCAGCTTAATGTTGCTGCTTTATTAAATTTAATTCTTTTCAAACAAATTAAATGTGGTTTTATCACTTGTTAGTCGACACTCTTTCAAGGAGGTTTTGGCCTTTTGGATCCTCAATACCAATAGCATTTACCCGTAATTCTTCCATCCCCATCATTTGTAGTTGTCTTATTTTATGTTTGAGTGTCTATGCAAATGGTTATCTTTTCTATTTTAGGATTGTATTTGTAAATAATTTAATGAGAAGATCTTCTGAGGAACGGTCTCTCGTTAACTTTGTTGAGAGACAAAATACAAATGAGAGTAACAATGGTACCAAACCTAATAGAAGTAGGTACGATTAACATAAAAGAGTATACAAATATAAAAATGACACGCTTGTTATAAAAATAGGTACAAAATAAAGTTGTCATTTAAGGTACGAATAGTACATAAAGTGGTACTTAAGAATGGTCTCTCAATAAGTTATTGAAAGACCGTCTCTTCCAAGATTTTGTGATAATGTAATCATTCATACTCTATTTGATCTACTTATCATCTCATTAATGGTCACCTCCTCTTTTTTTTATCTTTGTATCAAAACCAAAGGACAATAATTGACCATGGCACTACTATACTCCATACAAAAGAATGCTTGTTTTTAAAATTTTTAATGAAACATCGTTTCTTCAAAAATTTTGTGCAGTTAATAATGTCAACTACTCACAAACTTACCCGAAATACTTGTTCGCTTTAGATACAACAAGTATGCTGTCGTAGGATATTGGAAGGACCCATGTGTAGACACCCACATTTTGACCGCCAGGTGTCTATAGCAGTTTTCGACAAACACCCGATGATGATCGGACGCAAACGTGCTTTAACGTACTCGGAAATGGGCTCGAAATCATGGATATTTAGCTTGGGCTTTTTAAGGAGTACAAATTTCACAAAACCAACCTCAAATTCAGGCCCAGTGGGTCATTTCGAGTCAAATAACACTAATTTGGGTCGAATCCGACACCAGGGGTAAAACCGTCTTTTAGCGACCGAGTCAAAACTCAGTCAAAGATTTTCCCGAAACACGTGATTCAGCCGTGACACCTCACACGGCTGATTCTTACTCAAACTCTACAAAAAATTAGCCACCTAAAATAATAAACAATTCCGTTTAAGGGTAGAATTCGATCTCAAGCAGGAATGCTATCCGAAAACCGATTCAAACACTTAACCGAGTGCAAATACTCGGCCAAGTAGCACACAACCAGCCGAGATGCCTTTCTTCTTTGCCAAGAAAACGGAATTCTCATGCTTCTCAAACTCCTACGTTTCCTATCCTAAGCGGTAGTTTAAACTCTCCTAGCCAAGGTCGGGAATTCCCTATAAATAGCCCCTTGCACAACACAATTTACACACATCATTCACACACACGATTAATTCATACAATCCCCGACACACACAATATTCATACACATTCAACACATCAACCAATTATTCATACACCTCAAGACTCTCACACTTAGCATCGAGAAACCGATAGTGTAACCCGAGACTACAAAAAACCGGCCTTAGATCCGTCACCCTTACACGTCCAAACCGAACCACCAACTCACCGACATTAACCCGATGCTCCCGTGCCTTAGCCACATTCCGACGAGCCCCGATCCGAGTTAACAAAGCATGTAGGTTGAGGGTGTACCAAACCCGATTTCTCCTTCTTCTTCTCTTCTCTTTCTCGTCGTCCGTCTTGTCTTTTTTCGGGTCGTGTGTCGTCCTTTTTACGGGTCCTTCGTCGTTTTTTTATTTCTAATAATCGATACTACAAAAACTATTTTTTTTATAACGTTCTTAAAATACGATATCGATTCTCTAATCGAATATCGTATCTAACAAGAACAAAATTAATTAAATTCTCGTTGATGCTAAATAAATCGTCACATCTTTTTAAACAAAATTCGACGATTTTATAAGCGGAGAGAATTAACATCTTTTTCGTTCAAAATTCTTTTTTTTTTTACTTTTCGTTCAAAACAAACTTTTTTTCAAAACCTTTTCTAAATTCATTCCGAATATTCGATATCGATTTCATAATCGAATATCGGGTATTACGAATATCGAAAACATAAATCGAGTATAAGTTAGTTCGTATTTGTACGCGATTTATTAAATTAGCAATTTTCGAACAAAAACGCGACCGGGACAGATCCGCACGCGAGTCGCGCCCATCCCAGGCGACTCGCGCACGGGCCTGAAACCCGAATCCTTTTTTTAGCTTTTCGTTTTTATTATTTATTCTACGAAACGACTTCTAAAATTTATATCTTTTCTAAAACTATTCCGAGTATTTGATATTGATTTCGTAGTCGACTATCAAATATAACGAATATCGAAAATATTAAGTCGACTACGAATTATGCAATATTCGTACGCGGTTTAATAAAAACATCGAACTTTCAAAAACCGACCTCGAAACAGGCCGGGGCGCGAGTCGCGCGCACCCTGGGCGAGTCGCGGGCAACGCTGGAAAAGCGACCCGTTTTCTTCTTTTTTATTATTTTTCGAACATCGTTTTTTATACAAAACAGCGCCTTTTAACAAATATTTTTTCAGATTTCGATTAATATTTTCTTGATCTCGAATTTGCTATATTATTTCTTCACAAATCGATACTAACTCGTTTGTTCATCTTGTAGCAAATTCATTCTTTTTTTATCGTTTGTTTTATTATACTAAAACGAATCTCACATGCTAAATTCAACTTCGACGTTAATTTTCATGCATTAAACGACTTAGCAACCCGTTCAATTCCTCACATGCTTAGGAAAACAATGTGTGCATATCATTCATCGTTCAACTAACGCGCGTATTAAAAAATCATTCGATATCCTAGTAGAGGCCGCTAATGTGCAGGCGGGGTTGGGTGTTCTTAGTGAACTTCCCAACACGTACCCTCACCCCTTACTCAGAACCGTGGTTTTCGGATGTCCGAAACCATTGGCAACGAGAGTCATTCAATATACGATAAACCGCTCAAGTCGGCATCAGTATCGAACTGCAAAGGGACGAGCCCAATAAACTCTCACATCGGAAATGGGCCGTATTTTGTACACGGCCCACTACGACATAGAGTGGGCTCGAACGGTTCCGAATAACCACAAAATTCGGTGGCGACTCCAACTTCGATTTAAATTTCAATTTGACCATCTCATATGAAGATTCATTCGCCTCCCCAAACTCGCGCGTGGCCGCGTCGGGGTGGACCTATGTCATGTCCACAATTTGGCGACTCCGCTGGGGATTTACTGATGCGTTACTAACCTTCGGTATCCTCAGGGTGAGACTCGAATAGAAATCGTTTGACTAGTACAATACGCGTTTTAGTTTTACGGTTCATGCATAACCCCATTTTTCCCGGGCCGGTACTGGTGACCGACGTCCCACTATACCATTGATATAGTCCAAATTGGTTATGTCAAATGTGTCCATTAGCCGATTCGTATGGGTTTTACGGAATGTCCTAATCTCAACTCGAGTTAGGGAGTCCGCCCCGATTCTCTATAGGCTATGTACACTGGTATAGACCCTTATAGACTGACCGAGACTTAGCTTAAGAGCATACATGGTGTCATTATACTGTTTCCATGACTACGTGCTACTTGATTCACATCTTTTATTCAAAAACCGTCATTTTTCGAAAATTTGCATCCTTTTCAAAATATCCAATTTCAAAAACCCGGACATATACCGAATTTAGGACTTATGATTTTACTCAAAATAGCCCTTTTTCTAGCCGGTATTATGCCCAATTTAAAACTCGAAACTATTTTCGAACTTGCAAAACCGTTGCCCGGTTCGATTCCGTTTTTTTTTCTTTCGAAAAAAAAAACTGGGCCATCCCCCGAATTTCTCTTCGGGCTTTCAAAAATTCAAAATTTCTGACTTCTCAAAAAATTCAATCCCGATGACATTTTCGCCAATTTTAAAAGTCGGGATCCTGTTTCGATTTTCAAATTTTCGGAAATTCATCTTCGATATTCAAAATTCCAAAATTCCAAAAATGCATTTTTTCGAAAATATTCAAATTTTAAAAAATCGGAAAGCTGCCGAAATTTAGTCTTAAGATTTGACTCAAAACAAGCTTATTTTCTAGCTGGCATGCTGCCCATTTCAAAATTCGAATTTCTGATCCACCATTCGATTTTCGAATTTTCAAAATTCAATTTCGATTTTAAATTTTTCGAGATACCAGTTTCGATTTTCAAAATTTTCGAGATACCAGTTTCGATTTTCAAAATCTTCGAGATGCCATTTTCAATTTTCAAATCTTCGAGATGCCGTTTTCGATTTTCAAATCTTCGGGATCTCATCTTCAATTTTCAAATTGTCGGAAATTCCTTTTTTTCGATACTCAAGTTTCAAAATTCCAAATATTCAACTTTTCAAAACCCCAGAATGCTACCGAAATTAGGATTTACGATTTGACTCAAAGTAGCCTATTTTCCAGCCGATATTCTGCCCATTTCAAAACTCGATTTTTTTTTCGAACTTTCAAAATTATGGCCCGATGCACTTTTCCGTTTTTTCGAAAAAATTGGGCCATCCACCGAGACTTCTCAGATTTTCCAAAAGAATCTCTTTTTCAAAACTTTCCTCTTCTTAGGACTTCCCGTATTTAGCAGTGTCGGGTCGTGTCATAAGTCGTCAAAGTCTTTAGTGTCGAAACTCCGTCGATCTTATATCATGAGTTTCCTCCCTATTTCAGTCCGCCTTATTTGACTAAGGCAAAGCCCACCTATGTAGGACATACTCCTACGAAGGTTGGTCCGTCTACACAATTATCGAGTCCAAAGCCTGGAGAATGTCTCACGTAAACCTCCTTTCAAACAGGACCCAACCCACACAGCTGGATCCTAAAGGAGACCCACCTTTCACGAGTCACCCGTCTAGGTGTCCTTTCCGAGTCATTTCCTTTTCAAGCTTTTCCCCACTCGGGGGGCTACCCTTCAGCAGAGCGATCAATCACGGTTGCTCTAAGGGTCATGTCTTGCACGTGTTGTCTCACGTACCCCACTTTCGAGTCACTTAGATGCCACACCATCTGGGTCCTATCAAAGTCCTAGGTCTCACTTGGGGGCTATTCTCCGATGGAGTGATTAATCACAGTCACTACGAGAATCGTATCCTACACATTTGTCTTAGGAGAGTCTAACCCGAGTCAAACTGGAGTCGTCTCTCCTCTCGCGCTATTTCCTATGCCTTGGTGAAATTGAGTTCCGAAGCAACTTCTCTGATTACGCGGTATTCTTACAGACAAGCCACCGGTAACCAGACGCCAGAAAATGCAAGAAACTTTGGACCAATTGACAACCTCTCTAGCTGAGCTTGAAGCCCAATTGACGGTTATCAGGGCCGAACAAACGATCATTGCCACCCGTTTGAGTGCCGTGGAGCAAAGGACTCTTAAGGTCAGGAATGAAACTACTGGGCCCATAGCTGAACTGGTCAGCGTCGTTCGCAAACTTGAAGAACAGGTCCACTCGACCACCAGAAACACCATCCTCACGGAAAATGCCCGTACCTACTCGCCCTTGACCGATGAACTGCCCGCTAACCTCAACTTAACGGGCTTACCGATGTTTGACGGGACGGAAGACCCGGTACTCCATATTCGGGCTTTCAAGGACTTTATGGCTGTTAAGGTGGTCAAATCGACCATGTTCAAGCATCTCTTCGCTTCCTCTCTGGAAAAGCACCCGAAAGCCTGGTACTACAGGCTTGATTCCAAGAAGTACAAGACTTGGGATGATGTGGCAACAGAGTTCGCTCGGAATTATGCCGATAATACCGAGATCCAGACTACGATGCGTACTCTGGAGGTTATGGCCCAAGAGCCCAAAGAAGGTTTCACCAAGTACCTTCAAAGGTGGAGGGCCGAAAGTGTGAAGTTGGTAGACAAGCCCAACGAGAAGACACTAGTGGAGGCATTCATCAACAACCTCCTCCCCTCCTATCGCGTCCATCTTAGGTATGTCGGCATTCAAATTTTGCAGTGCTTACCGAAATGGGCATTAGGATTGAAGATGATCTTCGACAAAATGAAGATCTGGGTGAAGCGTCTATTGGAGGCTATACTGGACATCAACTTGAGTCCTTAGAAGCTGAATTGACAACACCATCCGAGAGTCTAGATTTGGTTTAAGTCCGAGTCTGAGTCCGAGTCTAGGATGTTCTATTTCTTTCAATTTCAAAGTCAGAGTCAGTTGTACTCTGTCCTCTTTTTTCAAAATTCTATAAAATCAGCTTTTCAATCTCTCATATATGATTTCCTTATGTGTTTCCGAGAACATGATGAACACCGTCATACACTGTGAGCACACGCACGTGACTATTATAGGCACATCTATAATGACTGCTGGAAACCGAGCCCGTGTTTTCCTTTTACCTATTCCATGTCTGGTGTAGAAAAGCCACAAAACTACCCGTAGCAGGAGCATATCGAATCCTATGACAAATCTGGGTAGCCTCCTAGTTTGGGTTCAAGACGGGAGACAAGCCCATTCCCCACAATAAACACCCCTCCAATAAGACTGACCATCCCTACCTTAGGTGTTAGTCAGACCAACCGAACAAAAAAAACAAAACAAAACAAAAAAAACTGGACAAAAAAAAAAGAAAAAAAACAAAAGTCCAAAAAAAAAAAGAAAAAAGCAAAAGGCCCAAAACAAAAGAGCTGGCCATGATAAAAAAGAACTCCCAAAAACCCATGACCATGATCAACGGTCAATTCAAGTGGACACCACCATGACCAGGGTACGGTCAAAATTCATACCATCAAATAAGGGAGAGACGATCAAGCTGGTCAACTAACACCACATTTAGCCTTCCCACATTACAACCCTCAAGACCTTCCTGAGACCCAGGCCAGAGACAACCCGGAATTTTGAGGATTCAAGCTCCATAGGATACCCCTAACCATTAGGGCCAGACATGGAAATCAGATCTCGCATTATCAAAACTTATCCCGATCAAAGTTCGAGCCATTTTACTCGACTTCCCCTTTACATAACAGAATTCACAATCACCATACGCAAACCCGAGAGCAAAACTCGTTAAAATCCCCCCGAGAGCAAAACTCGTCAAATCCCCCGAGAGCAAAACTCGTCAAATCCTCGAGAGCAAAACTCGTCAAATTCCCCGAGAGCAAAACTCATCAAATCCCCGAGAGCAAAACTCGTTAAAATCCCCGAGAGCAAAACTCATCAAATCCCCGAGAACAGAACTCGTTAAAATCCCCGAGAGCATAACTCGTTAAAATCGCATCCCAATTCTTCTCATTCAAACCAGTTACCAACCCCAAACATGAGAACTCAACTTGCGGTCGGCATAGAACATGCCCAAATAGTGCACACCACCTCTGAGGGCTATCCCGGAGAACGCTCACAGTCACAGGATCAATATCCTAACCATTCTAGCCCTTTGATCAAGACATCACTGGGAATGCACCTAGCCTACACCATCGCTATGGCTAGTTACACACAAAGCCCTAATAAACTAGGCACCATAATCCACTGAACTACGGCTTGGTTTGATTTCACCACACGTGAATACGTAGGCAGCCTTTCAACAGAGGCACGACCACCCACATTGACACATTCAAAAAGCACCATCATTCCGGTCACGACACTGTCATGTTCTCAACAGCTAGCTTTGTCGTCCTGGGGGCTCCTCTTAGGCAGAAAACCTCCATCTACTCACAAAATCCAAATTTTCAAAAACTAGCCACCTTTCTACAGTGTATCCTAGTATTCGGCTCACTCGAGGACAAGAATCTATCAGGACTCGAGGCAATGCCCACTTTGGAAATGTACCCTAAAATCAAAAAGGATTCAAAAGAGCACTAGTCTACGGCATTGCTACTGCTAAAAGTCCTGTCATGCCAAAACAGTCTCGTTACAGACTATTGCAATCCCCACATAGCACATCCTTCCTATTCTGAGGATTCGACCGTGTTGTCACTCGCCTAGGCTACGGAATAGCGCAACTTAAGAGTCTTGTCATCTTAGGTGGCCCACCTCCTTACCAAGTCACGGTCCAACCCTTAGAGAGTCCAAGTCGTGTCTGTCAACTCGTCCTGTCGCGTCCAGAGTCGAGTCTGCCGGTAGGCCTCTCTTTTCAAATTCACATTTTAAAATTTGCAAAACTTTAGCCATTTGAAAAAAAAATCCTTTTCGACAAGGTCAAATTTCAGTCTATTTAAACGGCAAATTTCTTTTCCACCTCTTTTAATTTTGGAAACCTATCTCCTAGCACGTGAGTTGCTTTCAGGACTTCGATTTCAAAATGCAGCAAAAATCATTTTTATTCCCCAGCGCGAGTCATATTTGTTTCGCCTACATGTTGCATGCAAAATTTTATGTAACTTATACAGGTACAAATCACGACAGCGCAATTCACATAATTCCCCAGCGGCATTTAACAGGATGAGCCATATATAGGCGCACCTAAGTCTTATACGACAAGTCCAATTCCCCACGGAGTTATCATCATCAGTTCAGGTACATTGCTAATCCATGGCCGGCGGGCCCTTCACGCAGGTCTAATGGACTTTAAACGACCCGACCGGAAGTCTGCCAGGTCTTAATCATTGATTGGCCTGGTAGCTACTCTGACTTTCGCCCTGTCCAAGCCTCAGTCAGAGTGGGGGCTCTGTAGACACCCACATTTTGACCGTCAGGTGTCTATAGCAGTTTTTGACAAACACCCGATGATGATCGGACGCAAACGTGCTTTAACGTACTCGGAAATGGGCTCGAAATCATGGATATTTAGCTTGGGCTTTTTAAGGAGTACAAATTTCACAAAACCAACCTCAAATTCAGGCCCAGTGGGTCATTTCGAGTCAAATAACACTAATTTGGGTCGAATCCGACACCAGGGGTAAAACCGTCTTTTAGCGACCGAGTCAAAACCCGGTCAAAGAATTTCCCGAGACACGTGAGTCAGCCGTGACACCTCACACGGCTGATTCTTACTCAAACTCTACAAAAAATCAGCCACCTAAAATAATAAACAATTCCGTTTAAGGGTAGAATTCGATCTCAAGCAGGAATCCTATCCGAAAACCGATTCAAACACTTAACCGAGTGCAAATACTCGGCCAAGTAGCACACAACCAGCCGAGATGCCTTTCTTCTTTGTCAAGAAAACGGAATTCTCATGCTTCTCAAACTCCTACGTTTCCTATCCTAAGCGGTAGTTTAAACTCTCCTAGCCAAGGTCGGGAATTCCCTATAAATAGCCCCTTGCACAACACAATTTACACACATCATTCACACACATGATTAATTCATACAATCCCCGACACACACAATATTCATACACATTCAACACATCAACCAATTATTCATACACCTCAAGACTCTCACACTTAGCATCGAGAAACCGATAGTGTAACCCGAGACTACAAAAAACCGGCCTTAGATCCGTCACCCTTACACGTCCAAACCGAACCACCAACTCACCGACATTAACCCGACGCTCCCGTGCCTTAGCCACATTCCGACAAGCCCCGATCCGAGTTAACAAAGCATGTAGGTTGAGGGTGTACCAAACCCGATTTCTCCTTCTTCTTCTCTTCTCTTTCTCGTCGTCTGTCTTGTCTTTTTTCGGGTCGTGTGTCGTCCTTTTTACGGGTCCTTCGTCGTTTTTTATTTCTAATAATCGATATTACAAAAACTATTTTTTTATAACGTTCTTAAAATACGATATCGATTCTCTAATCGAATATCGTATCTAACAAGAACAAAATTAATTAAATTCTCGTTGATGCTAAATAAATCGTCACATCTTTTTAAACAAAATTCGACGATTTTATAAGCGGAGAGAATTAACATCTTTTTTCGTTCAAAATTCTTTTTTTTTTTACTTTTCGTTCAAAACAAACTTTTTTTCAAAACCTTTTCTAAATTCATTCCGAATATTCGATATCGATTTCATAATCGAATATCGGGTATGACGAATATCGAAAACATAAATCGAGTATAAGTTAGTTCGTACGCGATTTATTAAATTAGCAATTTTCGAACAAAAACGCGACCGGGACAGATCCGCACGCGAGTCGCGCCCATCCCAGGCGACTCGCGCACGGGCCTGAAACCCGAATCCTTTTTTTAGCTTTTCGTTTTTATTATTTATTCTACGAAACGACTTCTAAAATTTATATCTTTTCTAAAACTATTCCGAGTATTTGATATTGATTTCGTAGTCGACTATCAAATATAACGAATATCGAAAATATTAAGTCGAGTACGAATTATGCAATATTCGTACGCGGTTTAATAAAAACATCGAACTTTCAAAAGCCGACCTCGAAACAGGCCGGGGCGCAAGTCGCGCGCACCCCGGGCGAGTCGCGGGCAACGCTGGAAAAGCGACCCGTTTTCTTCTTTTTTATTATTTTTCGAACATCGTTTTTTATACAAAACAGCGCCTTTTAACAAATATTTTTTCAGATTTCGATTAATATTTTCTTGATCTCGCATTTGCTATATTATTTCTTCACAAATCGATACTAACTCGTTTGTTCATCTGGTAGCAAATTCATTCTTTTTTTATCGTTTGTTTTATTATACTAAAACGAATCTCACATGCTAAATTCAACTTCGACGTTAATTTTCATGCATTAAACGACCTAGCAACCCGTTCAATTCCTCACATGCTTAGGAAAACAATGTGTGCATATCATTCATCGTTCAACTAACGCGCGTATTAAAAAATCATTCGATATCCTAGTAGAGGCCGCTAATGTGCGGGCGGGGTTGGGTGTTCTTAGTGAACTTCCCAACACGTACCCATACCCCTTACTCAGAACCGTGGTTTCCGGATGTCCGAAACCTTTGGCAACGAGAGTCATTCAATATACGATAAACCGCTCAAGTCGGCATCAGTATCGAACTGCAAAGGAACGAGCCCAATAAACTCTCACATCGGAAATGGGCCGTATTTTGTACACGGCCCACTACGACATAGAGTGGGCTCGAACGGTTCCGAATAACCACAAAATTCGGTGGCGACTCCAACTTCGATTTAAATTTCAATTTGACCATCTCATATGGAGATTCATTCGCCTCCCCAAACCCGCGCGTGGCCGCGTCGGGGTGGACCTATGTCATGTCCACACCATGTGTCAACTGTTTTAAATGAATTAAAGCTCGAGTTACTTCATAATGTATCTAATTGGATAAACGAGCAAGTTAATCAAAGATTATATTGCTACTAACAAACAAAGCTTCAATCGCATATCATAATAAGGTAACGTTTGGAAACATGGATTTCATTTCGAATCAACAATTTCAAATTAGAAATTGGAAATATGAAATCTCAAATCCAAATTATATGTTTGGGAAATAAAGAATTTGAAATTATGGAATTTGAAATTCAAATTTCTTGTTTGGGAGCACAAGTAATTTCAAAATCCAAATTGTAATCAATTTAAGTCTTAAAGACTTACAATGCACTTTCTCTAACGTTTAGGCAAAAAAAAGCATCGTAGTTAACCCAAAAAAAAAAATATTGGACATACACCTCAAAGTTTAACAACGTATTAAACAAAACTAAAGTCCGAGTTTTAGTCGACCACAACTCATAGTTTTCAACTAAAAAGCGCTATCACGGTCAAGGCAACGTAAAACCCAATCCAACTTTTGGTCATCCGGAAGGGACATGAGCACTTCAAACTTTGTCGGAGCCTCCACAAACATACCCACCGCATCTAGAACTTGAGAACGAAGGATGCCATCGACTTTAGAAACCTCAGCGTACACCTTTTTTCCGCTCAAAGTTGTAGCACTTCTAGTCTCGACAAAACTTTTGAATGATTGTGCAACACTTGACACGGCTTCGGCGAAAGTATCCTTTTTACTCTTCTTTTGGAGTTAGAAGTGGTATCAATGCTTGAACTTGTACCATCATCACATGCCTTTTCGTCCATCAAATCAACTCCTTCTTCATGATGCTCTCCTCCATCACCTAGAGCCCGATCCGGTCCAAGTAAAATTGAGATATCATCCCAATGCTCGATGAACTTATTGGCATAAGATGTTGCACCTGTGTTTACCTAAGATAATTACATGAAAAAAGAAACAAAAATTTGTTACTGACAATACCAAGATTTTTTAATCACACTTCATCCTGCAACAAACACACCACACAGCAGCCTGCTATATTCTGATATCACTTTTCCATTTCTATTACAAATGTAACATCTTAACTCTTAATCAAATAAACATCCACAGAAAAGTGGAGTAATGTTTTAATATGCCATCAAAGCAACGACTATAGCATTAAGGATATAATGTAGTAGTACTAGTACTACTCTCTTGCTTTTCCCTTACTCTACCTTTATATATACTCCATATTATATGCATTTCTTCTTAGATAAACACCACCTGAATCACAACTTGCTAAACACTTGCCTAAACAATACACACTTCTACTGCAGTTCCAATCTTTTCAAAACAAGTAAAAAATGTTGCTTTCAACTTCTTTCTCTTCACTTCCTCAAGAAATCATTAAAAACCCTCATTACTCAAGAAGATTACTTCATCGCTTAAATAAAAAGCTAGCACCGTCACCTACTGACCAACAAATGATCAATGCCTCGTCAAATCATGACAATCAGAACACTTTCGCTGCATAGTACAATAGTACAAGCTACATTCAGTGCATTATATTTCCTGCAATTCAATGTAACAGATTGATCTTATCAGACTATAAGTAGCAACCTTTTGTAATGAATTATCTATAAATGATAGTACAATTTTCTAAATGTACAGGTAGCCTGTCAATTTCAGTATTGAACAGCTACCACCTTATCAAACAACCGAGAGCCATAGCAAGATCAAATTTCATAGTAAGACGAAGTAGCTGTAATTTGTAAGACGAAGTAATTGGTACTACCATCATCTTTCTCTCCTCATCTGACTTAAACTTAGTTTGTGTTCTAATCTCCATGATAATTCTGTAGTGCTTCCTCCAAATCTTCACACAGTTCCTCACATTTTCAGTAGTAAGATGCAAGTCTAACTTGCTTCTTAATTCATCGACCACCGCTTGGTAGGATTGGGGTTTCCAATCTCTATCTTCTTTATTCCCTTAATTTACTTGACTATACAATATTGAGATTAAGATACCATCCATTTGACTATTTCATGAAACATAGCCTCTTTTCTTTGGTTGTGTGGAAATCGAAACTGAAGCTTGCTTTCTTTTTTCACTCATCACCTATAAAAAAGATGGGTTGGAAAAATTAAAACCCCAAACAAAATGATAATAAGGAAAAATCCTTGCCTAAGATTAGATGAAGACATCAACATTGAAATTAGATGAAGAACAACCCAGAAAACAATAGCAATCACAAGAAATTCCACTTCACTAAATTGTAGAAAAACGGATAATCTTCCCTAAATTTGAACAAACAAAAAATGTTGTAGTTAAGGGGTCAGTTTAGCTACTTCAACTATAAAATCTACTTAGTTGAAGTAGAACTTTTAGTTAAATGATATTGCCCACTTCACACATATACAAATATACAATCATATATATATGGTCTAGTGCTAAGGAGTGAGTGAATGGAAGCAGTAGCATTGAAATTAGATGAAGAAAGCATATTATACAGTACATAATCAGCTAAGTTTAGTTCTGGTCGCCAAACCTAAGAAAATAGTCATGAATTCAAAGCAAACTAACTTAAATTTCGACGAAAGATTATATTAGTAAATAAAATCCTTTCTGTTTTCGTTAACAAAGCAGATTTAGTAGTAAAATTTTACTTACTCGCTCGAAAATCCATCACCTAAGTAAAACCCTTCTCGCTCGGTAATCCCTCCACATCTTTTGTGCAAGTTTGTCTCTAAACTCATTTCAGGCATCTGTTTGTTTAGGGGACTACTCATCGCCGTCGGCGATTTACTTAAAATCGTCGTCAAATATGATAGTAAATGACCGAATAGCCCTCTGTTTAATTACTAACTAAACAAAACCTAAACTAACATAACTAAATTATATTTAACCTAACTACTATTATATTATCACGATTTACTAACTAAATTAACGTAATTACTATTATTTAACCTACCACTATTTAACCTAAGGAAATTACAAAGTCCGAAAGTAGCACTATTATATTTAAATTTAATCGAATCATCATCGAAATAACATCAAAACGCTTATATTTTGATTTTTCCAATAACGTTGACAATTGTCCGGAATGTCGAACACGGTTAACAATTTCCCTTTTGATTTGAATTTGCCGTATACCAAAAACAATTCGGAAGACAACGTCGTTGACGAGGTTAGTTTTAATTTCTCTTGTTATGTACGCGGTGTAATTTCATTGGTTATCACGGAAAAAGAAAAGACAATCGTGATAAACTTTTCGGTATAGGCGTGAAAGATAGTCCGGGAATAGCCTATAAGCGTTGCATTTACGTGTAGGCGTTGAATTTTAAAGTCGATGCCCAGGCGTAGACTTCGAGTTTTAAAGTCTATGCCTAGGCGTAGTCTTCGTGTTTCAACGTCTATGCCCAGGCGTAGTCTTTCAACTTTTACGGCTATGTCCAGACATAGACTTCGAATTTTAATGTCTATGCCCAGGCGTAGTCTTTAAATTTTTACGGCTATGCCCTTTATTGCCGCTTATCTTCGTTGATAATAATAATCGATATCGTGTTGTTTTTTACACTTGCTAATTATGAATGCTTTATCGTGTTATTTATATTTTGCTTAGGAATTTTGTTATTTCAAACTAATTATATATTGTTTTAGAATATGAAATTTTGATGTTTTCGTTTTGTTTTTGATTCGTTTTGTTGGGTTGATCGTTTTTGTTTTAAAGTAATTTTTGTTTTGTCTAGTTAAGAAAGGAAAATGGAGTAAAGGGTAAAATAGGTAAATTATGTAAAATTGTCGACGATTTTAAGTAAATCGCCGCCGACGAAAAGCAAAATTGTTTGTTTAACTCTCACTACATAATCCTCTTCATTATCCTCATCTTCTATCACTATATTTTGTAAGTCTTGATCTACCTCGGCAAATAGAGCCTATTCATCCATATTTTCGCCCCTTAAGAAATTATGAAGAATGCCATACGCATTTTTGATTCTAACTTGAGTTTTTTTTACCAAAAAAACTACAAGTTCTTGTGGACATCCGTCCGCACCGCCCAGCGCCCCGCGCGGGACCGACCCGGTTTTCCAACGTGTGGCGGCGGCCACTCACGCGGCCCCTCCCTATTGGGGGCCGGCCCGATCTTGCGTACGGAGCGATGTTTCGGATCTCGATTCGGATGACGATCCGGACTTGTACTAGACGGGTGCGGGCACCCGTGTTTCGGTTTGGAATCGACCGAGTCGTGGTTGTAAATGTTTAAAGGCCGATTCATTTGGTAAGGCGACCTTTTTAGTGAACTGAATTCGTTGCCGATTTGTGGAGTCGCCACCGAGTCAATTATGGGGACTCGAAAACCGTTCAAGTCAACTTTGATCCCTAACCGGCTCAAAGTTTAGGGGCACGAGACCTAAAGATAAAGACTTGTATCCTTAAGCACTCCATGCCTAGAATGACTCTCATTGCCAATGGTTTCGGACATCCGAAAACCGTCGATTCTGAGTAAGGGGTGAGGGTACGTATTGGGAAGCCAACATCAGATAGGTGTCAACACCCAATCCCGCCCGCACTATAGCGGCCTCTACTAATCAATCGGTGGGCTGATAACCTAGTTCTTTTGTTGTGGTGGAAGTACTGTAACATCCATTGTTTTCACCCTATATATACCTTTTGCTACGTCGGTTATTTAAAGACAAGTAAGTTTTGTCGTCAAAGTAGTTGTGTTTACATTCTTTGCATGCGATTTCACGTGACAAGCAGGCCATGAAAAGATGCACATAGGAGAGTAGAGAGTACTAGTATTATACGTATTAGCAAGTTAGTTTTATCGCGATAATACAGATATTAGTCGTTCTCGTGATATACCTTACCTGGTATTCTGCTTAAGATGCGTCGGTTCAGAATACGGAATGATATAACGATAATAACGGTTTAAGGAAATATGGAATGATATAACGATAATAACTGTTTGTAAGAAATACGAATGATATAGAACGATTTAAGGAAATATGATGCATGAGTTTTCAAAAGATAGTATGACACGTGATAGATTTGACACGTGTTGACCGAAGTCATAAAATATTTTGTAAGGCTCGGAATACGTTTAGGGCTCACGTTTTGACGTGATGAGAGGACACTCGATCGAGTCATTGAAGGACTCGACCGAGTGTGCCTCGGAAAAGGTGTCTGCCCATGTAGACACCCACATTTTACTGCCAGGTGTCTATAGCAGTTCCCGACAAACACCCGATGATGATCGGACGCAAACATGCTTTAAGGTACTCGGATATGGGCTCGAAATCATGGATATTTAGCTTGGGCTTTTTAAGGAGTACAAATTTCGCAAAACCAACCTCTAAACCAGGCCCATCGGGTCGTTTCGAGTCAAATAAGACTAATTTGGGTCGAATCCGACACCAGGGGCAAAACCGTCTTTTAGCGACCGAGTCAAACCCGGTCAAAGATATTTTCTCGAGACTTGTGGGTCAGCCGTGTCACCTCACGTGACCGACTCGAGCTCAAACTCCACAAAAAATCAACTACACAAATATTAAACAATTCCGTTAAAGGTAGAATTCGATCTCAAGTAGGAATTCTATCCGAAAACCGAATCGAGCATTCGACCAAGCTTAGGACACTCGGTCGAGTGGCCTGTTTTCAGCCGAGCTCCTCTTCCCAAACCGGGATTCCTTTTCTTCTTTGCCAAGTAACGGAATTCTCGTTCCTCTCAACTTCTTACATTTCCTATCTCGATGGGTGTTTCTTGTCGTACAAGCAAGACACCTCTCTCAACCTTCTTTTCCTATAAATAGGACCCTTTGCATGCACATTAATAAGAACCAATCATACATCATACAATTTTCATACACAATATTATACACACCCGTTTTATACATCGACAAATACAATTCCTGACATTCCACGTCCAAAACTGACGAAAACCGGCCTATACCCGTCCCCCTTCATACGTCCAAAACCACCACCAACTCACCGACATTAACCCGATGCTCCCGTGCCTTAGCCACATTCCGACGAGCCCCGATCCGAGTTAACCAAAGCATGTAGGTTGAGGATGTAAAATCAAACCCGACTTCTCTTTTCTCTCTTTCTCTCTCTCTCTCTCTCTCTCTCTCTCTCTCTCTCTCTCTCGTCTTCTCTCATTTTTTTTCTTTTCGTCGTCGGTCGATTTTTATTATGGGTCGTTCGTCACATCTTTATTATTTCTAATATCGATATTACTAAAACTATTTTCATCTAACGAATATTCTTAAAAATATGATACCGATTCTCTAATCGAATATCATATTAAAAGAATTACATTAATCTCGTTGATGCTAAAAATCGTTACTTTTTTACAAAATACAACGATTCTAACGTGGAGAGAACTCACACTTTTTCCGTTCAAATTCTTTTCAGAACAACTTTATAAAACTTTTTCTTAAAAAAAATCATTCTGAATATTCGATATCGATTTCATAATCGAATATCAAATACGACGAATAACGAGAGCATAGATCGAGTATAAATTAATTCATATTTATACGCGATCTAGCAAAATTAACGATTTCTCGAAAAACCGAACCGGGACAGCAGTCACGCGAGCCGCGCCACTCCCATGCGACTCGCGCGGAGGCCTGATCCCGCGACTTTCCTTTCTTCGCTTTCTCAATTTTTCTTAAACATTGTTTTTTTCTACAAAACGATTTCTTAAAACTTTTTTCATCCTTTCCGAATATTCGATATCGATTTCATAATCGAATATCGAATATGACGAACATTGAGAATATTAAATTGGGTGCAAATTGTGTAATATTTGTACGCAATTTAATAAAATCACCGCTTTTTCAAAAAAAATCAATTTCGAAAACAGACCGAGACGCGAGACGCGAGTCGCGCGCGTCCCGGGCGGGTCGCCTACTCGGGCGAGTCGCGCCTGACTCGGGCGAGTCGCCCAACAGGCTGGAACGCGTGACCTTTTTCTTTTTTTTTTTTTTATTATTTTTCGAACATCGTTTTTTAGACAAAATAGCATCTTTTTAGCGATATTTCAGATCTCGACATATTTTTTGCATTATTCATCGCATTCATATTTTCATTCAATTTATTCAATCGTTACTAACAAGTTTGTTCATCTTCTTAGCAACTCTTTTCATCTTTTATTTTATTATACTAAAACGAACCTCGCATGCTAAAATACAACTTTAACGTTAATTTTCATGCATTAAACGACTTAGCAACCCATTCAATTATTCACATGCTTAAGAAAACAATGTTTGCATATCATTCATCGTTCAACTAACGCGCGTATTCAAAAATCAAACGATATCCCTGTAGAGGCCGCTAATGTGCGGGCGGGGTTGGGTGTTTTTTGTGAACTTCCCAACACGTACCCTTACCCCTTACTCAGAACCTCGGTTTCCAGATATCCGAAACCATTGGCAACGAGAGTCATTCAATACATGATATCCGATCAAGTCAGTATCGGTATCAAATGCTAAGGGACGAACCCAATAAACTCTGACATCGGAAATGGGCCGTATTTTGTACACAGCCCACTACGACATAGAGTGGGTTCGAACGGGCCCGAACTCCCACAAAGTTCGGTGGCGACTCCAACTTTGATTTAAATTTCAATTCGATCCATTCTTATATGGAGATTCATTCGCCTCCCCAAACCCGCGCGTGGCCGCGTCGGGGTGGACCTATGTCATGTCCACAGCCCAGAATTTGAGGTGCTACTCGACCAAGTCACGAAGGGACTCGACCGAGTCATTGCGGGACTCGACCGAGTGATCCTCAAAAGACTATTCTGCCTCGATTTTTGGATGTCACTCGATCGAGTGGCCTATGGCACTCGGTCGAGTGACCCCTGTACGAATTATGGTTCGTTTGGTTTTGATTTGGAAATTACTTTCGGTTTTGAAAATCATCAATTCATTAGGTCGCGTAGATATATAATAAGATTTATACTCGACCTGAATCGATACTCGCCATATTCTATGCTCGATTATGATATCGATATCGAATATTTAGAGTGTGCTTTAAAAAAGGAAGTTTGAAGAATTGTTGCTAATTGAATTAAGACGAAATAACTTATTTTATGTCACGATTTTCAGGGAACCACGCGACCCGCGCAAGAAGGGCACGACTCTCGCAGACACGCGACTCGCACGAGGCACGTGCGACTCGCGTGGCGGACTGTTCTCGGTCCCAATTTCGTGTTACTCATTGTACCCAGTGCTTGGTTATAGGACCAATACCAAATACTTAGAGTAAGTTTTGAAAATATGATTTTGTAAGTCGATTTAAATCGAACTAAAACGATATGAATGATCTCCGCGTTTATATTTCGTATTAATTCGATTGAATTAGGTGACAACTATTTTAGCATCAACGAAAATTGTATAAGTTGGATTTACTGACTAAATCGTTTAAATTCGACATTCATCTATCGAGTTGGTATCGAATCTAATAGATTGACGCTTTGTATTTACCTTAATTAAAACCTTAATTCCCTCCGCATCCCGACATCACGAAAAATCCTTACGGATTGTGTGATGTCGAATCCGCATCAACGGGCTTTCGACTCTAATTAAAAAGTGTTTTAAAAATAGCTTTGAAATTGATGAAGATGCGATGAATGATGATGATAACGACATGAATAATAAAAAACGTGACTAGCGACGCAACGAAATAAAAAACGATTATTGATGTTGACTTGCTTCAACAATCAAACACTCGGGGTGTCGGGTAAACGATCGTCAGCATCGGGTGCGATACCCTCGTAATATTCGGATTTTAATTTCTTATCCCGTCATCCCTCGTATTCGACACGAATTAGCAAGTATTTTAATACTCCCTCCTATTTTTTATTATCTTCCCTATTTCATTATTGGGATGAAACACCCTTTCTTCCCTATTTCCATTTTGGGCCATCAACATGTGGTCTAGAATCAACCTTACATTTCTCTCTCTTCCTTCTTTTATTTTGAACCACACATTCCTACACCCTTATTTTCTTTCCCAAAACCAAAGGGGAAGATAATAAAAAATCGGAGGGAGTATCTTATACTAGAGATTATTATCGATATTAGAGATGTGACGATAGAATAATGAGAAAAAGATAAAAAAACGACAACGACCGACGAAAAAAGAATGACGCGAGAAGAAGAGAGAGGAAGAAGAAATCGGGATTTGGCACCCTCAACCTACATGTTTCTTAGTCTCGGATAGATCTCGTTAGTTGTGGCTTTAGCACGGGAGAATCGAGGTTGATGTAAATTGAGTTATGGTGGTTTAGGGTTCCTAGATGCTAAGGTTTAAGGTTGAAGAGGATGAATTGTGATGTGTGAAGATTAGGGTTGTAGAGGGGTTGATTAGGGTTGATTAGGATGTGTAAAAGTTGTTAATTGTATGCAAGAGGGGGTGTATATATATAGGAAAAGCTTCCCCTCCCCGTCTAGGGTTACTCGACCGAGTAGCCCCCTGACTCGGTCGAGTGACCCAAGCACCCGCAGTCGGGCCTGCTTGAGGGCCCACTCGATCGAGTGGGTCAGCTGAATCGCAAGGCCCGGTTTTTTGGACCTTGGGTTGGGTATTTTTGTGGGTCTAGTATTTGTGTTGGACTTTTGATGTTTGAGTGACTATTTTTCGTGTCTCGGAACGGCTTTGACAGGGGTTTGACCCAATCGCTAAAAGTTGGTTTTATTTCCGGTGTCGGTTTTGACCCAAATTAGCTTTATTTGATTGGAAACGACCCACTGGGCCTGAATTTGAGGTCAGTTTTTTGAGATTTCTACTCCGTAAAAAGCCCAAGCCAGAAACCAATAGTTTTGAGCCCATATCCGAGCGCGTAGAAACATGTTTGCGTCCGATCATCATTGGTTGTTTTTTGGGAACCGCTATAGACACCTAGCGGCCAAATGTGGGTGTCTACTAGGGGTGAGCAAAACCGGATATCCGATCCGGTTTTGTAAACCGTATCGGATATCCGGTTTTAAAAATCAAAAAAATTCCGATCCATATCCGATCCGGTTTTTTCCGGATATCCGGTTCGGATATCCGGTTTTATATTTTTCTTATATTTTTCTTTTTTTTTTTTAAAATAATTTTTTCATTTTTAATTAAGAGTAATCAATTGATTTTTAAGCAACGTTACGTTTTATATAAATTGATATACTAAAATACATAAAAAAAACCTCAAAAAATGGTATATATGACTTACGGTACAATTATTCTAACAAAATATTACGTTTCAATACATAATATCATAAATTTACTAATAGTTTTATTTTTTACCTTTGAAAATAATTGGTGAGTTTTGAATTCTTTATTGTATAATTCATATTAGGATTATACTTTTCATATTTTTTATTGTTTTTAAAAAATCGGATCGGAAACCGGATATCCGGTTTCTATTTTCCCCGATACGTATCCGCTACGGTTTTAAGGAAAACCGTATCGTATATCCGGTTATTCGTATCGGATATCCGGAAATTCGTATAATTGAAAGCGTATACCGTATCGTATACGTATAATAGAACCGTATCGTATATTTTTGCTCACCCCTAGTGTCTACAGAGCCCTCACTCTAATTGAGACTTGGACGAGGCGAAAGTTAGAGTAGCTACCAGGCCAATCAAGGATTAAGACCTGGCAGACTTCCGGTCCGGTCGTTTATAGTCCATTAGACTTGCGTTAAAGGGCCAGCCACCCATAAGACAGAAATCATACCTGAGTCGATGGTGATAACTCCGTGGGGAAATTGGACTTGTCGTGTAAGTCCTGGGTGCGCCTATATATGCGCCCATCCCGTAAAAAATGCCGCCCTGGGCTTTCCGCTGGGGAGTTATATGAGTTGTGCGGGCTTGCCTCTGGAGCCTTGAGTCGTACCTGTAGCAGTTACATAAATTTTGCATGCAACGCGTAGGTGAAAATATGACTCGTGCTGGGGAATAAAAATTTGAATTTTTGAATTTTGAAATTTGAAAATTTGAAATTTTTGAACATTTTGGAATTTTTGACAATTAGGAATACTCGGGATGACTAATTCCCGGGCTAAGATTGGGGAATCCGAGACGAGGCCTATATGTTGATCCCACTAGAATTAGAAAACTTTTGTGTAAGGAAGATATGGAAAGAGGGTTGTGGAGTTAATGCTATAAATACCCCTCCCTTGTCTTTGATTTTCTTCACAACTTGCTCACTATTCACTCTTCCTCAAAAAGAAAGTTCTTTATTCCTTTCAAGAATTTTAGTCATGGGGATCGATCGATTGACCACGATGCTGCAAGAATGGTCCCGATGCTTTAGGGACACAGATAGGGTGGCTCTCAATCAGACGGGTATTACTCAGCTGTATCCATTCCGTCAGATGCAAGTTGACCGTTACTTTCTTGATGCTTGCTTGTCCTATTGGGACGATACATATCATGTCTTTGCCTTTCCTCGAGGAGAAATTTGTCCCTTACCTGAGGAGATTGCTGCTGTGGGAGGATGGAACCCGATACTTTGGCCTGCTGTCCCATTTTCGGTCTATGACCCAAGAAGAAAGCTCCGGGAATTTTTAGGACTTTCCCACAATGAAGTATCTGGCATGATGGAGGATGGTAATATTTCCTTGATCGACTTGGCCGAGAAATTTACGAATCCTCATGATGTCCGGGTCAGACCGGTTCACACCCGTAGGACCTCCTCCTTTTGTATGCTTCATGTTTATGCTTTTGAAGGTCACATGGACTTATTGTCATGCATGGGTAATGCCCGTCTTTTAACCGTGGTTGATCTGATGGAGACGGAGCACAGTTCGGCTTGGCTGATTACGGGTGAGATTATCTAGGGCTTAGATAACCGTAAGAGGGATTCATCGGTTCGTCTGACTGGAAGTACTCGTTTATTGCAGGTATTTCAGATTTTTCAGTTTTTCAATTTCTCAATTTTCGATTTTTTGATTTTTTCGCGATTTTCCTGCTGCAATGGGCACTCGATCGAGTCACCCTGGCACTCGATCGAGTGCCCTCGTAAAAGTATCCTGTTTCGGTTTCAGAGGTACCACTCGATCGAGTGACCCCCAGGCACTCGATCGAGTGCCCTCAGGCGGACATCTATTTTTTCCCGAGAACTTATATTTCCTTTTTCTTTTTCAGATTTGGTTATTTGAGAGGCTATCAGCCATAGATCCTTCCCTTGACTCGAGTAAAGACCGCCACAATCAGGTGATGACGAGGAGACGGGCTATGATTTTTCTCGCCAGATTACTCAGAAGTATTGGGACGAGGTGTTATCATTCCATAGTGGTCCGTTGATTCGATGGGTAGTGCCATGGTGGCCCATTTATGTTTGGACGGGCTTGGATCCGAGGCATAAGGCTCGCTACTAGGTAATCTTGTCTTTCGGGCAGACAATTCATCTCTACCCGGATCGCATACTAAGGCAGTATGGTTGGACCCAAAGAATCCCAGAAGTTGAAGCAGTTGTGAGTGAACCCACCCAACTGACGGATGTGATGTGCGATACTTGGATGCAAAGATGGTACACCCGGCACACTTGGCTCATTCCCAAATCTCTTCATTCAATATGGGTTTCAGATTCTTATGTGAAGTGGACCAAAACAGATACTGCTAAAGTCCGAGCCGCTTTGAAGGTTGATGAAGCTTTCGACCTGCTACGAAGGGAGCAAGTTAAAGATAACAGGGGCTTCTTCGACGAGGGCGACACTCCGGCTACTCTAGTCCGTCTTATGTCAGGTCAAAGAAAGAAGACTAGGACTCAAGGCGAAGGGTCTAGTGCAAGAGGTGCACGGAGGAAAGTGAGCCCCCAGACTGACTTGGAAAGGAGACTCGGCCCAAGATTGGCAGTGCAGGATCGACTTGGCCCGCGAGACAGATCACCCGAGCACGTACGGGCTCGACTTGGACCGGTGACGATGGCAGAAGACCCGTTGTCGAAGAAACGGGTTCGACCTAAGGAGGTTCCCCTTGTGATTCGGGAACGCTCGCCCCCACCCCGGCGACCTCGGGCTCCACGTGACCCAAAGGATAAAGGAAAGAGCAAAATGCGCGAACATTAGCCTCCTTAATTTTATTATTTAAGTATTATTACTATTTTTGTAGTGTGTTTTTTTTGTGATTGCCGTTTGTGTGTGTGTGTGTGTGTGGTGTAATTTTGAATTTTTTGAGTCTATCGGGTTTTTGATATAAGACATATTAGTGAATACTGTTCCCGTATTTTTGTTTATTGCAGTGGTTGTACCCTTTTGAGGGGTTGCCTACGTATCCACAATTAGCGGAATCAAACCAAACGTAGTTCAAAAAATGGATTTTTTTTGCAATTTTTGATATACACCAAGGCCTTTAGTTCAAGATGTGCGACAGTAGGATGAGTAATTATAGCTTATTGACTTGCTTATAATTTTCAAGAATTTATAAAAAGACAAATTTTTATAAACTTTTTTGCAAATGACATTGAGATAGGGCTTATGGGTAGTAGCACTTCAGCTGGTCCAAGTTGGTTGGGTTGACAAATTCGTTCCCGTCCAAGTCTGTCAACATCACAGCTCCTCCTGATAGGACCTTTTTTACTAAATACGGTCCCGCCCAATTGGGTTTGAATTTTCCTCTTGGGTCAACCGGTAGTAGGGCCCCGGACGGACTTTAGAACTAGATCCCTTTCTTTGATATGTCTGGGCCTAACTCTTTTGTTGAAAGCCCGTTGGATCCTCTTTTGATATATTTGGATATTGTTGAGGGCCCGGGACCGCCGTTCGTCCAAAAGAACTAGCGAATCGTATCGGGCTTGTACCCAATCTGCTTCCGGCACTTGGCTCTCAAGTAGGATCCTGAGGGATGGCACTTCTAGCTCGACCGGTTGGACCGCTTCCATTCCATATGTCAAATAGTATGGAGTTGCTCCGGTTGCGGTGCAAATTGACGTCCGATACCCCCAAAAGGCAAAAGGTATTTTATCGGGCCAGTCCCGGTAATTCTCAGCCATCTTTTTAAGTATGGTGACAATCGTTTTATTAGCCGCCTCTACCGCTTCATTTGTTTGGGGACGGTAAGGCGAAGATGTATGCCTTTGGATTTTATATTTTGCTAGCAACGCCGCAGTTTCAGCTTGGAAATGGGTCCCGTGATCACTGATGAACTCGTGCGGGATCCCGTATCGGCATATGATCTTGTTTTGGATGAATTTGGCAACATGCTTGGCATTCAAGATCCGGTATGACTCGGCTTCGACCCATTTGGTGAAATAGTCGATGGCCACCAAAATGAAGTAGTGACCACCCGTCCCGGAAGGGTTCACCTTTCCAATTATATAAATTCCCCACGTTGAGAACGGCCATGGTGATGTCATGGTGTATAATAGGGAAGATGGCATATGTTGTACATTAGCATATAATTGACAGTCCGTACGGCAGTGTTTGGCGTATATGACAATTATGGCAGTGTTTGACGAATAATTGACAGTTCGTTTCCACGGTGTTCCAATAATACCCGAGCCTTATGATTTTTCGGGCTAGCATATGGGCGTTCATATGTGGACCATTTTCACCATCGTGTACCTCGGACATAACCCTTTCGGCTTGTGTTTTATCGATACACAGAAGGAGAGCCCCCCTGTGTCGTCTTTTTGTATAACTGCCCGTCGTCCATACGAACAAATTGGGTCGCCAATCTTCGCAAGGCCTTCTTGGCCCGGTTTTCAGTTCCCAGGGGATACTCTCCCGTTGTCAAGTAGGTTAGGACAGCCTGATACCAAGGTTCTGGATCAGTTATCTCGATATCCAGGATGGCGTGGATATAGGCCGGCTCGGATCGTCTTTCAACGCAGATCGGCATGCTGGTTAGATGCTCCGAGATATTTAGCAGGGACGCTAATTTGGAAAGTGCATCTGCAAATTGATTTTCTTCCCGGGGTAGATAGATATATTCCACCTTTTGGAATTGTTTCTCGAGAACCCTTACTCGCGCTTGGTAAGCCACGAGTTTGACGTTCTGAGTTTTCCATTTTTGGAGAGCTTGATTGATGACTAAGGAAGTAAGGATGAGTCACCGTGGACCCGGAGGTTTGTTACTCCTAAATCAGCGGTGGCTTGCAACCCGTGAATGCATGCTTCGTACTCGGCTGCGTTGTTAGTCACATCAAAGTCTAATTTAATTGATAATGGTGTATGTTCTCCTTTTGGTGATATCAACAGAATACCGACTCCGAATCCCCGAAAGTTGGATGCTCCATCAAAATACAAATCCCATGTCTCGGTGTCGGTATGAAATATGTCTTCATCTGGAAAAGCCCAAGTATCGGTGTGCCCTTTTTCAGATACGGGGCTATCAGCGAGGAATGAGGCTACTGCCCGGCCTTTGATGGCTTTTAAGGGTACGAACTTGAGGTCGAACTCTGCTAGCATTAAAGTCCATCTGAACATCCTACCGTTAAGGATGGGCTTTTCGAATAGGTATTTGATAGGATCCATTTTGGATAAAACATGTACCTCGTGACTGAGCATATAGTGTCGGAGCTTTTTAGTGGCCCAAACCAAAGCTAGGCACATTTTCTCGAGCATCGTATACTTGCATTCATATTCCAGGAACTTTTTACTAATGTAGTAAATGGCCCGTTCCTCTGAATCGACTGTCTGGGCCAGCATAGCCCCCATGGCTGTCTCGATCGTTGTTAGGTATAACGACAAAGGCAAATCGGGTTGAGGTGGCATTAATACTAGCGGTGCAGACTGAATCTCCTTGATTTTATCGAAAGCCGCTTGACATTTATCGTCCCATAGTGTTCGCTCTCCTATCTTCAGTTTCTTGAAAATGGGCTCACATACCATGGTTAATTTTGAAATAAATCGGCTAATGTATTGGACTTTCCCGAGAAACCCCTTTATTTCTTTTTTGGTTTTGGGTGGTTGCATCTCGGTGATGGCTTTGATTTTAGATGGGTCGACCTCGATGCCGCGTTGGCTAACGATATGGCCCAGTAATTTGCCTGATGTTACCCCGAAACTGCATTTTTGAGGGTTCAGCCTCATGTTGTATTTTCGTAGTCGGGTAAAGAATTTCCTTAGGGCTGTAATGTGCCCACTTCGATCTTTGGACTTGACGATCATGTCGTCCACATAAACCTCCACTTCTTTATGCATCATGTCATGTAATAAAGTAGTGGAGGTTCGTTGATAAGTGGCCCCGACATTGATGAGCCCAAATGGCATAACGGTGTAACAGTAAGTCCCCCAAGGTGTAATGAAGGTGGTCTTACTCATGTCTTCTTCCGCCATTTGATTTGATTGTATCTGGCATACCCGTCCATGAATGATAGAAGGGCATGATCGGCCGTGTTGTCCACCAATATGTCGATGTGTGGTAACAGAAAATCGTCTTTTGGACTGGCCTTATTAAGGTCCCGGAAGTCCACACATACCCGCACCTTGCCGTCCTTCTTGGGTACCCGCACGATGTTTGCGACCCAGTCTGGATATTCAGACACTTGTATAAAGCCCGCTTTGAATTGTTTGTCGACTTCTTCTTTGACTTTGAGAGACCATTCGGGCCTCATTCTTTGGAGTATTGTTTTACCGGTTTGCACCCATCTTTGATGGGTATATGGTGTTCAGCTATTTCTCGATCTATCCCCGGCATGTTCTTGTAGGACCATGCGAAGACGTCCTTGAATTCTTGGAGGAGGTCCGTGAATTGTTTCTTCTCCTCAGGATCTAAAGATAAGCCCAACTTAAGCATCTGGGGCTCTAAAGTGGTTCCCACGTTGATGGACTCGGTTTCTTCAATTACCGGATCTCGGGACTCCCTTTGTTCGAGCTTCTCGATCAGATGCGGAGGTAGAGGTACCTGTTCGTCGGGTTTCTCAATGTCATCGCATATAAAATTTTGAAATTGAAAGAATTTTGGAAATAAGACAAGTCGTAAGCGGAATGGTTTTCGTTATTATTAATAGAAATTTTTGACAACAACTCAAAGAGAGCGGCCATCTGCTCGTTGGTCAGTGGCGGGATAGGGAGTGCTCTTGGGACATGCCCCGAGACTCCAGTGGAAGTGGCTAAGGGAAGAGGGGTTACAGATTGGACTCTAGCACCAGACCCTCTAGACTTGGACTCAGACTCAGACTCTGACTCTGACTCGGACTCGGTATCCGGCATGTCTCCCTCGCCGGTGGTCAGCTTGTAGATCCGTCCTTGGCTGTCGGTCCACTTGATGGTCTTCATCCAGGCCCTTTCCCCGGTGCCCGCGCCGACTTTGGAGATCAGCTTGGTTGGGTCAAACCAATTGCTGCGAAGGATCAGGTTGACCAGATCTTCCTTTGGGGCAGGGACGACCTTATCTTCTCCAAATAGGAGCCCCAGCACGGGCTCAGAGTTGTTTCTACCTTCCTTGGACTCGGGCTGAACAAGGGTGAATATATCATCGGGGATGAAGTTGCATTCCCGAGCCGTTTTGGTCTCGGGATATGTGACAGTGGGTTGGTAGAGGCCCACTTAGATAGCTTCGAAGACCGGTGTAACGAAGTAATCGGTAAATTTCGGGCTATAAGGGCCCAAGTAGGTACCCTTGAGGATGTTGGTGGCCTTGTGAATGCCGGTCCAGACCACGTTTTCTGGGGTTATAGCATACCCCAAGCCGAATTGTGACTCGCCATCATTTAGGACTTCGATGATCTTCCCAGTTGGAAGATATGGTCTCGAGGTAGCCCCTGGTAAGTAGCCCAAGTTTTGTAGCATCATATCGATGCTAGTGGTGAAGTAAGGCCTGAAGAGATATTCCTCCTCGATCATCCCCACGAAATCAAATCCTCGTGGGTCGGCCCGGCCCGTAGTGTTGCAGCTTGCCACGGTGATGGGGGTGACCTCTAGTGTGATGACACCGTCTTGGAGAGGCATCTTGACCTTTCTATGTAAGGTAGAGAACACGACCTTGACCGCGAGGATCCAAGGCCTTCCGAGCAGTAAGTTGAAGGACGAGGTGACATCAATCACCTGAAACTCCAGTTCTTTCTCGATTGGGCCTGTTATGATTGTTAGCTTGACGGCCCCAGCAACCGGTTTTGGGCTCCCATCGAAAGCCTGGATAGTCTGCGCCGTAGGGAGGTAGTCGGCCTCAGTAATACCGAGGGTTTTAGCGGTCCTTAGGGGAAGGACATTTACGGCAGACCCATCATCGATAAGGGTCATTGGGAGGTACTTCCCTCGACAAATGACCGTGATGTATATGGCCAAGTTATGGTTGGGCCCGAACGGTGGAAGACCGGACTCAGAGAAAGTGATGAGCGGGCCTTCTTCTTTGGATTTTCCCTTGAGATAAGGCATAATAGTGGCTACCATTTCAGCGGGGGTAACCTGTGAGTCGGCCTTGATCTCATCGAGAGCCTTGGTCAGTGCTTCCCGATGTGCTTGCGAGCTAACCAGAAGTTGCCATATGGTTAGATCAGTCCGAACCCTCTTCAATTGCTTGACCAGGGCTGTGTCGTTGCTTTGTTCTTCAGGGTCAGCTTCCGTCCTGGTAGGTTTAGTGACGGTTGTTGGAGTAGGGCGCCCGGTTGTGGCGAGGTGGTTCGTGGCTAAGGCCTTAGACTTAGCTTTTCGTACCTCTTCAATAGTGATGAGGACAACTTTCCCCTTAGCCAGGTAAACATCTTCCTCATCATCGAACCATATCCCGTTAATTTGTGGGATAAAGGGGGAAATGAGGTGTGAGCAGTCAATTACCTCTCCAGTGAATATAGCATGGGCACTGAACGGGTTTTCTTTGTTACTCGGCTTGTCTCCAGGCAACGGTATTTTCCCGCTTTCAATCAGGACTTGGATCAGATGCTTTAATTTCCAGCATTTCTCAGTATCGTACCCATTACCTCGTTGATATTGGCAATAGGCTTGGACATTGTAGCTTTTAGATTTTTTCTCCACTGGAAAATCTGGAGTTGGGCCTATTGGTTGGATCAGGCCTTTTGAAGATAGCCTTTGTAAGGCGTAGGTATAGGTAGTCCCTATATCCGTGAATACCCGAGTTGGAGTATTCTTTTTGGATGAGGTATCCAGCAAGTTAACCTCATCGAAGATGCTGCGGGTTGCAGCTGCAGGTGTGGGCTTGCTCACAGATGAGCTGGCCCCTTGATATCCCTTGGTAGAGGCCTTAGTCAGGCTCTCTATCCTTAAATCATCCTCGATCCTTGTGCCCATTTCAGTAAGGGTGGCAAAGTTGGGAATGACAGCATACCAGAGATGGACCCGGTAGGAAGGGAGGAGGTTCTTGACAAAGGCCTCCACTAAAACTTTCTCGTTGGGCTTATCAACCAGCTTCACACTCTCGGCCCTCCACCTTTGCAGATATTTGGTGAACCCTTCTTTGAGCTCTTGGGCCATCACTTCCAGAGTACGCATTGTAGTCTGGATCTCGGTATTATCGGCGTAATTCCGAGCAAATTCAGTCACCACATCATCCCAAGTATTGTATTTCTTGGAATCGAGCCTGTAGTACCAGGCTTTGGGATGTTTCTCAAGGGAGGAAGCGAACAAGTGCTTGAACATGGTTGACTTCACCCCCTTGACAACCATAAATTCTTTGAAAGTCCGGATGTGATGGACCGGGTCTTCAGTACCCTCAAACATCGGTATTCCCGTAAGGTTGAGGTTGGCAGGCAGCTCGTCATTCAAAGACGAGTAGGAGCGAGCATTTTCAGTATGGATCGAGTTGCTTGTTGACAGGTGGACCTGCTCTTCAAGCTTGCGAACAACGCTGATTAGTTCAGCTATGGGCCCAGTGGGCTCAGATCCAGCATCAGGAGTCCCTTTCTCCACAGCACTCAAACGAGTGGCAAGGGTCGTTTGATCGGTCTGGATAGAAGTCAATTGGGTTTCGATCTTGGCCAGTGCGGCGGTCAGTTGATCCAAAGTGGTTTGCATTTTCTGGCGTCTGGTTTCTGGTGGCTTGTCTGTAAGAACACCGCGTAATCAGAAACTAACCCACATCCTGGAATAGAAAGTACATCCCGAGCAAGACTGAAAAGGGAAATGACTCGGAAAAGACACCTAGACGGGTGACTTGTGAAAGGTGGGCCTGCCTTAGGATCCGTCGATGTGGGCCGGGTCCTGTTCGAAGGTAGGTCCGTGTGAGACATCCCCAGACTTTGGACTCGAATGTGTAGACGAGCCCTCATTTGTAGGAGTATGTTCTACGTAGGTGGGTCATGCCTTAGTCTAATAAGGCGGACTGGGATAGGGAGGAAACTCGTGATGTAAGATCGATAGAGTTTCGACGCTAAAGACTTCGATGACTTATAACACGACCCAACACTGCTAAATACAGGAAGCCCTAAGAAGAGGAAGGTTTTGAAAAGGAATTTTTTTTGAAAGATCCGAGAAAACTCGGTGGAGGGCCTGATTTTTCGAGGAAAAAATCGAAAAAGTGTACCGGGCCTCAATTTTGAAAGTTCGAAAACTTTTTGAGTTTTGAAATGGGAAGAATACCGGCTAGAAATCGGCTATTTTGAGTAAAATCATAAGTCCTAAGTTCGATATACGTCCCGGTTTTGAAATTGGATATTTCGAGAAAAGATGCAATTTTTGAAAAATCGACGGTTTTTGAAAATGACACAGAAACCAAGCAGCACGTAGTCAGGCAAGCATTATAACGATGCCATGTATGCTTTACACTAAGTCTCGGTCGGTCTATAAAGGGTCTATACCAGTGCACATAGACTATCCGTGAATCGGGACGGACTCTCTAAGTCGACTTGAGCTTAGAACATGCCGCGAAACCCATACAAATCGACTATGGACATCTTTGACATATCCATATTGGAGTACATCATGGTATAGTGGGACGTTGGTCACCAGTACCGGCCCGGGTAAAAATAGGGTTATGCATGAACCGTAAAACTAAAACACGTATTGTACTAGTCAAACGATTTCTATTCGAGTCTCACCCTGAGGATGCCGATGGTCAGTCACGCATCAGTTAATCCCCAGTGGAGTCGCCAAATTGTGGACATGACATAGGTCCACCCCAACGCGGCCACGCACGGGTTTGGGGAGGCGAATGAATCTCCATATGAGATGGGTCGAATTGAAATTTAAATCGAGGTGGAGTCGCCACCGAACTTTGTGGGAGTTCGGGCCCATTCGAACCCACTCTATATCTTAGTGGACCGTGTACAAAATACGGCCCATTCGGATGTCAGAGTTTATTGGGTTCGTCCCGTTGTATTTTGATACCAATACCGACATTATCGGATACCGTGTATTGAATGACTCTCGTGTGCCAATGGGTTCGGATATCCGGAAACCATGGTTCTGAGTAAGGGGTGAGGGTACGTGTTGGGAAGTTCACAAAGAACACCCAACCCCGCCCGCACATTAGCAGCCTCTACTAAGGTATCGTTTGACTCTCGAATACGCGCGTTAGTAGAACGATAAAATGATATGCAAACATTGTTTTACCTAAACATGCGAGAATTTGAATGGGTTGCTAAGTCGATTTAATGCATCTAAATTTTACGTCAAAGTTGTATTTAGCATGCGGGCTCATTTTAGTACAATAAAACGAATAACAGAAATAAATCGACAAAAATAGAAACAAACATGTTAGTAACGACATAAAGATAATAACAGTTTGCAAGAAATACGGAATGATATAGAACGATGTAAAGAAATATGATGCATGAGTTTTGAAAAGGTAGTATGATACATGATGGATTTGACACGTGTTGACCGAAGTCATAAAATATTTTGTAAGGCTCGGAATACGTTTAAGGCTCACGTTTTGACGTGATGAGAGGACACTCGATCGAGTCATTGAAGGACTCGACCGAGTGTGCCTCGAAAAAGGTGTATGCCCAGAATTTGAGGTGCTACTCGACCGAGTAGGTCGCCACTCAAACGAGTCATTGCGGGACTCGACCGAGTGGTCCTCAAAAGACTATTCTGCCTCGATTTTTGGATGTCACTCGATCGAGTGGCCTATGGCACTCGGTCGAGTGACCCCTGTACGAATTATGGTTCGTTTGGTTTTGATTTGGAAATTGCTTTCGGTTTTGAAAATCATCAATTCATTAGGTCGCGTAGAAATATAATGAGATTTATACTCGACCTGAATTGATACTCGCCATATTCTATGCTCGATTATGATATCGATATCGAATATTTTGAGTGTGCTTTAAAAAAGGAAGTTTGAAGAATTGTTGCTAATTGAATTAAGACGAAATAACTTATTTTATGTCACAATTTTCAGGGAACCACGCGACATGCGCAATAAGGGCACGACTCTCGCAGACACGCGACTCGCACGAGGCACATGCGACTCGCGTGGCGGACTGTTCTCGGTCCCGATTTTGTGTTACTCATTGTACCCGGTGCTTGGTTATAGGACCAATACCGAATACTTAGAGTAAGTTTTGAAAATATGATTTTGTAAGTCGATTTAAATTGGACTAAAACGATATGAATGATCTCCGCGTTTATAGTGTCGTATTAATTCGATTGAATTAGGTGACAACTATTTTAGCATCAACGAAAATCGTATTAGTTGGATTTACTGACTAAATCGTTTAAATTCGACATCCAACTATCGAGTTGGTATCGAATCTATTAGATTGACGCTTTGTATTTACCTTAATTAAAACCTTAATTCCCTCCGTATCCCGACATCACGAAAAATCCTTACGGATTGTGTGATGTCGAATCCGGTTCAACGGGTTTCGACTCTAATTAAAAAGTGTTTTAAAAATAGCTTTGAAATTGATGAAGATGCGATGAATGATGATGATAACGACGTGAATAATAAAAAATGTGACTAGCGATGCAACGAAATAAAAAACGATTATTGATGTTGACTTGCTTCAATAATCAAACACTCGGGGTGTTGGGATAAACGACCGTCAACATCGGGTGCGATACCCTCGTAATATTCGGATTTTAATTTCTTATCCCGTCATCCTCGTATTCGACACGAATTAGCAAGTATTTTAATATCTTATACTAGAGATTTTTTGTCGATATTAGAGATGTGACGATAGAATAACGAAAAAAAGATTAAAAAAACGACAACGACCGACGAAAAAAGAATGACGCGAGAAGAAGAGAGAGGAAGAAGAAATCGGGATTTGGCACCCTCAACCTACATATTTCTTAGTCTCGGATAGATCTCGTTAGTTGTGGCTTTAGCACGGGAGAATCGAGGTTGATGTAAATTGAGTTATGGTGGTTTAGGGTTCCTAGTTGCTAAGGTTTATGGTTGAAGAGGATGAATTGTGATGGGTGAAGATTAGGGTTGTAGAGGGGTTGATTAAGGTTGATTAGGATGTGTAAATGTTGTTAATTGTATGCAAGAGTGAGTGTATATATAGGAAAAGCTTCCCCTCCCCGTCTAGGGTTACTCGACCGAGTAGCCCCCTGACTCGGTCGAGTGACCCAAGCACCCGCAGTCGGGCCTGCTTGAGGGCCCACTCGATCGAGTGGGCTGACACTCGATCGAGTGGGTCAGCTGAATCGCAAGGCCCGGTTTTTTGGACCTTGGGTTGGGTATTTTTGTGGGTCTAGTATTTGTGTTGGACTTTTGATGTTTGAGTGACTATTTTTCGTGTCTCGGAACGGCTTTGACAGGGGTTTGACCCAATCGCTAAAAGTCGGTTTTATTTCCGGTGTCGGTTTTGACCCAAATTAGCTTTATTTGATTGGAAACGACCCACCGGGCCTGAATTTGAGGTCAGTTTTTTGAGATTTCTACTCCGTAAAAAGCCCAAGCCAGAAACCAATAGTTTTGAGCCCATATCCGAGCGCGTAGAAACATGTTTGCGTCCGATCATCATCGGGTGTTTTTTGGGAACCGCTATAGACACCTAGCGGCCAAATGTGGGTGTCTACACTTGTGAACCCTTGATGAAATAAAACGTTCGACGACGTCAGTCTCCACTCGAGCGGCCGTCTTCGGGATGCTTGTGACCCTTTGGACGAAGTAAAGCGAAATAAGATGTTCAAGGGCGTCAGTCTCCACTCGAACACTTGTCTTTAGGATGCCTCTGACCCCTAGGACAAAATAAAACAAGATGAACTATTCGAGGGCGTCGGTCTCCACTCGAATAGCTGTCTTTCGGGATGCCTATGAGCCCTAGGAAAAAATAAAATAAGATGAATTATTCGAGGGCGTCGGTCTCCACTCGAAAGCTGTCGTTCGGGATGCCTATGACCCCTAGAACAAGGTAAAACAAGATAAACTATTCGAGGGCGTCAGTCTCTACTCGAATAGCCGTCTTTCGGGATGCCTATGACCCCTAGGACGAAACAAAGCAATATAAAATGCTCGAGGGCGTCAGTCTCAACTCGAACACTTGTCTTCGGGATGCCTATGACCCTTAGGACAAAAAAAAAACAAGATAACATGCTCGAGGGTGTCAGTCTCCACTCGAACACTTGTCTTTGGGATGCCTCTGTCCCCTAGGACAAAACGATATAAAATGCTCAAGGGTGTCAGTCTCCACTCGAACATTTGTCTTTGGGATGCCTCTGACCCCTAGGACAAAATAAACCATTCGAGGGCGTCAGTCTCCACTCGAATGAAAAATGCTGTGGAGGTATCAGACTCCTTCGAGGGCGTTGATATCCACTCAAATCAAATTGCTGTGGAGGTATCAGACTCCTTCGAGGGCGTTGGTATCCACTCGAATCAAATTGCTGTGGAGGTATCGGACTCCTTCGAGGGCGTCGGTATCCACTCGAATCAAATTGCTGTGGAGGTATCAGACTCCTTCAAGGGCGTTAGTATCCACTCAAATTAAATTGCTGTGGAGGTATCAGACTTCTTCTAGGGCGTTGGTATCCACTCGAATTAAATTGATATGGAGGTATCAGACTCCAATGCCTCTCGGATAACTAAGACCCGTTTAGGCAAAAATTATTGTTTGCTGTGCCTCCGGGATAACTAAGACCCCTCGGGCAAAATTGCTGTTTTGTTTATTTATTTTAGTTGGGTGTTTTTGTTTTGTCGGTTTGTCTTATTTTGTTTGGGTTTACTTTTGCTTTGTTTTGGTTTGTTATGTATTTGAGATTTGTTCAGAGTTTGCTTAGATTGGTTCGGTTCGGTTTGCTTTATTATGTGTTCGGGTGCAACGTTCACGTTAAGTGCGGCCCTTATTCTTGTTTCATTATCATTTTTTCCTTGTAACGGGCGTGCTATATTGATGTCGATTAGTAATTGTTTCGTCGTTATTGTTTTGCTTATCTTAAAAGGGTATGCTTTATTCGTGTATGTCGAATGTTAAGCCTTGTTTGTTTTCATTATAGTTTGTGCTGGGCTATTCAGACGCGCGCCCATCTGCGCCCCAAACTTCAGGCGCCTAGCCCCCAGCGATTCAGGATCCGGGCGCGTCACCTGAGGCGGTCGGGCTCTCGTGGACCGGGTCTGTTTAAGTAAACGAAAGTTGGGGGCGATGGTTCATTCGATCCAACATTCGAATGCATCGCCCCTTTCGCCCCAAAGTCGCCTTCACAATTTCTCTAGCCAACTTCCACCTCGATTTCCATCATACTCAAAAATGTCGACTCCGGATAGGTGTTCTTTACGTGTTTATTGTCGATTTTGCTTGATTTGGTTGATTGTGAGTTTGTTTTGTTGAAACCCTAGAAAATCGATTTGGGCGTTTTTAATTTACTAAGTTTCGATGCTTGTGCTTAATCCCATTGTTAAATTAGAGTCGATTAGAGCTTGTTAGGGTAGTTATAAGCTTGATAGGGGGTTTCGAGGTACGACAATGGCTCCCTATGGTGATAGGTACGAAATGCTAGGGTTAGGGACCGTTTTCCCGGATATTCCCGCATTTGTTTCGCATAGTCTTGTTCAATTAATGTTTGTGAGAATACGGGTAATTCCCTTGTCAATTTATATGGGCTAGGGTGGCTCCTAGGGCTTTCCGTGAGGTTTTGTGTGTTTTACGACGGACCAAAAGGTGTTGTAACGATGCCGGATTTTTCCGAAACCACTTCCATCGTGATCGGGATCGAAAATGGGTGTTAGCGGCCTTTTCAGAATTTTAAAATCCTTATCCGAATTTGACCCTATTTTGACATGTTTAAGCTGCTTTAACCTGACCTGAGGCATGGGTTTTTCGTGTTTTGTTTGGCTTTATAGTTAGGGGTGATACCGAGCATTCTGAGGGAGCTTCCACGGTTCGTTCTAGTGGCGAGGCCGCCGGGACGAGCTCGCAGACTCCCCGTGGGATTCGCAGGAGACGACGGAGCATTTCATCTCAGCGTCGTGATCCAGAGGCCATAAACGAGGCCGATTTTGATAGGGTGAGGAAGCGCAGGCTTCCCGAGACAGTTGCTAGGAGGGTCCATGTTCCGGTTCCCGTACCGGAGAATGAGGAGATTGGCTACGAGGATCCCGAGTGGGCTCGGGATTGGGATGGTCATCAGTTGCTGTTTCATCTCGACCTACACATTTCTCACCGCATCGTGCATGGTCTGGTGAGTCTCCTATTCGTGTTTATTGGTTATGTCTTGGGTTTTGGCTCGGGTTAAGTTAGATTTGTTTAGTTTATACTCGTATTGTCTTGGTTTGCAGTCCCCAGGTCCGATGAGGACTTTCTTGGGATTTACTACATGTCTTGAGATTTACTCTCAGAATTTGACCCCTGCGGTAAAGGGGATTATTGCGAGGACTGCTCTAGGTCCCGTGGTCGAGCAGTGGGTCCGGTTGGTGGGTTGCAAGACTAAGTGCAACCTCATGGTGATTAGAGCGATGGTAGATCACTTTCATGATACTACCTCGACCTTCCATATGGCCTTTGGGGAGGTCGGGATGACCCTAGAGGATTTCGGGAAGATTACCGGTTTGCCCTGGGGTCCGGATAGGATTAGGTGGGCTGCCGAGGGGCCTAAGCTAGAGAGTGATGAGGTGCGGGGCCTTATCGGGGATTGTTTGGAGCGTGATGCATATAGTGCGCCTCATGCTTTGGTGAGTTCGTACATCACCGATCACTTCCAGCGGGTGGCGGTGTTAGAGGGTCGAGAACCCAACACGCCGGAGCAGGATGCCCGGTTGTGGTTGTGGTACTTCCTAGGGTCGACCCACTTCTCGGATAAAGGCGAGAGGTTTAGTACTAGGATTTTGCCTCTCCTAGCTGACCTGGCTCAGTTAGGACGTTTTGATTGGGTAACTGCGACTTTCGCGGAGATGACTCGCTGCCTGCAAGTCATGGTGAGGCCGCTGGAGATAGAGTCGGCCTCACCTTTGCCCATCGTGGGTCCGGGCCCAATACTGGAGGTTAGTTGCTATTCTCACTTTGTATTTTATGTTCTGCTTATTTTGGCTTAGTTTTGCTAAGGTGTTTTGGGATTTTGCAGGCTTGGATCTATTCCTACTTCTCTTGTTTGGCACCTAAAACGGTGCGGGTTCATCCGAAGAGATTCCCGGCGGGGATTGAGTGGAGGCTGGCTCAGTCTAAGGTACAATCAACCACTATCCATCGGAGAACGCGCTGGTTAACCAGCTACACCTCGAGGATGTAAGTTTTCTCTTTATAGCCTATTTTACCTAATAGCCCCCAAGGTTTAGGATTTATTGAGATGCTGGTTTTGTTTATGTAGTTTGTGGCCCGCCCTTGGGCCGATTATGAGGGTGTGCCTGGGTATGTGGCTGCGGAGCTGAGTCCTCGGAGTTATAGGAGGATGCTCCTTCCTACGTTGTTTCGCCCGGTTTGGTATCTGGGCGAGCGTTTCGTGCGTAAGTGTTTACGACGATTTCAGGGTACCGGTTGATCCTCCCCGGACCATGTTCAGACCACCGACCACCGCAGAGGTCCTCGAGGGTAGGGATGGAGAAGGAGGCGATGCACTCCTGGTGCCTGGTGCCTCCTATGTATCTCACGTCAGCCAGCGACTAGCTTGCCACCGCCTTGTGGTAAGGTTTTAATATTTGGTTCTAAGGTTTGTTTCATGGTTTAGTGCTTTCTTTCCCCTTGACCGGACGATTTACTGTTCCCCCAGCTGGCCGACCCGGCTGATACTATTTAGCCCCCAAATTTTCCCCTGACGCTGCTTAGGGTGGACGCGGCTGAGATAACTTTCACTGAGCCTATCCCCCCGTGTTCGGCCGAGGAGATGGACGCTGGGATAGAGTGGCGTGATAGGGTATTCCGGGTGAGTTTTGGCTTTCGTTTTATGTTTGGGTTCTAAGAGTTAAGATTGGTTCGTCTAACTTTCGCGGTTTCACCTTTCAGGTTTCATCAGCTTGCCATCAGCGATTGTGGCAAGCCGCCAACCACTTCCGGGTCTATGCCTCGAGGGTATCCCGTGACACTTCGGGACTTCGATCGGTGAGTTTGCGTGACTAGGGTAACTTTCTAGGCTGCTTGTGTACTTTTTCTAATATTTAGGTGTATTTGTAGGATGTCCCAGATATGGTGGGGCAGCTGGAGACTCGGGTGATCGAGCTCGAGGCGGAGGTGGCTGAGGTGCGACAGCTCTTGCAATCCCGGGCCGACGAGATTGCCCAGCTGAAGGAGCAGCTGGCTCGGTCTCAGGGTGAGACCTCCGCGCAGGGTGAGGCTAGGCATCAGATCGAGAGGGAGGCTGAGGCTGAGGATACGGGTCGAGTTACTGGTGGTACCGAGGAGGTTGGAGGAGGCCGAGACGACTTCCTTAGACATGCTGTCGGGAATGGATGGTAGTGAGTCTCCTCTTCTGGATCTGGAGGATCTAGGTTTGGATGACGACATCTGTGAGGTCGTGATAGCCATTGGCGCGGCTTCTAGGGGTCCTCCCTAGCCTCGATTTGTGTATGGATTTGTGTGTTTTGTATATATTCTTGAGATTTTTAGTATTTGATTTGGATTAGTCTTGTATTTTCGTTTGGCGAATTGTTTACCTACATTGACAAGTAATCACTTTGCGTTCATTTATTTGCGATTCGATCTTAGTTTAGGATGCGTTGGAGTTGCATGGGAGTACGAAAACAGTTCCTTTTGGATGTTTTTAAAATGCGTTAGTTTGAGCCGGGAATCAGATCAGATAGTACGTCGATTAAAATGTTTTGACTCGACACGGGTGATGTGCAAAATATTAACGTGTTCTGACCGAGTGTATTAGGAGATGAGTGTAGTTGGTTTTTGACATTCAGAACGAGGTCGGAGTTAAAATCCGAGCAACTTTTGAAAGAAAAGTTAGACCACTTTTTGGCATACTCATAATCGTTGCCTTATTAGGCTACAGACACGACTTGACAATAACCGTTAAAAGGCTACAACACGCCTAGATGGGGTAGCTTATCCCCCTAAGAAGAAAATGAAAAAAGACGCCTAAGTCTCGTGTGTCCGACGGGTGAACTCGCATTCCTGTAAGTTTTGCATGGGTATTTCGGTCTCCAGAACGGGTTTTAGTGACTTTGGGAGGTCGTTCCCGATGTCCGAGGTGTCACGTGGCAGCTTATGGTTATAATACGGGATCACCGTTTCTATTTTGGGTTGCTCTAGATGTTGTCTGCCTAAGGGTAGGCGCCTGAGCTGAGGCTCTCGGGTTCTGGGTCGCCTGGGCTTGGGAGGCTGGAGACTTGGGCGCCTGGGCCTGGGCGGTCCGAGCCCTGTTTATGGAAATTTTTGTTGTTTTCTAATTGTTGTGGGATTAGGGCTATATATACGGGTTATGGGTGCTCGTTTTAGACATACTAGAATATCCATAAGGTCTAGAGCATCCATTCTTAGGGTCATGTCAGGTTTCGGGAATCTCCTAATCGAGTGGGCGGGTTATTTTAAGAAATGCGACCCCGAGGTTTGTTCAAGTGACGGTTTGTCAACGATCGTTGCGCTGAGTCGGGTCAAGATACAAGATAACTTCTTATTGGCATGTTCTAAGTTTTGGGACTCAAAAGGCCATGTTTTTGCTTTCCCCGGGGGTAAAATTTGTCCTCTTCCCGAAGAGATAGATGCTATAGGTGGATGGAGTTTGGTTCGACCTTGCGTGCCTTCGGGGAATGACTCCTACGTAGAGCGGTTTTGTCACTTTTTGGACCTTTCTTCATTGGAGGAGGCTAAGGTTTTCTTTGGGGGAGATGGTATTAACTTAGAGTTGCTTTTTAGGACATTCTCACAGGCTGGTTCCTATAATGTTTCGGCCTTAGCATGTAAGCGTGCTTTTAATATCGGGATGGCTTGTTATCATCTATTCGAGGATGCGAGGGCGCGTGAAGGTTGGGGTAACCCTCGAGTTTTAGATGTGGTGATGGGAATGGAACATGGACGATCACCCTCTCTGCTTATTTTGGGTGAGCTTATTCTAGGTCTCGATGCTTGTGCCCGACTTCATAAGACACCTTTTCGGGGTTCCAGGATCATTTTACAGGTGTTTTTGGTGTCATGTTTTCTTGTTGCTTGGCTCTTGTTTCTTTTTTTGTGTTTTTGTGGTTGCTTTGGTTTGGAAGTGTGATGTTTTGGCGTGGTTTGTGCAGGTTTGGTTACAGGAGCAGCTTGGTTTGGTCGACCCTCCCCGGGTCTTCAAAGGTTATAACTACATGGGTTTCACGGGCCGGAAGACGGTGCAGGTGTGGAGTAAAGGTCATACTGAAGGGGAGTGATTCTCCTACTTGTCTAAAGGGCAGTTGGTCCTTAGGTGGTCTATCCCGTGGTGGAATATCAGTGGGCGTGCCGGGTTTCCATTTTCGTCTTCGACCGAGGCTTTGCTAATACTATCCATGAGGGATCCGATTTATATTTATCCGCGCACGTTATCGAACCAAATGGGCGTCAAACCTCCCACTTCGGAGACTGATAAGAGTATTTCTAGTTCTGACTGATGGACAAAGGATTCGTTTAGGGAATTTATGGTGTCTTGGGAACAGAAATTTTCGCGTCCCATTGTTATTGAGAGCGTCCGACCGACCGACATCGCTTCTGTCCAGCGGGGGGTTTGTGAATACCCATCAAGACAGAGCAACTCAAAAGTTAAGAGGACAGCAACGCTAGGGGACGAGGAGGTGACTCGAAGGAATGTCACTAAGTGTCTGACCAAAGACAGTGTCACCGGGCCTAGTTCTGTCAGTTCACCTATGCGGGCCAAGACTAACAACACCCATATTAAAAATGTGAGAGAGGAAGGAAAGTGAGATTGGCTGGACTCGCCTTTGGCTAGGGCGGTAGAAGCTTCTGTTCAAAGGATCGATGATGAGGAACACAAGCGGGTACACCCGAAGGGCAAGGGAAAGAAAAGGTTGGACCGGTAGAGTTAATCCGTTTTGTACTATGTCTTATTAGTTGATATTATGTGGCGTATTAGTACTAGTTTTTGTGGAGTTTTGACACGTTGTTGCTTTCTGGCATATCCGGGTTTCAGATGCTTGATGTAAATTCCTCGACAAAAGCTCGATTTAACCAAATTTCATTATTAATGAGAAGCACATTGTTATTAATTTTTTTTGTGGTGGCTCGCAACTCGATTCTTCTATTTGCCCGGAGCGCCCTTTCGGGTTTTCACTTCTCGGCTCACCCTTTTGCTTTTTTTTTTGTTTTTTTTTACGGCTCGCAACTCGATTCTTCATTTTGCCCGGGGCGCCCTTTCGGGTTTTCACCCCGTCCTCGGCTCGTCATTTTTTTCTTCTTTTTTTTAACGACGACTCGCAACTCGATTCTTCATTTTGCCTGGGGCGCCCTTTTGGGTTTTCACCCCGTCATCGGCTTGTCGTTTGTGCTTCGTCATTTAAATCACTCATTAGCCGGAACGTGTAAAGAGTCCCGGTTTGTACATGAATCGAGTAATCGATTTTTTTGTTTTGTTGTTGTTGTTGTTGTCTGTTTGGTTGTACCCGAAGGAGGGCTGCCTACGTATCCGCTTCTAAACGGAATCAAACCATGTTCGTATTTCTTTCGGGAATGTGAGTGATTTTGCTTTAGACTCATTATGCCAATTAACGATGCGATTTTTTTTTTCGTTTTACACGTCTTCCCCCTAAGTTAGAGGTCGGGATGGGGTTGTCGGGATGTTTATGGGTAGTATCGCTTGAGTTGATCCATGTTGGTTGGGGTTGAGAACTCTTGACCGTCTAGGTCGGTGAGGATCACGGCGCCCCCCAAGAGTATTTTCTTAACGAGATAGGGGCCCGCCCAGTTTGGTTTGAATTTCCCTCTAGGATCGACGGGAAGGGGTGCTCTAATGGATTTGATTACTAAATCTCCCTCGTGTATGTTTCGGGATTTCACTCGTTTATTAAAGGCTTGTTGTATGCGTTGCTGGTAGGCTTGTACGTTGGATAAGGCATGTATCCAACGTTCGTCTAAGAGTACTAGCTCGTCATATCGCTTTTGGTTCCACTCTTCCTCGGGAATACCGCTCTCAGCTAATATCCTTAGTGACGGTACCTCTAGCTCTACGGGTTGTACGACCTCGGAACCGTAGGTTAGGTAATATGGTGTGGCTCCGGTGGGTGTTCGATAGGATGTTCGGTACCCCCATAAGGCAAAGGGGATTTTGTTTAGCCAATCCCGATAATTGTCTATCATTTTCTTAAGGATCGTGGTGATGATTTTGTTGGCTGCTTCTATGGCCCCGTTTGTTTGAGGTCTATAGGGTGAGGATTTGTGTCTTTGGATTTTGTATTTGTCTAGGAGTTTTTGGGTGTCGGCCCTGAAGTGAGCCCCCTGATCAGTGATGGTTTCGTGAGGTATGCCGTAGCGGCAGATGATGTTATTTTGTAAGAATTTGACTACTTGTTTTGAGGTTAGTATGGTGTAAGAGGCGGCTTCTACCCATTTGGTGAAATAATCGACGACCACTAATATAAAGCAATGTCCGCCAGTCCCGGATGGGTGTACTTTTCCTATGATGTCTATTCTCCACGTAGAGAAAGGCCAGGGTGTGGCTATAGTGTGGAGAAGATATGGCGGTAGGTGTTGGATGTTGGCAAATATTTGGCAATTGTGGCAGTGACGAACGTGACGTCGACAGTCTGCCTCTAAGGTAATCCAGTAATAGCCCAGTCTCATTATTTTTTTGGGCTAGTGGGTGTGCACTCATGTGAGGTCCACACTCTCCGTCAAGTACCTTTTCCATGACTCTCTCGGATTGGTTTTTGTTTATGCACCTAAGGAGGACTCCTTCTGGGGTTCGTTTGTATAATAGTCCTTGATTCAGGATGTAATGGGCGGCTTGTATTCGTAGGGCTCTTTTGTTCTTTGTGTTAGTGTTGGGTGGATATGACCCGTGGGTTTTAAAGTCTAGGATTGCTTTGTACCATGGTTCCTCGGGGGTATCATCGGTTTCGAGGTTATGATTGTGGGCTGGTTGTTCACTTCTCTTTCCGCAGATAGGCATAGAGAAAAGGTGATCGGGCATGTTTATTAGTGAGGCTAGTTTGGATAACGCGTCGGCGAATTGGTTTTCCTCGCGGGGTATGTGTATGAAGTCGATTTCGGTGAATTCCCGGGATATTGTTTCCACTTTGGTTTGGTATGGGTTTAGGCTTTCGCTATGAACCTTCCAGGTACCCGTGACTTGGTTGACTACTAAGGATGAATCCCCGTGTACTCTAAGGTTTTTAACTCCTAGAGATATGGCTGCTTTTAGACCTATTAGGCAAGCTTCGTATTTAGCTGCGTTGTTGGTAACAGGGAAGTCTAGTTTGACTGACATGGGTATATGGTCTCCTATCGGGGATATCAAGAGGATTCCTACATCGTACCCCCTCATGCTCGAGGCACCATCGAAGTATAGGTCCCACGATTTGCTCTCGGCGAACAAAATGTCCTCGTTAGGGAAGCACCAGGTGTCAGTTGTTGATGTTTCCTCTACTGGGCTCTCGGCTAGGAAGTCGGCCATGACCTTTCCTTTAATGACCTTAAGGGGTATATATGTTAAGTCAAATTCTGCCAACATAAGTGTCCATCGGGCCAATCGCCCGTTGAGGACAGGTTTCTCGAAGATGTATTTGATGGGGTCCATTTTTGAGTATACGTCACTACAATAGTTAAAGTCAGTGGCGACTGATCTTAGCTACTGACATCTGTCGCAAAAATCAGATGCGCGACCGTCAACAGTCGCTAAGCGACAGTGGCTAGCGACTGATTTCAGTCGCTAAAAAAGCGCGCGACTGAAATCATTCGCTAAATTTAGCGACTGAAATCGGTCGCTATAACATAATTTTAGCGACTGATATCAGTCGCTAAAAGCGTCAGTTAGCGACTGATTTCAGTCGCTAAATGGTGCGACGTGGCATCCTTTAGCGACTGATTTCAGTCGCTAAAGGATGCCACGTCGCACCATTTAGCGACTGAAATCGGTCGCTATAACATAATTTTAGCGACTGATATCAGTCGCTAAAAGCGTCAGTTAGCGACTGATTTCAGTCGCTAAATGGTGCGACGTGGCATCCTTTAGCGACTGATTTCAGTCGCTAAATAGAAAACTTAGCTACTGATATCAGTCGCTATCGTGCCAGAAATAGGCCGGTTACATTTATTATTTTTCTAGCCAAAATCTGCACAATAAAACAAACCAACAACCACAATACATCCCAAACATCATTCCAAACGTTATTCCAAACGTTATGCAAGCTTCACACTCCAAAATTGTCAACCAAGTACGCAAACGTCGTGAATACACTAAATTAAAAGTGTTGTTACAAACAGTTTTTTCAACAAGCATTCAGAAACTACAAATTGTTTTCATTCAATCAACTCAGCCAACAGGAAAACTAGCGGACGCACCACTACCACCGTCACCGAAGGGGTCTCTAGGATCCGGGAATCGGGGAGTGGGGCCGGAGTTGCAGTTATATTGCTGCGTGTTCTTAAGACGCCGTATCTCTTCCAGAATTTGCAGGTTAATGGACTCTTGCGTCTTCAGCCTCTCATTCTGCTCCTTCATCTGCTCGGCCATAGCTGCCCGTTGCGCCCTCTCCTCTTGAATTTCCGCCCTCATCTCAGCCATCTCGGATGGTACACACTCGGTCGTGGTAGCATGGGCCCCCCGAACATTGGGTGGTGTCCAGTACAGGGAATGAGCGTTCCCCGTACCGTACACCGCTCCCTTGCGGTATCCCTCCGCGACTCTAAACCAAATCGTGCTCGGGTCCACACCTTCATTCTCGGGCGCTCTAGTGGCCGCCAAATACGATCTCTGAAAGAAATAGAAGTCATGATTAGGTTGATTGTTTAATTTGAAGAAAAAAAAGTAACAAAGTATTGTGTTTGAAACTTACCCAAGTCTCAAAATCCTTCTTCGTGGCGAATGATCGACCGGTGGCATCGTCCCCCTTACTCTTCGCTTCGAGAAATAGCTGCACAGGAGGAGGGAATTCTCCGGTTTTCTTCTTCACCTGTTGACAGTACATGTAGATTTTTCATTTATTTTTATAATGAAAACATTAAATAAGAATCCAATATAAAAAACAAAAGTACGGAAATACTAACGTTCATGGCCCGCTGGTGCATCGACTGCGACCCATCGTAGTGGGTGCACTCCGCCTCCGCCTCGGGGTCCCCTCCCCGCCTCTTGTTCTTTTTCGCCTGAACGGATCTCTTAAGGAAGTTCGGGTCAGAGCGCGCTGTTTGGAACTGTTGGATGGCGTCACCTACAATTTATACACTTTGAGATCAATAAATGTTTTGAATATATATACAACTTTCTGTTCAGGTACTAACACCAATTTAGTAATCGAACCTCTAAGTTGTTTCTGTAACTTTTCATCGCTCGCCATCTTATACATCATGTCTTTGTATCTTTCCTTTGCGACATCCATGTATCTGTCTCTCACAGCCACCTCGAGACCATCGTTGTAGAAGTGTTTCAACTGCAAGATAGTTTGTTGTCGTTGTATTAGTAATCTGTAAACAGTAACAGATAATTAATAAAAATCAGAAATTGGTGTACCTTGAAGTTGGCAAACCACTTCTCCCGTTGCCACAGAGGCAACTTAGTCCAGCTCGTGCAGTAAGTAGTCAAATCATTCATGAAACTGTCCTTGACACCGGTCACCGTCGCACGAGTACGAAACCTACACCAAAGAGTGAAATAAGATGATGTCTCACAAAAAAAAGGAAATACAATGTCTCACCATGTGGACTCGGGGCCAATTATTAGGCGCCCGTCGTCTGTGTATCGAAGTACTTCATCCTGGCGTGGTTGCGGTTGTTCTTGTTCCTCATTGCTCTGCACCTCCTCCTCGTTCTCCACTTGTTCGTCCTCTCGCCTGTTTTCTTCTTGGTCTTCCTGCTGTACCCGATCCCTGCTCCTGCTGCTGCCGCTGCTCGAACTACCAAACCTCAACCTGCTGCCCAACGTCATATCTGCAGACATGTAATAGTTGAAAGTTAGGAACTGACATCATAATATTGAAATAATCTCGAAAAAAAATATGTAATGCAGATTACTATGTACAAATAATATAACTTACTAAAACTATACCCTACTAAAAATCATCATCACTGTCGTTGTCATTTTCCACTTGCCTACTCGAACCAACGACATCCTCTTCCTCGACGTCATCTTCGTCCTCCTCGTCATTGACCTCTAAATAAATGGTGTCATCCTCCTCCTCGACCATATCACTAGAAGCACCTTCCTCCTCCTCACTGCCTTCATCGTCTTCAAAATCTTCCCCCACATCCACCTCATTATTGTCATCATCATCATTTGCAAAAAGATTCTCATCAACTGTACCACTAGAAATGACGTCCTCTTGGAAGAGGTCAGAGTCATAGTGCCCCCGTGGCTTAGTTTTGAACACCGCCCACCATTGGTTTACAGTTCTGTCGTTCTTTGTGGTTGGGTAAGGCGCAAAGTACACTTGGTGTGCTTGATGTGCAAGTATAAACGGATCGTTCTTGGAGTATTTTTTGGTATGATTAACTTCAACTAGTTTGTACCTTTCATGTACTCTAGTACCTTGTACAGAGTTGTCCTTCCATTCGCATTTAAATACCACAACTCTATACCCACGATCATTTCCAACATAGCACAGCTCGAAGATGTCCTCCAATAGACCGTAGTAATCTTCACCCTCAAGTGACGACACACTCACAGCGAAATTACATCTACTCCTACTGCTAACATGGGCAAATGTATGGAAATTGTAACCATTAACCGAATACCGGTTCCAAGTTCTAACATTCCATAAAGGACCTAATGCTAGACTCCTAAACAAATCATCCTGAATATTCTCAGAAATTACATGCTCCTTAAGCCATTTAGGAAACTGTTCCTCATGCTTATTCCAAATGTCATCAACATTTAAATGTGGATTAGCAGCTACAAATTCAGTTACAAATTTCTTCTCGTACGGCTCCAAAACTTCACAATTTGATAGCAAGTACAGGTGAGCACGATTGTACTCCTTCTCATCTAATGTCCTCCACCCGCCAGCTGATGACGATCCCTCACCTTCCTTACTTTGAAAAAAGTCTGGTATGTTGGGGTCAATCGTCGTCTCGGGTGTTTCTAGGTTTAGATTCTTGGTTTTGGTGTTCACTTCTTTCTCGAAATACAGAGAACAGAAGTTGGCTATCTCCTCTGTTAAGTAAGCATTACATATGGAGCCCTCAACCCTCGCCTTGTTACCAATTTTTTCTTCAAATGGTTGAGAAATCTATGACAATCATCAAGCAATTATGTTATTATCAAATTACAGTGTCTAACGTTAGTTAGTGGGTAAAATAAGTAAGTAGTTGAAAGTTCTCACCTCTCAAACGGGTACATCCATCTAAACTGTACCGGTCCTCCCACTTTAGCTTCGTAGGGCAAGTGGACCGGTAGATGCTCCATTGAGTTAAAGAAGGAGGGTGGGAAGATCATCTCAAGTTTGCATAGTATCTGAGGAATTTGATCCTCCAAACGAGTCATGTCGTCATTTGTAACTGTCGACGAACACAAATCTCGAAAAAACTGAGATATCTCAGTGATAGAATTCCAAACACTTTCCGGCAGCATGTGCTTCAACGCCACAGGTAGTATCCGCTCCATGAACACGTGGCAGTCGTGACTCTTCAAGCCTTGGAGCTTCAAGTTCTTAATGTCCACACACCGACTAAAATCGGATGCATACCCATCAGGGAACTTTAGTTTCCCTACCCACTCTAACACGACCTTTCTCTGAGCCTTATCAAGGCTAAACAAGGCCCTAGGCTTGGACCCATCCCGCTTGATATGCAGTTTCGGACGGTCACAAATTTTTTTCAAATCTTTTCGGGATCCTAAGGTGTCACATGTCTTACCCTCTACATCCATGACGGTGTGAATCAGTTGCTCAAAGAAATTCTTCTCAATATGCATCACGTCGAGATTATGTCGGAGTAATAAAGTACTCCAATATGGAAGGTCAAAGAAGATGCTTCTTTTAAACCAACCATTTTTCAATTTCTTAAGATCTTTGAACTCTTGATCGGTCCCGTCAACAGTAGATGGGAACTCTGAAATCACCTCCCAAATCTCATCACCTTGGAGACGAATCGGTGCCTCATCTAGCACCACCTCACCCTTCTTGAAAGCTCTCCTATTCTTCCTGTACATGTGACCCTCGGGTAGAAACTGTCTATGACAGTCAAACCAACTAATTTTGCTTGAATTACGTAGGTAGAATGCTTTACTTTCACTCATGCAACAAGGATACACTTTTTGGCCCGCCGTAGACCAACCGCTCAACATACCATACGCAGGAAAATCGTTTATAGTCCACAAAAGCGATGCTCTAAGATGGAAATTTTGTTTCAACGACACATCACATGTCTTACCGAACTGACAGGCCAGCATGAGTATGACTTACCGAACTGACCGAAAGGGGCGAACCCATCGGTACACAGCCCAAGTCTCACATTACGGGGTTCCTCAGCAAATTCAGGGTAAATCCTATCAAACCGTTTTCACTCCTCCCCGTCACTAGGATGACACATCTTCCCCTCTACACGAGTTTCTTCTTGATGCCACCTCATTTGTTCGGCAATGGTTTTGGTTGCGTATAATTTTTGAAGTCTAGTGGCGATGGGAAAGTAGGTAAGTCGACTAAGTGATATAGGTTTTTTATGCCTCGCAACACTCTTTCCCTTCTTACCCCTCAAAACAATATTTCCATCTACAGTTTTGTATCTACCCTTCCCACATATCTTACATTCCTCAAGCATGGCATCGTCCTTCCAAAAAAGCATACATCCATCGGGACAAGCATCGATCTTTTGATGCGGAAGTTCAAGACCTTTAACTATTTTTTTGGTGTTGTAGAATGTTTTGGTCATAATGTTGTCTTTTGGGATGAGTTTCTCAATCAACGCAGCGATACCGTCTACGCACCCAAAAGGTAGGTTATACTCACATTTAAGGGTCACTACCATAGACGCGACTTCTAACAATGTCACATCACACCCTCCATATAATGGCTTCTCCGCAGCCTCTAACATATCAAAAAAAGCTTTCGCTCGTGGGTTTGGCTCTTGTGGGGTTGGTTGGTCATCGTCGTTAGTGTACATGCTCTCATCATTAAACAAATTGCACTCAACCACATCAACAATCATTCCTCTCACCCCGCCCTCATTCTGATCCACCTTAGATTCCTCAAAAGCAGACTTCTCACCATGACAAATCCAATAATAGTAATTTGGGCTAAACCCATCTGAGATAATATGTTCCTTAATCAAAATACTATCCAAGAATTTGATGTTCTTACATTTCACACAAGGACACCTAAATCTACCCTCTGACGCGTATTCAGGATGAGTCTTAGCAAACTCAAGAAAGCGATTAACACCCTCTAAAAATTCCTTTGTGGGGCGTCGTTTCTTATCGAATCTTTCCCCATACATCCATTTTCGTTCCTATCTCTTCATTTTTTTATCTAAAAAATTTAAGACAATAACCACATACAAATTATTTTCTCTAAAGTAATTTACTAATATATATACACTAGTCAAATATTATGTAAAATTCTCAATTCACCTAAACATAGTACTATTTTCACCCAATTCGTCCATAATTACATCACCAAATCGGCATAATTGTATTTTACTTCCAAATTCCTAACACATCAAAACAACCCAATTCAATCAACTACTTAACCGCAAACCCTAATTTTATACTAACAATCTACCTAATTCAAATTGGGGAACCTATTGGGCGATTAAAATTCTAACTACACTAAATATTCCAACAACTAAGAAACTATCCAACCCAATAACTAATTTATTTAAATCGATAAAAACAGAAATTAACAAATAATTGAAACTAAATAAAGATAGATAAACATACCTTAAGGAAAATGAGAGAATTGAAGAAGGAATGAAGAGGAATGGAGAGGAGCCGAGTGTTAGAGAGAGGGGGGAGGGTTTTTAGAGAGAGAGACCGAAATGGGTGAATGAGCCGGGGGAGGGGGGGGGTGTTCGTTAATTTAAAAAAAATTAACATCTTTAGCGACCGAAATCGGTCGCGCGCCACTCTCATTAGCGACCGATTTCAGTCGCTAATTCTGTCGCCATTTCACTAATTTAGCGACCGAAATCGGTCGCGCGCCAATTATTTTAGCGACTGATTTCAGTCGCTAAATTTAATTAATTTTTTAAAATTCCGTCTCCTCGTCCAGCTACTAATATCGGTTGCGCGTTGAACTTTCAGTCGCTAAATTAGCCACTGAATTTATCAGTCGCGCGTGATTAGTAGCTACATGCAGTATTTCTTGTAGTGCGTGCACAGTATGGCTAAGCATGTAGTGTCGAAGTTTCTTGGTTGACCATACTAGGGCAAGGCAGGTCTTCTCTAGGGGTGTGTATTTTGTTTCGTACTCGAGGATTTTTTTTGCTAATGTAGTAAATATCTCTATCTTCTTTGTCAACAGTTTGCGCTAGCATGGCTCCCATTGCGGTTTCGGTTACGGTAAGGTAGAGGGAAAGCGGTAGTCCCTTTTTGGGAGGTATTAACACTGGGGGTTGTGCTAGTATTTCTTTTACCTTGTCAAAGGCTCTTTGGCATTTATCGTCCCAGAGGGTAGGTTCGGTTATTTTTAGTTTTTCTGAAAATGGGTTCAGAGACCATGGTCAGTTTGGCAATGAAGCGACTGATGTATTGGACCTTACCCAGAAATCCTCTAATCTCCTTTTCGTTCGAGGGTGCGGGCATGTCTAACAAGGCTTTTATCTTGGATGAGTCTATTTCGATTCCCCGCTGGATCACTACGTGGCCTAACATTTTCCCAGATGTAACCCCAAAGGCGCATTTTTGTGGGTTAAGCCTCATATTATACTGTCGTAGGCGTTCGAAGAACTTTTCGAGGGCCGGGACATGCCTTTCTCGGTTTCGGGATTTGACTATCATGTCATCTACATACACCTCGACTTCTTTGTGCATCATATCGTGTAAAAGGGTGATTGCGGTTCTTTGGTAGGTTGCCCCGACATTCTTAAGTTCGAAAGGCATCACCGAGTAACAATAGGTTCCCCAAGGCGTGGTGAAGGCTATTTTAGACATGTCCTCTTTTGCCATTTTTATTTGATTATATCCGGCGTACCCGTCCATGAAAGAGAGTAGGGCGTGATCGACAGTATCATCTACCAGGATATCTATGTGAGGTAAAGAGAAGTCGTCCTTTGGGCTGGCTTTGTTAAGGTCTCGGAAATCTACACAGACCCGGATTCTCCCGTCCTTTTTGGGGACGGGGACTATGTTGGCTACCCAGTCGGATTATTCGGAGACGTGTATGAACCCGACTTTAAATTGTTTATCTACCTCTTCCTTGACTTAAGGGCCCACTCGGGTCGCATGCGGCGTAGTTTTTGTTTTACTGGTTTAAACCCGAGTTTGATTGGGATTCGGTGTTCAGCGATGTCTCTGTCTATGTCTGGCATGTCTTTGTGGGACCAGGAGAAGACGTATTTGTATTGTGTGAGTAGGCTCATGATTTGCTCTCTCTCAGTAGGATCTAAGGAGGTTCCTATTTTAGGATTTGGACTTCCGAGGGGGTTCCAATGTTTAGGGATTCGGTGTCCTCGATTACCGAGGCGCCTAACTCTTGTCTGGCTAACTCTCTCAAGGTTTCTGGTGGGAGATAAGTTTCGTAAGAGTCATTTTGGTCACTTTTATTTTGTTCGCTATCGATAATGGCATTGCATGTTAAGTGCGATGAGTCATAAGCGAAAGTGTTTTTATTATTAGTTAAATCAAGCATGTTGAGGACTTTGGACAAGGAGACCCTCTGTTCGTTTGACAGAGATAACATTATTGAGATTTCCGGGACAGGCCCCGGTTCATCCTGAACAGACACGGATGTAGATGGAAGACAAACAATACTAGACTCTTGGCCCGTTTCAGACTCAGACTCGTACTCTGTTTCGAATTCGGACTCGGACTTCTCGAACATCCTCCCCTATCCTGTGGGTAGCTTGAACCTCCTACCAATCTCGTTGACCCATGTGACGGATTTCCTCCCACCCTCTACCTTCTTGGTTTTTGTCGGTGTTGACAATAAGGGAGATAGGGTCAAATTGCTTGTCAGTCATGACCATGTTGACTAACTCACTGGGATTTATGGGGACGAAACGCTCCTCCCCGAACAAGCAGAGATTGTTGGCCAGGCCATCCGTGCAAGATGCGTGTTCGGGTTTTGGGGTGTTTGATGTGGTTTCGGGGATGAAGTAGCAGTCTTGGAATATTTCTATTCCAGGATGTCGAATGCCTTTGATGTAGCTTGGTTCAGAAAATCCCATATAAGGTTCATTGTCACCTTCCTTTACGAAACATCCATTTAGGGTAAGGTCATATGGCGGAATTTGGATACCCTTAGTCTTACATGCGCGCATGATAATCACACGCTCGTGGATTTCGTCTTCGGTTGCGGGGTACCCAAAGCTTATCGTGTGGGTCTGTCCGATGGGGTCTCGGAGTTTGCTCGCGGTCTTGGGGTTTTTTCCTAGTGATAAACCCGGGAAGTGCCCTTGCTGCCTCATTATGAAGTTAATGGCTAGGTTGGAGTACTGATCGAAGTCGAATGGGGCTAGGTCTTGTTCAAATAGGTTTACTACATGAAATCCCCTCAACTCGGTATCCACATCCTCCGTAACTTGCGAGGTGTTGGCTTTTTCTACGAAGGCTCTTATGGGGGAGGCATGGATGGTGACTATTTCACCGTTGATGGGAACCTTCACCTTTTGGTGTAAGGTAGATGGTACGGCTTTAAGGGCATGGATCCAAGGGCGTCCTAGGATCATATTGTAGGATCCGGTTTTGACATCTAAGACCTGAAAGTCCATTTTCCTCTCTATGGGCCCCACAATGGTGCTAATGGTTGCGACCCCCGCGACCGGACGCCTCGTGCCGTCATAGGCGCGCACTCCGGATTCGGTGGGTATGAAGTCGGTGTCTGACATTCCTAGGGCGCGGGCGGTTTAGAGAGGGATTACGTTTACAGCGGAACCGTCATTCACAAGGGTCGTGGGTACGTTCTTGCCCAAACAGGTTACTGTGACGTAAAGGGCTAGGTTGTGTTTTGGTCCAAAGGGTGGGAGATCTTCGTCGGAGAAGGTTATAGGATCCCTTAATCCCTTGGCTTCCTAAAGAACATGTCCTATCATATCTTCAGGTGTAACGGTTGAGGATATGTTCATTCTTCCTAAGGCTTGGACTAGGGCCATACAGTGATTGTAGGAGTTGGCTACGAGTTGCCATATGGAAAGGTCGGTTTTGAGCTTTTGTAGTTGTTTGACTATTTGTACCTCGAGGGTGGTAATTGGGATTTCGTCGGTGGTTGGGGTGTTTTCAGGAGTGTGATCGGTGTTTGGTATGTCGACTGTGACGTTTTGGTAAGGTCGCTTAGATCTAGTGACGTGGCTTATGTCCTTGGTTTGGGTGATTGTTGGGATAGCGACTATTGGCTCGTGGATATAGAGATCGTCATCATCATCCGCCCATACCCCATGGATGGCGTGATCACGTTGGTATTGATCATAATTGATTGTGCCAAATTGAATGTGTGACGGTTTTTTTAGAGGGGGAAAGACTCCTTCCTCGATCAGGTTTTGGATGGCATGTCTTAACTTGGTGCAGGATTGGGTTTCATGTCCCTGCCCTTGGTGAAAGGAGCAGAATGCTCTGGGATCCCATGATTTGCTTCTTTGTCCTAGAGAGATCTCGGGTGAAGGTTTTAGAGGGGATAGTAGACCACGTTGGATGGCGATGGCTAAAGCTTCGTCATAGGGGACGTCTAAGCTGGCAAACTTTCAAGGGGTTTTCTTCTTTTGGGGAGCACTACTCTTGTTCACTTGGATTGACGGGTGGTTTTGGGTTTTGACTGCGAGGGAGTCCATCCGCTCATTGAGGTTACAAATAGAGGCCTCAATGGAGGTTACAAAGGTGATGAGGTTGTAAACCATATGAGTTAAATCTTTGACACTGAAATTTGGGACGGTAGTCATGGTGGAGGATGATCTCTGAAAGATTATATCAGGAGTCAGGAAGGTTCCGTCGGACGTCTTAGAGACTCGAGGAATGCTCGCGATTGAGCGACGCGGGAATGAGACTTCTGACTCGCGTGTGTGTGCGGTCACTAGCTCAGGGGCTCAGGTGCTCTATACTCTTAGTGCATTCGGCGAAACGTCTAATGGATTTTATGTCTCCGAAATGAGACGATTTGACGCAAACCTCGGAAGTGAGGTTTAAAGAGGGCTTCTCGGGATGAGACGACCCAAAATGTAAGATCTCGAGTAGAGGCAATCCTAGTAAATAACACAGACAGTTAATCACACGGTTGTACGACGTAAATATTTGATCGCGATCCCGGCTCAGGATCAAAGAACTTTGATATATGTTTTTTTTGAAAACGGTCGCGCTTTTGCAAAGGAATTTTTTTTTCGAAAAGGATGATTTGTAAAATTGGGGTGACGATGGCGTGGTAACATCGCTTGTGACGCGAAAGTGTGTTGCTATAGGTGTGCGTCGGGAATCCGACGATAGCAACAGTGGAAATGTTTTTTTTTTTTAAAGGAGCACGGTCCTTAGGGGAATCGGTTTTGAAAATGATGATGTGGTGCTTTTATCGAAACTACTATTAATTAGCCAGTTCGATACTCATGGTGCTTGTGATGCTCGTGGTAGAGCGTGATGTCCGTGACGGTGCCTCGGAAGGTGTGACTTGATCCTTATTAAGGAATTTAGGTAGTGAATAGTGTTTTTAGAAAAAAAAACATTTAAAACGAGTGTCCCACGTTCGTCGGTTGCGCTAACTAGCATTTAACGGTGGGGGGTGATGTATTGTGGAAAAGTGTTTTGAGAGAGTAACCGTTTTGGGTTCCTTGACTTCATTAATTGAAGCTTCGGTTGTGTTAACGGTATGTGTGTAAAAACATTTTTTTGAAATAAAATGTGACCGTTTAAGGTACCTTGATCCCATTAATTGGGAATCTCGGTGGTATTAACGGTATTCGTTGTTGACGGGCTTTACTTTGGCCAAAATGATGGCACTAAAAATTTCTTTGAAAATATTAGGTGTAAAATTTGCCATGATAATGGCATTTTAAAATGTTTTTTTGGAAGTTACGGTTTGACTAGAGTATCGACATTCAAAAGATCGTTTGTAAAAGAGGGAGTATTTTTCGAAAACGGAATTGGGTGCGGTTGAATATGTTGGCGTGGTCGAATCCAGATTTTTAGTGTTTTATTTGGGTTGTTCAAACACGCTACACGTAACTAGGAATGCATACACTCATGCAGGATGCAAACACGGGTAGGTTAGGATAGGCTACCGTCCACGAATAGTCTTTACTTAGGTATTGACAAATCATCTGGGGAGACGAGTGTCATACCGTCCGTTCAGAACTATCCGTTTAGCATTCCCGCGAGTTACGCGTTAGGTGGCCGGAGCGTTAATCGAGGATCTCTCCGCGTGTCCCTAAGGATCTTACCGCGAGGAGGTCGATTGGTTCTGATATCGGTTAGGATGGGCTTTTTAGGGCCAAAACCTGTAGTGACCACAACTAGGAACTAGGAAATGAGCTTCACCGACCTCGTTCAAGTTACACCACTACTGGAAACTTGTTTCCAAATCCCCAACGGAGTCGCCAAACTGTGGACGTTCGTCCGCACCGCCCGGCGCGTGCCCGCGTGGGACCGACCCGGTGTTTCAACGTGTGGCGGCAGCCACCCACACGGCCCCCTACCTATCGGAGGCCGGTCCGATCTCACGTACGGGGCGTTGTTTCGGATCTCGATTCGGATGACGATCCGGACTTGTACTAGACGGGTGCGGGCACCCGTGTTTCCGTTTGGAATCGATCGAGTCGTGGTTGTAAATGTTTAAAGGCCGATTCATTTGGTAAGGCGACCTTTTTAGTGAACTGAATTTGTTGCCGATTTGTGGAGTCGCCACCGAGTCAATTATGGGGACTCGGAAACCGTTCAAGTCAACTTTGATCCCTAACCGGCTCAATGTTGAGGGGTACGGGACCTAAAGATAAAGACTTGTACCCTTAAGCACTCCATGCCTGGAATGACTCTCATTGCCAATGGTTTTGGAATGACTCTCATTGTCGTCAAATATGATAGTAAATGACCGAATAGCCCTCTGTTTAATTACTAACTAAACAAAACCTAAACTAACCTAACTAAATTATATTTAACCTAACTACTATTATATTATCACGATTTACTAACTAAATTAACGTAATTACTATTATTTAACCTACCACTATTTAACCTAAGGAAATTACAAAGTCCGAAAGTAGCACTATCATATTTAAATTTAATCGAATCATCATCGGAATAACATCGAAACGCTTATATTTTAATTTTTCCAATAACGTTGACAATTGTCCGGAATGTCGAACACGGTTAACAATTTCCCTTTTGATTTGAATTTGCCGTATACCGAAAACAATTCGAAAGACGACGTCGTTGACGAGGTTAGTTTTAATTTCTCTTGTTATGTACGCGGTGTAATTTCATTGGTTATCACGGAAAAAGAAAAGACAATCGTGATAAACTTTTCGGTATAGGCGTGATAGATAGTCCGGGAATAGCCTATAGGCGTTGCATTTACATGTAGGCATTGAATTTTAAAGTCGATGCCCAGGCGTAGACTTCGAGTTTTAAAGTCTATGCCCAGGCGTAGACTTCCAGTTTTAAAGTCTATGCCCATGCGTAGTCTTCGTGTTTCAACGTCTATGCCCAGGCGTAGTCTTTCCACTTTTACGGCTATGCCCAGGCATAGACTTCGAATTTTAATGTCTATTCCCAGGCGTAGTCTTTAAATTTTTATGGCTATGCCCTTTATTGCCGCTGATCTTCGTTGCTAATAATAATCGATATCGTGTTGTTTTTTACACTTGCTAATTATGAATGCCTTATCGTGTTATTTATATTTTGCTTAGGAATTTTGTTAGTTCTAACTAATTATATAATGTTTTAGAATATGGAATTTTGATGTTTTCGTTTTGTTTTTGTTTCGTTTTGTTGGGTTGATCGTTTTTGTTTTAAAGTAATTTTTGTTTTGTCTAGTTAAGGAAGGAAAATGGAGTAAAGGGTAAAATAGGTAAATTATGTAAAATTGTCGACGATTTTAAGTAAATCGCCGACGACGAGAAGCAAAAGTGTTTGTTTAACACTCACTACATAATCCTCTTCATTATCCTCATCTTCTATCACTATATTTTGTAAGTCTTGATCTACCTCGGCAAATAGAGCCGATTCATCCATATTTTCGCCCCTTAAGAAATTATGAAGAATGCCATATGCATTTATGATTCCAACTTGAGGTTTTTTACCAAAAAAACTACTAGTTCTTGTGGACATCCGTCCGCACCGCCCGGCGCCCCGCGCGGGACGACCCGGTTTTTCAACGTGTGGCGGCGGCCACCCACGCGGCCCCTCCCTATCGGGGGCCGGCCCGATCTCGCGTACGGAGCGATGTTTCGGATCTCGATTCGGATGACGATCCGGACTTGTACTAGACGGGTGCGGGCACCCGTGTTTCCGTTTGGAATCGACCGAGTCGTGGTTGTAAATGTTTAAAGGCCGATTCATTTGGTAAGACGACCTTTTTAGTGAACTGAAATCGTTGCCGATTTGTGGAGTCGCCACCGAGTCAATTATGGGGACTCAAAAACCGTTCAAGTCAACTTTGATCCCTAACCGGCTCAAAGTTGAGGGGCACTAGACCTAAAGATAAAGACTTGTACCCTTAAGCACTCCATGCCTGGATTGACTCTCATTGCCAATGATTTCGGACATCCGAAAACCGGCGATTCTGAGTAAGGGGTGAGGGTATGTATTGGGAAGCCAACGTCCGTTAGACATCGACACCCAATCCCGCCCGCACGTAGCGGCCTCTACTAATCAATCGGTGGGCTGATAACCTAGTTATTTTGTTGTGGTGGAAGTACTGTAACATCCATTATTTTCACCCTATACTTTTTGCTACGTCGGTTATTTAAAGACAAGTAAGTTTTGTCGTCAAAGTAGTTGTGTTTACATTCTTTGCATGCAATTTCACGTGACAAGCAGGCCATGAAAAGATGCACATAGGAGAGTAGAGAGTACTAGTATTATACGTATTAGCAAGTCTGTTTTAACGCGATAATATGGATATTAGTCGTTCTCGTGATATACCTTACCTGGTATTCTGCTTAAGATGCGTCAGTTCGGTATTAATAGAGATGCGTCGAACCTAGTAAGGCGAGCACCAGGACTAATACGGAACCCGACCATCACTTTGTTTATTTTTAGCTTATTTACGTTTGATTTCCGTGTTAGGTGATTTAGCATGCGATTATAAGGTCATAAAAGCGATAAATCATACGAAAGCTATAAATGCGAATATAAGTAAATCACATTGTGAGGAGTTGCACCCTCGGAATATACACTAAACGGGACACGATGCATAGATAGTTGAGAACGCATCTTGGAATTACTCGGGTCTATTTAGTGTATTTTAGTGTTTGCGGTTGAAGTTGGGATGTTACGGGTTTTAGTAAGTGTTGTGGACCTAGGGTCCATGCCTAGTATTGTCGTAGTGCGTAATAAAAGAAAGTGCAAAAATGTAAAGTTTTGTTTAGATGACAACCTAGTGACGACTCGGCTTCAAAGGCGGATCCTCCTAGCTTGCCTAGTGATTTCGGCAGAGTTCCGTTACCGTTGACCCTTCCTGCGGCTACTCTGACAGAGCTCCGTTACTATTGGCTGATTCTGCGGCTAATCCGGCAGAACTTCGTTACTAGACTATAGCTAGTCGAGCACAGGCACCTCGGTATCGAGTGGGGTGCTCAAAGGTGAGGAGTAGCGTCGATGTCGCTTTTTTTGGAACTACGATCGAGTGGATCGTTTGCCTCGGGTGTTGGAGTGCGAGCCCTTAGCGAGAAAATAGAGGGAGAAGAGAAGTTGAGAAATTGTGTCGAATGAATGAGGTGAGGGGGGTATTTATAGGTGTTTTCAGCCCTCGTCACCCATATGGACGCCTGAGTTGTGGCGCACTAAGACTCAGGCGCCTAGGTTCAGGCGTGTGGAGGCTCAGGCGCGTGGGATGAGGCGGTTGGTGTTTTGAAGATACAATTCTGATACTTTCCAAAACCGAGAGACGGGTGTATAATACGAAACTTGGAGGTTAAGGTTCCCCCGGATTTGACCTAGCGCCGTGAGTTTAGTGGGCCTCGGGTGCGCATCCCAAAGTTCGCTTGGCGCGATGCTGACTTGGTTTGAGTTTCGGGACCGACTCGGGGTCCCGGTGTCAGAATTGACTCTAATTAGTGTCTATGCGACCGTAGCGACACGACTAAGGCTGCCATTATGTTAGTTTAATTTTCCCGAGTCATTTATTTGATCCGTTCTATAGAAAAACTACCTAAAACATCGCGAACCCGCGTCGCGTTGCAGTCCTATCGTCATCGGTGTCTGTTGGGCGCTTCTGCAGCCACCAGGTCCAAATCTGAGTGTCTACAGTTCTCATAATAGCCCAACGCTTTTTCATTATACCAAAGGCTCGTTCAATTGTGTTACGGGCTGACGAATGTCTCAAATTAAAGAGCTCCTTATAATTTGTTTGGGTGTTTCCTCTCCACAAATTTAAGTGGTATCTTGTACCTTTGTATGGACCTAAGAAACCTTCACCATTGGTATAACCCAAATCAACAAGAAAGTATTTATCATTCGATACTTTCAAATTATAAGCTTGCCTTTGGAGAGAATCACGAAGGACACATTGATCAGAAGCAGACCCTTCCCAACCAGGCTTGCGAATCACAACTTGCTAGAACATTTGTGGTAATATCTCCTTTTCTATTTCTATACCTACATCGATCTTCTAAAGGGACGATCATATTTATATGAGTGCCATCAAGAGCTCCAATTACACCATTAAACCATTTTCCACTTTTCATCATTAGCAAAACTAATGGTTTGATCATCTGCCTTAATATAGTATTTCCCAATTTTTAAAACTGCTCGGAGCACCGTATGAAATTGGCGACTCATTGTTTCTCTTGATTGAGCAAAGAGAGCCTGAATAGTTTGATTTTTTAAATTCTGAGCGAGGACATGTAGAGAAAATGCCACGACTTCCTCATCCGTCACATTTCTAGAAGTCACTAACCCACCCTTTAATCTTAGAATCCTACATAATTTCTCAAAACAACGTCTATCAAAACGCAATTGTTCTTGACATTTTGTGTTATTTCTTAACGTATCTAACCACATTGCTCTCTTATCGGCACGTTCACATTCATTCCAAGCTAATTCTCGTACCTTGTACCTATGATAACTCAAGGCCCCTACTGTAACAATAATGAAACTCACAACTAGGATTATAAACTCCATATCGTCATCTTCGTCTACTCTTTGATGTTTCCTTGAACTAGTTTCATCGGCCATAATACTCTACAAACACATGAACATATAAACTCAAAATAATACATACATATATTATTTCAACTGTGCTAAAATCAACAGTAAAAAGCATGGCACTAGTGTCACAGTAACTTGAAGAAAAGGATGTATATTAGAAGCGATGAAACTTTATACATAATGTCACATAACTAGTTTTTGCTTCATTTTAGTGTTGAGGTTCAACTGTGGGTAAGCATTTCAAGTAGCATCAAAGTATAATCCACAAAGTAAGTTGACGATGATGATGATGATGATCCATAATTACTCAAAAATCTACAAACCTAAACCTAACCAACTGAAATCAACAAAATCGCTGAAATCGAATCATCAAATCGAATCTGAATCTAAGAACATAATAGATCAAATCGAATCATCAACGAACTAAAAAGTGATATCGAATCATAAACAATGCATTCATTAGTAAATTACGAAAAGTTGAATCACTGAAATCCTTGTTAGTGAGAGGTGCGAGAAATATTGATTAGAAAACTTACATGAATGCTAAAATCGTTCGTTGATTTATCGCAGAAATGGTGATCGCCAAACCCGATTATCATATCTTTGTTGTTGCATGAGAGAGGCTGAGAGCAGATGAAATTTACTGAGAGGCGTGAGAGGCTGAGAGAATTCTAAATCCCAGCGTCTAGGAGGGGATTTGAAATGAAGGGTTTAGTAATAGGGCCCAAATTCAAGGGGATTTCATAAAAATCCAAATCCAGATTTTATTGGAAGCCCAAACAGGGGATTGGGCCCAAATTCTGATTTGTAAATGAAATCACCTTTGCCAAACAGGCCATAATTGAAATTAAGATTTGGAATAGTTCACTCCCTAATATATATTACGTCACTTACTGAAGGATTTATAGTTTAAGCGACAATATGTGTGAGATTATCGAAACTTCGACTTATATCTCATTCATTTTTAACTAGGTATCACAACTCATTTTTTTCTTAACCTGAGGGGATAAGTAATTCTAACAAAGCCACCTAACTCCGTTAATATTTCAAATTTGAAATACGAATACGTATCACAATTTGATATTGCTGACCCGTGAGTTTCACGGGTTTTAAAACTAGTTTTATGTGAATTTAATGCCTTCTCATGTCAAAATTGTGGCTGATTCATTTAGTGGTTTTCCCCAGATGTGCCTACTTCCAATAACAGTAGTGCATAGTTGTATCTGTGATTGTTTCAAGTTCCAAAAAATTACATGCACACTTTATTTGGGTGAGAGAACGTACCTCTCCATTCATTGCGTTTCACATGTCGGAGCACCAATTATAGGTCAGTCCAACTGCGTGTAATTGGTGACAATTGAGATGATATCGGAGACACAATGTCCAATGACCAAACATGAAATTTGCTCTCTCCTGTGAAATAATTCGCATTAGATTACTTACCAAAAATCAAATAATGTGATGTGTCTTCTTCTAATCAGTTTATGGTTTTACCTTGAATTTTCGAGCATAATTTTCGTCCAGTTAAACCCTTCTGCTGACGTGTGGACTGAATTGTGAGCTACAAATTTCTCGATAACATCTAAAAAGAAAATGGTTATTCAGTAATGTAGCTAGTAATGTAGTAATATACAAACACAAAAGTTACCCAATAGAAAGAAATAAATCATCACCTATACATTCATTATTAAAAACGTTCTCCGCCATAATATCTTCGTATTCTACAAAGTTGTAGACACACTTTGGAATGTTGGGGTTGGGATGCATTGTCATTACTTTCGTGCTAAATTCAATCCAAATACGACATTTGTGTGTTGTTGCTTGTTTGTTTTCCATGTTAGACGAAATCGAAAATTTACATATGCTGTAAATGTTTCTCTCTTGAAATCGTTGTTGAATTGCTTCACCAATTTTTGTTTCACAGTTGCCTGTATTGTAGAACCCTATACGGTAAAAAAACTCATTACTTTACTGCACATACACGGTCTAATATAAACGAAATTACTGCACTTACACTGCTGTCCACCAAAATTAGTTCGACACCATGGATGAAAGGTTTATTTCCAATTTGGGAAGGGTCGTTGTCGGGTTTTCTGGTCATTCGTAACCATTTACGCATCACTCTTGCCGTGATTTGTGCAAACTGCGTTGATTCCGGGATGTTGGATATAAAAATAGGCTTGTATTGGAAAGACATTGGAAATCAGTAATGACAATTCCGTGATTTGTACCAACTTTGAAGAGGTGATTAGCAATTATAATTAAGATGTAAATTAACAAAAGAAGGATGTAGGAGTTGATAGAAGGTGGGAGATAGCAGATAGAATATGGATGGAGAAATGACAATTTTGAGATTGAGATTGAGAGAGGAGTTGGAGTTGCATTTCATAACTACCCCATAACTTTGGGGAGTTACATGCAGTTGCTACCATTGGCAGTTATGAAATCCACCCATTCATCCAAAACAATTAGTCAACACTGCTAGTGTAACACCCCGTGTTTTTGACCATTTTAGTTATTTATAATAACGATTAATATTAATAAACCGAGTCTCGACAAACTATTTTATATAGTTATATTCAATTCTTGTGCCTTTGGAACCTTTCTATTTAACTTCATTGTTTGCAAAACTGAAATTTCTATCGTTATCGCAATTATGCGCGATTTCGTAAAACGGTTCCTATTTTCTCACACGGACTCCGATTGAGGCATTTCAAAAGCCTAACCTAATTCATTTTCCAAGATCTACGCAATGGCGATATTCAAAATTATAGTTTATAAGTTCATCATAAAAATATTGTACTGGACAACTTCTTTACTACGAAAATCGTCACCCGACGAATCGTTTCTCGACATTCGATTTCCGTACTTCTTTCCTAACCATTGTGTGATCAAATAAACTAAAGAATATCACCTTAAGGCATGTCATACCATCACTTTGAAGTCCAAGCCTCAAAATATGCTTTTCTAATAAAAAACACCAAATAGAATAATGTACCTCTTAAAGTATGATTAGCTACTTTGAGTAATTGCCAAATTCTTGTCCACCCTTTGCTCCCCCATCATTTGGACGACCAAGACCCCATATAACCAGCCTCTTATGCCCATTAAAATCACTTATTCATCCACCTAACATCCTCAAAATCCTTTCTAAAAACCAAAGAAAAACCATCAAAATAATACTAAGTTCTTAAGCCTTTACACCACCATTTTGAAGAGCATTAATCCCTTCTTTCTCTTATCTCATACTCCCTCCCAATCATCAGAATCCTACAATTTTATTAAAATATATCTCACATATATTCACTAAATGGTAGGAATCCAAAGAATGGGAGGTAGTACTACTTATTTTCAAAGTTATTTAATAGTATAACTAATAACTTAGTTTGTTTTTGTGTCATTCTAACTAAACTATGAAGAGGAGTAAGAGAAAAGGAGCATCGATCTTCGTTTTCTTACATGTTGTAGAATCGATTATTTATGCTTAAGCGAACCTAACTTTTATTCGCCCTCAAATCTCGTAGTATAGTTTTTAGACTCTAACTAACATATAACATCATGTTTAGGACTAAATCATTAGATCACCAAGTTTAAAGTTAACTATTTATTGATTTATCACTTAACAATACATGCTGTAAAATGGATTATGTGATGTCTGATGTATGTTTAAGATTTTTCTGTGTAAAATATATTTCGAATTAGCCTTAGCTTCCTTCATGAAAGTTATATATCTGAGTGTCTAGAATATATGAAAAATATGAAAAGTAAGGTTTTATGAATTTATATATTTAATAATGATTTATTTCGTAAACTGGTACTGTATGAATTTATATACTATCTGGGTAAATAATATGTTTCTGGATGTTAATCATTTTTCTTAGACTTTAAAAAAAATATAATGTTCCTGATGATGTCTATTATTTGTACGTCAAATTTCATATAAATCCATCATGTATATTTTCATTTATAAATGGGTCAGATCTGAAAAGATGATTTTTTTTAATAATAATTATAAAGTATTTTAATCTAAATTTATGGAGTTAAGTTATGTACAAATATAGGTATCTAAAATAAATATTTGGTTAACTTTTACGATTTTTAATTATTTTAAAAGATTTAAAAGAGAGTATTAAAAATCGTATCATTTTCGTTTCTAATTTCTTAAAAATAATAAAACTTCTTATTTTTGAAAAATGAGTTTATATATGAAAGGCTAACTCATAAAAGTATATTTAGTATGAAAATCGTGATTCAAAAATGACATTTGAAAAATGACTTATTTTGTATCCTTAATAATGTTACCGATTTCGTTATTACTTAAATTTATTTTTGTAAAACTCTATGTTTTGAAAAATATAATACTTGATAAGGTTAAAATGATTTTTATAATTATTATAAAATAGTTGAAAAGCTCGTGCGATGCACGGGCCGATTTTTAGTGACAATGATAGTGACACAAATTAAGTTAGAGCTTTTACTCAATCATAACGAATTTTTGTAAATTTTTCCCCATTATACCCCTATATAAACTTTACTTTGACATTGAAATTAAATACCGTTTTGCTTCATCAATTTAGATAATCAATTGCTCCTGATTTCAATTATGACTTCTAATTCAATTATCGATGATGTAAAATCGTTCATTTATTTACAAGTTTAAAAAAATTGTATGATTGTTGTCTGATTAATTGTTTAGGGTTAATTTAATTTAAAAGTTTGAACTAAAATAAAATAAAATAATATAACAAAAAAGTTTATCTAATAACAAAGAAAAAACGAAAAATGAAAAATAACAAATGAAAAAGGAAAACACCAATTAACAAACAAAGGGGAAATTTAAATAAAAAATAATAATTTAAAAAAAAAAACCACCACCAACAACGTACGTCCTCCCTCCCTGACTCCTACACCATGCCCCACCGCCGACCACCCTCACCCACCCGACCCTCACTGTCGACCTCCCTCACCACCTGACCTGACCCCCACCGCAGACCACCCTCACCCACCAGACCCGATCCCCACCCGGCCAACCACCACCACCCAGCCCACCACCCAACCACCGGTTTATAGTCTTATAATAATTTTATCACCTCATAATAATTTTTCGATGTGGATAATTCTACTAAATTTATAGTCTTAAAAGTTCTTTTAGGACTCAAAAGATATTGGATTGAGATATAAAGACGAATGATTACTCTTAATTATATAATAAAATTCAATCAACTTATAATTTTTTGATTTGTTAAAAAAAACTTATAATTTTTCAATGTGGGATATATCTCCTTAAATTTATGGTCTTAAGAATGCTTTTTATAAGAATTAAGAGCTATGATAAGACTCAAAATACTCGATGTGGAATAATTTTATTTGAACTTTTTTTATGACTCAAAAGATTTCTGGTTGACGGGTGTTACTTTTATTTATATAATAGAATTTCATCATCTTATTATAATTTCTCAATGTGAGATATTTTTACTTCAATTTATAGCCTTAAGAGTTTTATAAGAATTAAAAGATTTTTCGTTAATATCTAAAACGAATGATTTATCTTATTTATGATGTAGTATAAAATTTGTTCAGCTCATCATAATTTTTCGATATTGTAATTTTTATATCACAAATAAAACTCGATGTGGGAGTATGATTTATTAAGAGCCTTTTATAAGACTTATTGTAATTTTTGATGTGGTATACTAATTTTTACTTCAATTTATAGCCTTAAGAGCTATTATAAGACTTAAGAGATTTTTTTTGATATCTAAAGACAAATGATTACTTTTATTTATATAATATTAAGAAGAGAATGAAGTATGCGGTGGAAAAATGAAAGTTGAGAGAAGATGTGTGGTCAGAAATGATGTTGACCATAAAAATCAACCAAAAAGAAAAAATCATACTCCCTCCGTATTTTTTTATATGACGTTTTACTTTTTCTAGGTGAGGTTTTGACTTTAATTTTTATGTAAATATATTATTCCAAAATTTTAAAAAATTGCACCATAAAATTCCTTACGAAAAGAGCTTTCAAATTAGTATACATTTCATAGTATTTTTTCTTATATTGTGAGAGATATTGAAGAGAGAAGGGGTTGTCTCGAAAAGTGAGAATGACTTATATTAAAAAACGGAGGGAGTAGGTAAAAAGTTTAAAGATGGGTAACCCATTAAGGAAAGTAGAAAGAATAAAAATGGATAGATGTATCAATTTATAGCCTTAAAAGCTATTATATGACTCAAAAGATTTTTGACATCTATAAACGAAAAATTTCTATTATTGATGATGTACAATTCCATTACCTCATCATAATTTTGTTTATAGTATTAAAAGATCTTTTAGAACTTAAAAGATTTCTGGTCGAGATATAGAACTCAAAAATTTCAGATTGAGATATACGAATGATTACTCTATATTATGAGTAATACGGAGTAAAATTCAATTAACTTATAATTTTTTGACGTGGGATTATTCTACTTGAATTTATAGTCTTAAGAATGCTTTTTAGGACTCAAGATTTCTCGATAATATCTAAAGACGAATGATTACTTTTATTTATATAGTAGAACTTTCATCGCCTTATTATAATTTCTCGATGTGAGATAATTTTATTAAAATTTATAAGTAGCTTTTAAAGCATTTATAAGACTACATTTTTTTTATATCTAAAAACGAATGATGTCTCTTATTTATGATATATAATTTAATCACCTCATCATAATTTTTCGATATGCGATAATTTTACTTAGTTTTAACAAATTTCTATATATATTTTTTATTGAAATAAAAAAATATATTATTAATAGTTATTAAAAAAATTCAAAATTTTAATTTTATATTTTTTGAGGGTAAATAAATATTCAAATAATTATCAAACAGAATTGACTAACTGTTTCACGCTGTCGCTGTCCAATTTTTGTTGTCTTATGAGGTGATAATCGCGGGTTTATATAGTGATAATTTTTTGAGTCTTAAATAGAGTAGAATTGTTTTCTTTTTTTTTTAAATCGAGTCTTAGGCTGAGTAGGATTTTTTTTCATATACAAATTTTTATATTATTTATTTCACTTAAAAAATATATTAAAAAAATTTGGACCAATCACATCGCTCGAAAAGTTTCTGCTTTATTAATATATATTGATTTATTTGATTTTTGAAATATTTTACTAAGTATAAATAGGTTTTAAAAGATAAGTATACTTGTACAAATACGAAAACGTAAAAAAATATTAAATACGTACACTCAAAGAATAAATGTACTAAATACTTATGCCCAAAAAGTATAGAGTACTGAAAGACGAATAACCCAAAAGTACTAAGTTAAAACATGCTTAAATGAATTAAACATCACTTAAACTTATTAATAACCACATAATGACTAATTAATGACTAAGTCAAAACTAAGGATTGACTAGTCCATCTTGGTCAAACTTTGACTTTTTAGGTTAACATAGACTAAGTCAAGATAAAGAAACTCATCTTAAATTATGTACTTAGCTAGAAATAATTGAATCTTTAATCAAATCTCAACTAATGAACGCTTCAAATAATATATCTCAAATAAAATGTTCCAAATCTCTTATATCAATATAAAAAAAACTATCAGTTAAGATAAATTTTACGGTGATGGATAATGTTTGTTAATCTTAAAATCGACATACTTAAATTCCATAGGAACAACCGTACTTCTAGTCGGTGTGTTACCTCAGCCGGTGATTAGACACGTTTTCACGAACGATGTTATCGACACCAATCATGGTGAAAATGAACATGTGCTCTGGCAGTACCCTCTGAGTTGTCTTCACCATTCCATGTTGTAATGACTTTTTCCGAGTCAATACACAGTCCACAGACCGGTCATTCTTATGGACCCCGGTATTGTTTCATCCCTCTGGACATCAGACATGTGCCCCACGATGATCGCTGAGCTTGATATTCTAGAGACTCTGTCTTTATAAGACACCCAAATTCAGCCTACGTTTCGTGTTGGGCGCTATCTTGGTAAAGTTTAGAAGGCGATGCGATAGAAGACTGCTTCGAAAGTAGACTACGACACTCGAAGTCACTGCTCATGGGAGGCCATGATGCATCCTGCCGGTGCGAGAAAATGCTAAGAAGTAAATGGGCAGCTAGCTCTTTATGAGTTTGTCGGTAGAGTAGTAGTCGTTCAGTTGCCATTGAGGTGCTCGGTTGTGTAAAGGTTCTCTTTCCCGAAACCAAGAGTATGGATTGGGTGTGTGCGCATACATAGACAAGGGCACTGATCAGCTCTCACTCTCTATATCAGATATCTTTGAGGGCGGAATACCTTCTGATCTTTGCCTTAGCAGTGTATGAGACATGTTCTGTTTAGCGGGGCCTCTGAGTCCATGCACTTGCAGTCCTTCTTCTCCGTATGTCTGTCACCTAAACCGAGTCAATTTAGGTGTTCGATCTTATTGAGCACTAGGGGTGAGATGTAAACCTCCTAGTATCGATATGATTGGCGGGATTGATGTTCCCATCCGCACTTATGGTGAGATGCAAGCTTAAGTACGCATGAGACATTAGTAGTCACGTCTCGTGCATTGTGTGTAAAAGAAACCATTGTTTTTAAAACTCAATGACTACAGTTTTCTAAATCATATGTTTCGGTATGCCTCTTTATTATTCTATATACACATGATAAATTAGTTTGAATGAACACATATGTTCAAAAGTTATATACTCGTCGTGTTTCACATGTCACATGTTGAAGGAGTTGATTCACATGACGTATGCTTGATGATGATATATCCATTATGTTTCTCATGTCATTCACATGATGTATGCTTTACTGTTTTACTTCTCACATGCTACTCACATGATGTGTATTTTACTGTTTTGCTTATCACATGCTATTCACATAATGTATGCTTTATCGTAATTCACATCGCATGCTTGTTTCACATGCCATTATGTTCACATGCTAAACTGAACTCACTTTATGTGTATCTCACATTGTATACATGTCGACCTGTAATGTGACATGCCTGCTTATCTATTAATTAGATAATCTAAAGATTGTACTACATTGATTATTCCGGACCGTGTTAGAAGGACGGTTAGGTTACTCTCACTAAGTGGGACATGTATATTTAAATATGCATTCTGGTTGACGAACCCTCAAGACTGGACATGGGGGGATGCTGAGTGCAAGAGATATAACTTAGCAGATGAGAGTGTCAAACTATAAATCTTGTAACACAAATTTTCTCAGACTATCGTATTTAGAAATTTGTAATTCGGTTTTCAAGTGTTGTATTTTAACAAACGGTTCATTTTTCGGTAAAAGACTCACTTGAGTCGACGGTTTTTAATTTTTTTACCACTTTTTACGATTTAATTATTTTCCGCCTTGTTAGTTAATGTCATTGGAAGAATCGGGTTGTTACAGCTAGTTAACAGCTAGAATCGGGTTGGAAGAATCTATGCCCTTCTTCCATTGCCATGTCAACAGCCACATAGGATCCACATAAGCCGTCCTACTCATCATCCTATGTGGCTTAATGTGGGAGAGTTGTTTGCTCCTGCTTTATATGATAAGAGATAAGATCAGTTCTAAACATCTCTTTTTGGTGTAAACCTCCTACCTTTTCTGACCCTTAGATTTTAGAGGTCAAGGGTCAAGATTCAACGACACTACAATACCTGAAATTAGAAAAGTTGATATTTTACATTTGTGTAAATCTATACACATTAGAATAGTTGACTTTATTCATCACAATAGCTGATATTTTACATTGAAATAACTAAAACCAAAGAACATAATTTAAGTAGAAGTAACGAGTGAAGTCAATTAACGATAAAATAACTGAATTTCCTCACTAGAATAGTCATGTAGTTGTATAATAAATAAGGTGACTGACCTACTTAAACATTTCAAGTTCAGTTAGCTTAACATCACATGTAGCTACTTTAAATGTCATATTCAACTATTGTAATAGTCACCTCCAACTAAATTTCATATTCAACTCTTTTAAAAATGAAATTAAAAACTCAATTATAGTGTCAATACTTTTAATGTTAAATACTATTAGCACTAAGGTGACTACCGTAGTATTCCTCTTTAACTATTTTATTTACAACTTCAATTATGTTCAAATATATTGATAATCACATTTAACTACTTTAACATTCACATTAAACTATTCTAATTAACACCTTCAACTAAATTACATAATCAATTATTTCAACAATCACATTCAACTACTCGTATACTATGATTAATAGAACAATAAAACGAGATCTAAAAGATATCATCTTTTATCAGATATCGATTGTTCTTACAATACAGCCATACGGTCCGAATCTACCGAGACCGAATTTTATGGATTGGACATATTACCCAACCACGTGGTTTTTTATGTAAATAATAATTTCGTATTTTATATTTGAAAATTCATTAACAATAAAGTATTTTTCATTTAAAGATGAGAAGATCTCCCGGTAATTAATTATATCGTGAGAATTCTCATTTATGACATAGTTAACAATTTGTAACCACCTTTTATGTGAGATCTCATGACACAAGAAAAACTTATCAAAAATATCGTAGTACCTTTATTAATTTTTTAATGTTTGTTGAGTTTCCGGTATGTTTCTGCCTTCCACCTGACTGACAGCTATTTTAAGTCTCCAGACTAGACATAACCATGTGGACCAAATTGATTACAATTCAATTTTGGATCCAACTTTTTTTAAGACCGGTCTTTGATCCAAATTGGTAAAGCTAATGTACATCCATAATTTTAAAACCTAAATATAAGTTTATTAGGTGATCTATTATCATCTATGGATATTACCCGCTCTATATAAAACATTGTTAATGATAGCCCGTGAATTGTGTGCACGGGGTTAACACTAGTAACTCAATAAAAAAGAATCGAAAGAAAAACACACGTGAGTGGCCGGCTAGTTGCATGCATTTTTCTTCTTTAGATACTTGAATTATTTCAATGCACAAAATTGATTATTTTAATGAAGAGACTTAGTTATTCTATAGATAACTTGTTTTTTTTTGGTAAAATGTAAGTAATATTATAACCAAAAAATTATATACAGCACAAGGATAACACAACTCAGCTTCTATAGGTAACTTGGTTTACCCTAAGGCCTAATCATTATTTCAATGTAGAAACTCGGTTATAATAATGAAGAACTCGTGTTATTCTATTGAGATAAAAATCATACATTATTAATATTATGTGTTTTAATAGTTATTCCAATGTAGAAACTCAGTTATTTTAATAAATAAACTGTATTGTTTTATTGTGGCAAAATTCAAGAAATGTAAATATTCAAGCACTTTTTATTAATTTTTATTTATGGACTTGTTTACGGTCAAAATTTTCTAACTCTACCCATAAAAAGGTAAAATGGATTATTATAAAATATGAAGAAAGTCTTAAGTCTCCAAATGATAGAAAACCAATTAATCTCAGGTCTAGATATTGATTAGGAGAGAATTAAAAAAGGATAGCTTATATAGCTCAAAGATCGTACTTGTGGTATTCAGATGGTGGAAACAGTTTCCTTAACAAAGAAACCATGATTATGGTAGATGTCAAATTGTCATGAATTGAACTGAGGAAAAATGTCACAAACCAACATGCAATTATAGTCAAAGTAATTAAGAACCATCATAGATGATCACAACTCTGTCTAGATTGTAGCAAGCACATAATGTCAATAAATACATAATAAAACTTTTCCAAATAAAAAAGTCCTTCCTGTTGCCAAAAAAAATAAAAAAAATTATTAACTCTTTTGCTTGGGGGAGAAAACAAACTTGTATATGCATTGACTAAATATAATTGATGGGAGTCGTCGCTAACCTGCATGCAAACAATATTTATAAGATTCAACAAACACGGTAAGTCGATATCGATCTACGAGGACGAATGAGATGAAGTAAATCGAATTGCAAATTACTAATGAAAGGGTTCTTTTAAGGGGGTTTGATTGGAAGTCATGCTAAAAAAAAATCTAACGTGACAATGATTAATCAATAAGAGAAAAACGTTAGGAGGAGTCGGGGAATCAAAATACGGATACAAGAATCGGGGAGTCTAGAAAACAATGCACAATTGATAAGGAACGACTCACCTTTTGCTTTCTCAATTCAACCTCACTCTAGCCCACTTTCGCGACGAGAGAGCTAAACTTCTAACTGGAATTACCCAAACCCCGAGTTTCCTAATATTAATTCGGGTGGGCAAGAGTCAACTAAGTCGGCCTAACATAGTCAACACAAATACAACAATTCCAAGCTAGACAAATCAATTCAATGACAACGATTTTCAAAACACCTCAATTCTAGCATCCAAATTCATCCTCCCCTAACCCCCTAACAAGAAATTTACTCACAAATCATGGTAGAGTTCACAAAAGCGATAACTATGGAGATTAAACTAAAACCATGCATAATGACAAAAACAAAGAAGAATAGTTCTAACGCAAAATGGAGAAAGTAAAACCAAGGATTGAATCTACCAATCGAGACAAGAACAACACAAGAAAAATCAAAGGAAATTATAAACTATAGAGAAAATCAGAGGGAAAACCATCTAGAGAATAAGAGAGAGAAAGAGAAAAGTACCAACAATGGAGAAAAACTCAAGGAGGAACATGAAGATTGCATAAACATAATAATCTTGAAGAAGAAACTCAAGAATTTTGTCATTAACCCTTGAAAAATCCTTCAAAATCTCTAATTTGATCTAAAATTTCTTAATATTGATTAGTTTCTAAGAGAGTAGTGTAGAATAAGCTTACAAAACGAGATCTATTCTAATAAGGCATACTAGTGGCAAAATTAAGTTAGCTATATATATACTAACTTGCTTAATAGGTCACTTAAACAAAGTCCAACTCTAATTTTTGCACTTGAGTTGAATCTTTGCCCTATGGATCCTTAAAGGGTGAAACTTTGCCCTGTGGATTTTTGGAGTTCCCGTCACTTTACCGTCGGGCGAAACTTCGTCCGGTGATTTCGCGTAGTCACCTTCTCATCTGGAATCTGAAATCTGGGACAACAAAACCGTCAGACAAAATTTCACCAGGTGGGTAAAAGTTTCACCCGATCATTTTGCCCGGTCGTTTCACTTAATGGAGATCTCGGGGAGGCAGATATGTTGTCGGGCGAAACTTCTCCCGCTGAGGTCTCATCGGGCGAAACTTCGTCTGATGGATCCTTTGTCCTTCTTCTTTTAGTTTCACTCTTCGTTGTTTGGACTTTAGCTTCGTAACATGTCTTGGACGATATTCCACTCTCTTGTGCTTGTGAAAGATCGAACATGCTCTCAGAAACGAATTCCTATCAAAACAGTAGGAAAACTACCCAAAAACACGTAAAATGCACAAGAGAGACGCTAATGTGAGAAAGACTCGAATGACGCGATAATCGCGCAACATTCCCACAAAAACAGATGGAAAACAAGTCTAAATGGATGGAAAAGTGATCTAAATTTAGCACACAACAAATCCCCCACACTAGACCGTTGCTCGTCCTCGAGCAATGACCCAAAAAAAAACTAAGTACTACTACTACTACTATTACTACTACTACTACTACTACTACTACTACTACTAAGCTAGACTATGCTAAGCCGATACATGTCAATTAATGGGTCATCTCCGGCTCTTCAACTCACATTGAAACGCCTATAAGGTAAGGTACTCCTATGCAAGGCAAGTTGGGTCTTGCTCAAATTGGTGGATGCGACTAAACACATAAAAACACATAGACACAAAAGAGTAGGGGAAGGAATATGTCCTAAGACATTTCCGACAATTACTAAATATAATATATGATATTCTTATGGAGATAATCATTATATATTATAGTAATTCATAATTGCTTGCTAGAGAATAATTATGATAATCAGTCCAATTCGATTGGGCTGATGACTAGGAATATATAATCCTATAAGGTCACACAATCAGACTTAGTTGGAAACTAAACAGGCCCAATGTGGACCTGTGAGATATTAGACTATGACTACTTATGAGGCCCGGTTAGTCTCTTAGTTTAACCTAAACTCTACTACTATATAAGGATATGGTATATGAGTCATAAGGGGATCGAGAATCAACCAAGGAGAAAACCTAATCTAAGTCAGTTCAGTCTATTGCCTCAAGCACCCTTAAAAGTAAGAGAGAGAATTGTTCTATCTCTTCCGTCCTAGCAGACGTGGGATTCCGAATGGGTTGGTGGACCGAGTAGAAGAGCAACACGTGGGGCTCTAGTATCTCTCCGTTTCATATATCAAGGAATTTACGCTACGAGGGTATGTATTTCTCGACCTACTTTTGTTCTGATTCATATCTATATTGTGCCTGTATTCTTGGATTGGTGTTAGGAAATTGTTTCCTGAAATTCCGCTTTCGCACCGGTATAATCCTAAAGTGGTATCAGAGCCTATAACATAATATTTATATGATCAAATTCATATTTTTTGTGCGTCTTTATTATGATTCAATTATAGTCACGTGTTTATCATGGGAAAATTTCATAACTAATATGGTGATATTAATTGATTGAATTTTTTAAGGAAGACCGACGAAAATCGGATTTTTACGGTCAAAGATTTTTTTTTTCCAAGTTCGCCATGGTTACAGGATAATTCTTTGCAAATTACAATTTCACTAAACCAAATTATATGAAAAGGAGTTTTATGTGAATTTGGTTAACAAAGCAGTAAAACTATTTTTCGATTTTGTTATTATTTTAAGTGAAGTCGTAACCCGATACTGGATTTTAATTTTGTAATTAATCTAAAGTTGTTACTTTTCTTATAAAATTAATAAATCAATCGGAAAATTGATAAATTAAGAAATCAATCGGTAAATTGATAAATTAATAAATCAATCGGAAAAGGGATTGAAGAGATGCGACCACTGGGAGGCACGAAAGTCGTGTTCTGGTTACGTCAACGTTTGTCTTCTTTCTATTAGCAATATATGTATTGCTTTGGCCCAATTTGATAATTAATACGATTAATCATCCATCTTGGTCTATTATGGATTGAACACATTTAGAAAACATTCCTTTAAATATTCAATAATGCTAATTTTTTCGTAATTTGATTACACCCATGATAAAATATTATAGATTGAATCATAATAAATTCGTTTGTTTAGTTTACGACTTAATCGTTAAGTCGTGTTACTAAAGTTGGTTCTGCGATTAGTTTACGCTTAAGAGTTAGGTCGTGTTACTAATTTCAAGTTTTTTTTCTCTAATTAATCGTTAATTAGAATATGAATGAGATTCATTATTTATTTTTCCGTATTGTGAATGCGGCACCTGAATGCCATTATAATTGTTATGAGATTGGCTTGTGACTAGTATGGCCCAAACTAGGATGGTTTACGATCTGCGTATCGTTTTTCGTTGTAATAATTTTTTATTATTTGTTCGTCTTGTTACGCGTGCAATGTAAAATTATTTTAGTTCATACGATTGCGGGCGCATCGTATTGCAATGTAATAATTTATTATTTTATTTTACTAGTTAATTTGTAATTAGTGAAAATAAATGTAATTCGGAGACGAAGTCCCGAGAAGATGAAGGATGGAGATCCAAAATGATTCGAGGGAGGTTCCATGAAGAATGGAGATCCGGATGAAGCTTTTGGACCTAGTTAGTTTAGGGGCCATACTAGATCACTTATTTTTATGCTTGCATTTAAGTTCGTTTTATGTTTGCTTTATTTTGCGTATGTGGTTATTTTGTTATGAGTTCATCGTAAATAACCGACATTTGATCCCCAAATAAGTAATATTGAGTCTTATGTTTTTCCAAACAACACCTATGAAGTACTAGAACACGATTGATAGGTTCCGCCAAAGCAGGGTGTTGATCGTTATTCCGGGGATAATAGGGTGAATTTATGAAATTCACACGTTAATGTTTGGTTTGACTCAACGGAACTATCAAAAGATAAAATTTTGGGTTTCGAAACAAAGAGATGTGTTTGACAAGGAGTTGTTAAACACGTCGACCAAGAATTATAAGGCAGTTATAATTAGTAAGGTTGTTACGTACCTTAAACATTATTTAATCAAAGGCAGGGCCAAAGTCCGTTTGATGAATAGTGGGAGAGGGTCTTGGTTGAATGCCTTTTAGGGGATGTTTTTTAAAGGGCATTTGGTAGTTTAAAAGGATGTTTTAAACTGCTTTGATGAATATTTCGCTTATACTCGCTTGTTCTTTTATTTATTTAAATATAATGACTAAAACAACAACTCATTTTTTTAATCTGTGCTCAGTTCTTAAGAAGGACAAATTGAATGCTAATCTTTCCTGAAATGGAAACGAAACTGAGAATGGTTCTCAGGTGTGAAGGAAAGGGTATGTTTTTGAACAATTCTCTTTCTGCCGAACTCCCTAAAATAGCATCAGATGCTAAAAGTCGGAGAACGTATCATAGTGATAGCTCGAATGGCCATTGATAATGTATCAATTAATTTGTTGTATAACTGGTTTCAAAATTTGTTTGAACTATTGTATGCAATGAGGGAAAACAAAACTAGCAAGAGTTTGTGTTGGTTCGGATTGAGAGTTACATCCCAAATGAGTCGGAAAAGGGAACATGAAGATGTTCTTATGGCTCGTAAGGGAAAATCGTTCAAACGGATGGGGTAAGTCCGATTTCTAAGAATGACTATGATAAACAAGTTGTCTAGTCGGGTTCTTTCTAAAAGGAAAGGTCGGTTCAAAAGTAAATGTTGCGAATGAACTTCAAGTTTTCTCTCGTCTAAAAGTTAGACGTGGAAGTGGATTTCCCCAAATACCACGAGGACAAGGAACATGGTGTTTATACGTTCGGTCTTTTTGTGAAGTGAATTTAGCAAATTCTATTTCCCGGGTATACGATACCGCGAGTGGTAGTCACATTATTGGTAATGTGCAGAGACCAAAAGGAGTAGAAAGCTAAATTATCAAATAGTTTGTATGTTTCGGAAACACACATCTATAACATCGATGGCAAGATACATAAGGTTAATGAATCAAACACCCTTTGCAAAGCAAATGATGTTCTAGCCCTTATACGTACATACGGATGTGTGGGGACCAATGAACACATTAGCAAGAGGTGGGTATGGTTACTTCACAAGTTGTAATTGTTTGAAAAGTTCGAACATTTCCAAAATGAAGTGCAAGACCAACTTGAGAAGAAAATAAAAACATTACGATCCGATCGTGGTTGGTGAATATTATTTTCAAGAGTTTGATGATCATTTACAAGGATTGTGGAATCGTTTCACATTTTGGACCACTAGGAAAACAGAGTTTTCCGAACGGAGGAATCGAACCTTATTATATATGGTTTGATTCAGGATAAGTCTTGCTGACCTTCTAATTTTCATATCCGGATTTGCATTTAGAATGCAGCATTCGCACTTAACATGATTCTAACCAAAGCAGTAGATGAGACACCATATACGTGATATGGATGGAAACGTTCCTAAGTCTTCTTTTATGGTCTATTCCGAATAGACTATGGAATATTACTTCTACACCCAAAGCGTAAACAATGTAGTTATTGCTTGGGGTGGTGTCTTTTTGGGAAAGGTGGTTGTTCCAAAAAGTCAAGTGGGAGTAGTATACATCTCGAAGGAGTTCGTGATGAGGAGCAACAACTGAGTGAGATGGCACAACATAAGGATGTTGTAAAAGGTGGTGATGTAGGTTCGACCCACAACCCATCCGCTAATTATCTAAAGGTTGTAGTTCCATATTGTAGAACTAGTAGATCTTGTATTCCAACGAAAAGGTTTTCAAAAACTTATTTGACGGAATGTTCCAAAATAATGATTTTGGAAAATAAGAAACTTACTACCTACAAGGATGCTTTGGTAAGTCAGGACTCCATAAGGTGACTAAGAGTAGTCGTACTAAAATGGATGTCAAACCGCTTTCTTGAAAGAGTTCTTGAAAGAGGATGTGAAGTTAAGTGGGAGTATTATTACTTTCCTAACATTGTATGTGGATGACATACTAATCATAGCAGGAAACGATGTATCCATACTTGAGGCAGTCAAGGGATGGTCATATTATTGTTTCGCTATGAAGGATCTAGGAGAGACAGATTAAATATTGGACGTCAAGATCTATGGAGATAGATCGAGGATGATAATTGAACTTAGTCAAGAAACTTATGATGATAAGATCTTGTTATGTTCATGATGACCCAAATACCAGACAAACTCTGGTGTTTGACACTGGGTTGTCGTGAAGAACACCCTTAAGTACTTGTGAAGAATTAAGGACGACTTCTTGGTATGCGGTGGAGAATTTGAGTTGGTTGTTACAAGTTACATTGTTGCGAGTTTCTGTAGTGACTAAAGGTGACTTCCGTAGTAGTTTGGTTTCATTCTTTGTCTCAATGGACTCTCGGAGATTTTACATAAGAAATCGAGTATATAGCAACGACAAATGCAACAAAGGTAGTTTGCAAGGTTCGGAACAATGCAAATGTCGAAAATCTATTTGACTAAACCGTTCCCACAACCTAGGTATGAGAGTCATACTAGGTCTATGGGATCATTTAAGCTAATGGAGATTAGCGTTGAAATTAAATTTGGACAAATACAGTTGTTAAAACATGGTTGATGTTTGGAATGTTCATCTATATCATTGATACTTATTTAATCATTGGTTTAGTATTAAATAAAATGTCCAGAAAGCATGTGAGTTCTCTATAGGATTATCAAATGTGTTTTGATAAGTGGAAAACTATCGGTGAACAGAGATCACAACTTATTTGTGTCCCTAGTCAGTATCGCTAAATTGGACATAAGTGATGCATTGAATGACTAGTACAAGATTGTTGGATAGCGCAATTCCATGGGCTATGGGAACATGAGATGTTCGTTCAGTTAAGTGGATATATTGGATATATTGTGACTTGACCAAAGTGGATTCTAAAGTACGTAGAATCAAATCTATATTTGGTGGATTCCTTTGACATGAGAATATCATTGCAACCATGATACGATTAGTTGTGCATTGACATTGTCAAACGCCGCGCCGTAAAAGGAGGTTATAAAGACATTCGTCATGCATACTAAGAATTGAGTGGGAGTTTTGGATGATACAAGACTGGATAAGTCCTCCTATATGATAGGATTGGTGTCTGGGCCCCTTGATGAGGGAGAACTGAAAAATGCATGGCCATGCGAGGAATGGATTAAGGAGTTAATTCATTCAGGGACAGTTCGAACTCGGAGATCGAGGAAATGAATTTGATAAGTGACACATTAATCATGAGATGTTTAGATGTGATCGAATTCGACATTAAGCGACTTAAGGAATTTGAAGATTGCCTTATTGTCGTTGGATAAGTGGGAGATTGAAGGAATATGTCCTAAGACAAGCAATTACTAAATATAATATAGGATATTATTATGCAGATAATCATTATATATTATAGTAATTCATAATTGCTTGCTAGAGAATAATTACGATAATTAGTGCAACTCGATTGGGCTGATGACTAGGAATATATAATCCTATAAGGTCACACAATCAGACTTAGTCAGGAAACTAAACAGGCCCAATGTGGACCTGTGAGATATTAGACTGTGACTACTTATGAGGCCCAGTTAGTCTCTTGGTTTAACCTAAACTCTACTATTATATAAGGATACTAGTTTTCATCCCGCGCAAATTGTGTGGTTGTTCTTTACAAAATTGTACAAATTATCATGTGAGACCTACTCTCACAATAATATAAAATACGACAAATGAGCGAGACAGAAGAAGTAATTGATTAATGTTTGATGTTTTAGATAATTTATAAAGTCAGTCTAACAATTTTTTTCCAATTTTTTTTTCTGGTTTTAATTTCTACCTTAATAAAAAATTTGGTTTCTCAAATTTGATTAATAAATTTAAAGGGTTTAAACCCATGAATTTCACGGGTATGTTCTGATATGTGGTTATACGGTAAAAAAACAATGCTGTGTTAGATGTACAAAAAATGAACTTTGACCTAGATATCAAATACAAAAATCGAGATTACTTCATTTTTGTCACACACGATCAACAAATTAAACCTCACGATACACAACTTATGAAGAAAAAAACACAATAATCGAACATCAATTTACGATATACCAAGTTCTTAATAAGTAATTAAGTACAATCAATAATCCATGCAAAACAGTCAGATTAAGTCTCTACTTAACACCAATAATTGACATAGAAAGTGAAGCTTTTCACTAATTTCTCCAAGGTCAACAGCAACTTCCGTAGATGAGAGGGGTAGCTCGATCTCCGTGAACTTCTACAAATTAAAGACTCAAGTTCATCCATGCATGACGACGCATCTGGAGCGGTCTTTTACCCGATTATTGTTCGCATAGCGTGAATTTCCTCCCACAGTTTCCCCTCATTTACCTATTTTTAAAATACACATCATATACTCGCCATAGGACGAAGACCTTTTGCATTTCTAAAAGATAGAAAAACCGAGATAAAACCGTTTCATTCTCCCTGATGGGAACTTACCAAAATATAGATTGGAATCAACATTGTTGTGTATTATATCATCAAAACTGATGAAGTTGTAAACACATGTAGGAATACTCGGATCAGGGTGCATCTTCATGACTTTTGTGCTATATTCGATCCAAATACGACATTTATGAGAAGTCGCCTTCTCGTTTGCCACATTTGATGAAGTCGAAAATTTGGAAATTGTATGAATGTTCCCTTCTTTAAAAGGGGAGTCGAAATACTTGACCAATCTTTGTTTAACGGTGCCTTGAATCGTTGCTCCCTAAACATCAAGAATTTAGAAATTAATAACGTTCATACATACTGTGAAATGGACATCGCATATTGATATAAATGAGATTCTTACTGAGCTATCGACGAAGATCATTTCAATGCAAAAAATTGGATCATTTTTAAGCTGACTATTCTCGTTGATAGATTCCGGTTGCCTCTTCTTTCGAACCCACTTTTGCATAACCCTTGCAGTAATTGAAATGTCATTATGTATATCAGTTTTTTTCTGCTCTCTACTCAATGAAATTCTATCAAATTTATAAGGGAGGGGTGGGGAGTTGAATTGGGAAGTTGAAGAGTAGTGGGAAGTTTTAGAAGTTACGGTAAGTTACTCAACTTCTTCTAAAATAATTGATGGGGAAGTTACGCAGATTTTTTTTTAATTTAAAGTTAAACTGCCACATAGGACGCCATGTTGGAGCCACATTGGATGCTTAGGTGGATGAATATGGTGGCTCCATTTTCTTTGGCTATAATATATAAAAGATGGTATATGAGTCATAAGGGGATCGAGAATCAACCAAGGAGAAAACCTAATCTAAGTCAGTTCAGTCTATTGCCTCAAGCACGCTTAAAAGTAAGAGAGAGAATTGTTCTATCTCTTCTGTCCTAGCAGACGTGGGATTCCGACTGGGTTAGTGGACCGAGTAGAGGAGCAACACGTGGGGCTCTAGTATCTCTCCGTCTCATATATCGAGGAATTTACGCTACGAGGGTATGTATTTCTCGACCTACTTTTGTCCTGATTCATATCTATATTGTGCCTGTATTCTTGGATTGGTGTTAGGAAATTGTTTCCTGAAATTCCGCTTTCGCACCAGTATAATCCTACAGTAGGCGCATCCAAAAGGAAAATAAAATGCCGAATCCCTCATCGAGACGGCGGGAAGACAACAATTACTTGCTAAAAAGAATCATGAACATCTGTACCTATATATATAGTTAAAAGGGTTGTTTAAGCATTAAATATTTTGTCACGTGACATATTTTTAATGTTTAAATAACCCTTTTATATCAAAAGTTTTTGTTATTACAATTTTTTGGTTTTGGTCAAATTTATTCTTATTAATTTTTTTATTTAATTATATATGTGTTATAAAGTTTTAGTTTTATACAAGGTCATATTTGTTCTTATTAAATTTTGTTTTCTTAATTATATACATGTTATAAAGTTTTAATTTATATAATTATTAAATTTAAATGTTTACACAACCTTTTTATATTTAATGTTTTTTTTTTACAATTTCTTGCCTTTTGCTTAAATTTATTCTTATTATATTTTGTTTTCTTGATTATATATATGTGTGTTATTTTTTTAAATCTTAATTACATATATGTTATAAGTTTTAGTTTTATTATTAAATTTATAAATAATCACATTATTGAGGGTCACAAACTTTTCGGTCGCCCTTAGTAATTGGTTACAGTAATGAATATATCTATCTATCTATCTATCTATCTATATATAATTAAAAGGGTAACATAAGCATCTAATTTTTTTTGCCATGTGGCATGCAGTAATGGTGTTTTTTTTTTTTTACAATTTTTTTTTTAATAAAATTTATCCATATTAAATTTTGAATTGTTTTATTACATATGTGTTGTACATTTTTATTTTTATTAAATTAGTTTTTAATCACATTATTAAGTATCACAAACTTTTCATTTACACATATTTCATAATTTGTAATAATAAATAATTTAATTTATTATTATTGTTATTTTTCAAAACCTTTGCACACACTTTCATTGTAAGCAACTATTAAAAATAGTAAATAGTTTAGCATTTTTTTTGAAAATAAGAATTTCCATTTCTTAGGTTTTTTTTCTTTAGCAAAATTAATACACTTAAACTTTATTACATTATAAATTTGCTATGTGTTTAAATATTGTAGTTTATTGATAAATTTATTACTACTTATAGTTTTTTTAATCGCACAAAAGGTTTTGTTATGAATTCAGTTTTTGCTTACGTGGCGGATGCTTTCATGTTTTTTTAACAATTTAATATTTTACAATTGTTTTTAAATTTTTAATTTTCTTATTATATATGTGTTGTAATTTGTTTTTTTTGCAAGAAACATATATCTTATTTTATTAAAGCAAAACTAGCTCTTAAAAAAAGAATATCCCCTATTAGATGAATTTTGTTCATCTACTTTTACATTACTTTGATTTCAATCTAAATAAGTCTATGCCTTTACTCCCGAGCCTAGTATAAACTTCAAACTTAATCTGACCAACTATAGTACAAACCGAGCTACGTCTATTATAAAAAATTCTAGTATTCCGAGCTGCCCAAATATGTTAAATTGCTGCAGCTAGAGTACCACAGTACTGTATATTTTTCCTATGTTTCTTGTTTCGCCTTCTAGCACACCAATTTAGCTCCACCAAGAGGTCATGGCCTCTTCCTGTAATTTGCATCCAGTTCAGCAACTCCTGCCCAACGTTGTCAAGATCGGGATTCCACTTTGGATTGATAGAGAGAGTAGAATCGAATCGGTAGAATCGGATCGTAGAATCGTAAGATTCTACAAATTCACTAAATATAGTTTTTTGTTTAGCGAAAACATATGATTGAAGATCAAATTACTTATTTATTCGTACCTAACAATTTTAATAATCATAATATGAACCTATTTCTACGACTTAGAAGAAATTTGAGTTTGACGATGTCATTATATAAAAATATATATTAGTTTTTTACTACGAAGTTTGATCGTAGGATCGTAAGAGCGTAGGATCCTATTATGATCCTACCTTTAGAAATTTTCAAATTAATAGGATCGTAAGATTCTACAACCATGATAGAATCGTAAGATACAGGATAGGTCAAGCATTTTTAGATCGCAAAATCATAGTGTAGACACCCGCATTTTGACTGCCAGGTGTCTATGGCAGTTTGCCAAAAAACACCCGATGATGATCGGACGCTAACATGTTTCTATGCGCTCGGATACGGGCTCAAATCCATTAATTGCTGGCTAACATACTTACAGAGTACAAATCTCACAAAACCAACCCCAAATCCAGGTCTAGTGGGCCGTTTCCAATCAAATAAGGCTAATTTGGGCCGAAACCGACACCGGAAATAAAACCGACTTTTAGCGATTGGGTCAACCCCGGTCAAAGTCGTTCCGAGACACATACGAAACAACCATTCACAACATCAAAAGTCCAACTCAAGAAGCAAAACCAACAGTCCACCTTCAGACGGGCCATCAGGTCAAGTCCGTCAAGGCAAAACCCTAGACACCAAAGTGCATGGCCATGCCTATTTATACCCCCCATGTAACACCACTTGACACAACTTTTACCACTTCAAAAAAGAACCCTAATCTTATACATGCAACCCTAATCAAACCCTAGTAATTCTACACTAGCAAAAAAGCCCTAAACCTAGTTTTAGGAGTCAATCCCGAGCCATCATAACTTAACCTCCATAAAACCTCGAAGACTCTTGTGTTAAAGCCACGGTTTACGAGTTCGATCCGAGACAAGAACATGTAGGTTGAGGGTGTCAAAACTCTGTTCTCTCCTTCCCGTCATTTTCTTCGCTTTTTCTTACTTTTTTTTTTTTTTTTTTTTTTTATTGCATCATAATATCGATAATAACTAATATAAAACATTAAAATACTTATCGATTTGTGTCGAATAAGAGGGGTATCGGAATAAGGAAATACGAATATACAAGTGTACTGCACACAGCGTCGACGGTCGCTTGTTCTAATACCCCGATTATTTGATTATTGAGATAAGTTAACTTAAACAATATTTTTTTTATTTCGTTTTCATCATTGTTCGAGTCATATATTTACATTAATTTTCAAAAACAAGCATTATATTTAATAAGGGTCGAAACCCGTTGACGCGGATCTGACATCCTAATCTTTAGGGATTTATTTCGATGTCGGAAAAGCCTAGGGAATCAAGTTTTCATTCAAGCAAAGTGTCGATACATTAGATCCGATGCCAATTCCATAATTGGATGTCGAGTCTAATAATCTAATCAAACAATTTAGCCAATTCAATTTTTCGTTGATGCTAACGTAGATGTTATTTAATTCGTTCGAATCATGACACTACAAACGCGTAGGAATATCTATATCGTCTTGGTTATTTTAAACAATTCAAATCAATTTTTTTTATCTTTTTCACTCTAGTATTCCATATCGATTCCATAATCGAATATGGGATATGACGAGCATCACAATTAGAATCGAGTATAAATCATTCTAAGTATTCAATATCGATTTCATAATCGAATATTGAATATAACGAATGTCGAAAATATTAAGTCGGGTATAAATCAGTCCATATTTGTACGCGATTTATTAAAATTAACAGTTTTCGAAAAACCGATTCCGGGGCAGCCTGTGGCGCGAGTCGCGCCCTTCTCGGGCGAGTCGCGCGTCTCGGGCGAGTCGCGCCCCTCTCGGGCGAGTCGCACGGTTTTCTGAAAACCGCGACGCACATCTTCGTTTCTAATTCTTTTTTTTTTCGACTTTCCCGGCATACATCAAGCTTTCGATATATATTCCTTGACCATGGTCAACGCGTTTTAATCAATCACGTGTCATAATCTTTTTCAAAATCATCCATTAATTCATTTGCATCATTCAATTTATTACTCGTTACATCGTTACTAACGGTTTGATTGTTTCCTTTGTCGATTTTTGTCGTTTATTTTATTTTACTAAAATGAACCCACATGCTAAAATTCCACTTTGACGTAGAATTAATTGCATTAAATCGACTTAGAAACCCTTTTCAATTCCATTCACATGTTTAGGGAAAATAATCTTTGCATATCATTTTCCCGTTTAACTAACGCGCGTATTAGAAAGTCATTCGAATTCTTAGTAGAGGCCGCTAATGTGCGGGCGGGGTTGGGTGTCCTTTGTGGGATTCCCAACACGTACCCTCACCCCTTACTCAGAACCTCGGTTTCCAGATGTCCGAAACCTTTGGCGCACGAGAGTCATTCAATACACAATATCCGATAATGTCGGTATTGGTATCAAATGCAAAGGGACGAGTCCAATAAACTTTGACATCGGAAATGGGCCGTATTTTGTATACGGACCACTACGACATAAAGTGGGCTCGAATGGTTCCGAATAACCACAAAATTCGGTGGCGACTCCACATAGACCTAAATTTCAATTCGATCCATTCTCATATGGAGATTCATTCGCCTACCCAAACCCGCGCGTGGCCGCGTCGGGGTGGACCTATGTCATGTCCACAATTTGGCGACTCCGCTGGGGATTAACTGTTGCGTGACTTACCATCGGCATCCTTAGGGTGAGACTCGAATAGAAATCGTTTGACAAATACAATACGCGCTTTAGTTCTACGGTTCATGCATAACCCATATTTTCCCGGGCCGGTACTGGTGACCAACGTCCCACTATACCATTGATGTACTTCAACATGGATATGTCAAAAGGTGTCCATAGTCGATTCGAGTGGGTTTCGCGGCATGTTCTAAGCTCAATTCGACTTAGAGAGTCCGTCCCGATCAACGTCTAGACTATGTGCACTGGTATAGACCCTTTTAGACCGACCGAGACTTAGTGTAGAGCATACATGGCGTCGTTATAATGCTTGTGTGACTACGTGCTACTTGGTTTCCGAGTCGTTTTCAAAATATCAACTTTTCAAAAATTACATCCTCATTTTCAAGATATTCAATTTTCAAAACCCGGGACACATACCGAATTTAGGACTTATGATTTTTACTCAAAATAGCCTATTTTCTAGACGGTATACTGCCCAATTCAAAACTCGAAAAGCATTTCGAACTTTCGAAACCCTCGGCCCAATACCTTTTTCGTTTTTTTGAAAAATTGGGCCTTCAACCGAGTTTTCTCGGACTTCTTCAAAAACAATCAATTTTCAAAACTTCCATCTTCTTAGGACTTCCCGTATTTAGCAGTGTCGGGTCATGCCATAAGTTGTAGAGGTCTCTAGCGTCGAAGCTCTGTCGATCTTACATCACGAGCTTCTTCCCTATCCCAGTCCGCCTTATTAGACTAAGGCAAGGCCCACCTAAGTAGGACATACTCTTACGAAGGAAGGCCCATCAACACAATCGAGTCAAAAGTTTGGGGATGTCTCACGTGAACCTTCCTTCGAACAGGGCTAGGCCCACCCGCCGAATCCTAAGGAAGGCCCACACTCCACAAGTCACCCGTTTAGGTGTCTTTTCTCGAGTCATTTCCTCTTTTAGTCTTGTTCGGGATGCACTTGCTATTCCGGGATTCGGGCCAGTTTCTGATTACGCGGTGTTCTTACAGACAGGCCACCCGCAACCCGACATCAACGCAAAATGGAAGAGTTGAAAGATGCCCTAACCAAGATCGAGACTCAACTAACCTCCATCCTTGCTAACCAAGCAATTTTGGACACTCGCCTGAGCACTGTGGAGAAGACGGTCCCTGTTGCAGGAGCTGAGCCCACTGGGCCCATAGCCGAATTGGTCAGTGTTGTTCGCAGGCTCGAGGAGCAAGTTCACTTATCGACAAGCAACTCAATCCACTCCGAAAATGCTCGCATTTATTCACCTTTGAATAACGAGTTACCTGCCAACCTCAACTTGACGGGAATTCCTATGTTTGAGGGCACCGAAGACCGGGTCCATCATATCCGGGCCTTCAAAGACTTCATGGCAGTCAAAGGGGTAAAGTCCGCCATGTTCAAGCACCTATTCCCTTCCTCTTTGGAGAAGCATCCCAGGGCCTGGTTCTATAGGCTCCATCCCAAGAAATACAAGACTTGGGATGATGTGGCGACCGAATTTGCTCGGAACTACGCTGATAACACTGAAATCCAGACTACAATGCGTACTCTGGAGGTCATGGCTCAAGAGCCCAAAGAAGGGTTCACAAAATACTTGCAAAGATGGAGGGCCGAGAGTGTGAAGCTGGTCGACAAGCCCGGCGAGAAGGCCCTAGTGGAAGCCTTCGTAAAAAATCTACTCCCATCCTACCGGGTCCATCTCCGGTATGCTATCATCCCAAACTTCGCTGTCCTTACTGAAATGGGCACGAGAATCGAGGATGACTTGAGACTAGAGAGCCTGACTAAGGCCTCTACCAAAGGCTATCAAGGGGCAAGTTCATCTGCGATCAAGCCCACACCTGCAGTTGCAACTCGCAGCATCTTTGACGAGGTAAACCTGCTCAACACCTCATCTAAGAAGAATACACCAAATCGGGTATTCAAAGATATAGGAACTACCTATACTTACGCCTTACAGAGGCTATCATCAAAGGGCCTGATCCAGCCGATAGGGCCAACTGCAGAACCTCCAGTAGAAACGAGGCCCAAAACTTACAATGCCCAAGCCTACTGTCAGTATCACTGGGGGTAACGGGCATGATACTGAAAAGTGTTGGAGGTTAAAGCACCTGATCCAAGATCTTACCGAGAGCGGGAAAATCCCGTTGTTCGGAGACAAGCCGAGCAACAAAGAAAACCCGTTCAGCGCCCATGCTATATTCACAGGGGAAGTAGTCGACTGTTCTCACCTCATTTCTCCTCTTATCCCACAAATCAATGGGATATGGTTCGATGACGAGGACGACGTGTATTTAACCAAAGGGGAAGCTGTCCCCATCACCCTTGAAGAGGTCCGAAAGGCTAAATCCAAAGCCTTAGCCACCAACCACCTCGCCGCAGCCGGGCACTCTACTTCTATATCCGTCACTGAACCTGCCAGGACGGAACCTACCTTTGAAGAACCGAGCGCTGACACGGCTCTGGTCCAACAAATGAAGAGGGTCTGAGCTGATCTAACCATATGGAAACTATTGGTTAGCTCGCAAGCTCATCGGGAGGCACTGACTAAGGCTCTCGATGAAATCAAGGTCGATTCACAAGCTACCCTTTCTGAAATGGTAGCCACTATTATGCCTTTTCTGAAGGGCAAGTCAAGGGAAGAAGAAGCTGATCTGGCACCATTTGAGCCCAATCACAATCTGGCCCTATACATCACGGTCATCTGCAAAGGTAAATATCTCCCGATGACCCTTATCGACGATGGATCAGCCGTGAATGTCCTTCCTCTAAGGACCGCAAAAGCACTCGGCATCACCGATGCTGATTAGCTTCCGACGGCGCAGACTATCCAGGCTTTTGACGGAAGCCCAAAACCTGTCGTCGGGGCCGTGAAATTGAAGATCATAACAGGCCCAATCGAAAAGGAGTTGGAATTTCAGGTGATAGATGTCACCTCATCATTCAATCTCTTACTAGGAAGGCCTTGGATCCACGCAGTCAAGGCCGTGTCATCTACCCTCCATCGAAAAGTCAAGATGCCCCTTAATGACGGTATCATCACGCTGGAGGCGACCCCAATTACCGTAGCAAGCTGCAACGCTACGGGCCGGCCGACCCACGAGGATTTGATTTCGTGGGCATGATCGAAGAAGAATATCTCTTTAGGCCCTACTTCACAACTAGCATCGACACGATGCTACAAAATCTGGGTTACCTACCCGGAATAACCTCAAGGCCATATCTTCCAGCTGGGAAGATTATCGAGGTCCTAAATGATGGCGAATCACATTTTGGATTGGGGTATGCTATAACCCTGATGGTGGGGTTTTGTCGCGGATCCCAACCGTCAAATAAAAACCAACTAATCCTAACTAGGGTAGCTAGGGCAAGTCGGGTCGAATCCACAGGGACGGGAGGTCGGACTAAGGTATGCTACGGTCTAGGACTAGGTTCGAGACGAGCTAATCTAAGGAGGGGGAGACTAGGGCTAAGCTAGGTCTAAAGCAAGAAAACAAACAATGGAAACGGGCTAGGATTAGGTCGGGGTCAAAGGGGTAATGGAATGGTCAACGGAGAGCTAGAGTGAAGGAGGTAGTAGGGTAATCTAGGTCGGTCCGGGCGGTCGCAACTTAAACCGACCTAGAGGTTCCTCATGGAACCCATATTGGCAACACACATGACAAAAGGGGTTCTAGCGTGTTATGGCCTAGATCGCATCCGGGCGGTCGCAACTTAGACTAACCTAGGGGTCGTCCTCACCGGGCTCTCGCAACTTAATGAGGGAACCGAACCCATAACAACTAACACCCACAAGGGAAAGGCAAGAAAAACAAGCAATCTAACTTACTTAGTCATTCAAGCAATTCATCAAACATGTCATATGCATCAACCAAGAGGAAACCCAAATCTTCCACCCACATCTCCAACAAACCCTTAATCACCCAATTAACACCCTAATCACCCTACTAACCCTAGCAAGAACACTACTCTAACATATCTAAACTAATACTAACAAGAACAAGAAGAATCAACCCAAACATCAAAACATAAATAATCAAACAAGTGATAACTATGAACTAAGAACAATCCAACAATCAAAGATGCAAACTTGGATGGATTAAACAAGATAAAGAGTAAAAAGGAAGAGGATTATACCATACTAATGAAGGAGAAAGATTGAAACTTGCATTAATGAAGAAAACCCAAAACAAACCACCAAGGTTGTCAAGCTTGGTGAAGATCTTGAAGAATTCCCTTAATACAAGCACTAAACTAAGATTAACAACTAATTACCGACTAATCTACACTAATCTACACTAATCTAACCTAAAGTAGTCTAGGGTTAAATGAGAGGTGAAGAATATATCATCAGATAAGATTACAAGAGGAGGGGTATTTATAGGGTTACAAATGGAAGGAAGAGAAGGCAAAAGTCACGCGGGCAGCAGAGGCGAAATCCCGATCGGGAATGGGCAATCCCGATCGGGAAACCTCACTTTCCCGATCGGGAAATCAGGGACCCGGTCGGGAACTCTCTCCAGTGGCCGTCTACTTTGTGCACTTCATCCCGATCGGGTTTTAGGCCTTCCCGATCGGGATGGGTCTTGTAGGCCTCCAATATGATCTTTTTGGTCCCTCCTTGCTTCACATGGACTTCTCATCGATTCTCGGGACTCGGGATCGGGTCTCGGAGGCTCGGGATTGGGTCCCAAGGTCTCGGGGTCGATTCCAAGGCATCGAGTCGTCGTTCCTTTATCTCGTTGGCTCCAAAATGTGTATGTATAGAATCGGAATCGCTCCAACTCTTCCAAATCGGTCTCGGGAACCTGAAACGAACTAAAGGAAGCATAAGAAGCCTCTAAACCGCTCCCAAGGAGCGATTCTACAAGGAAAATGGGACCAAAACACTACAAAATAGGCACTACAAACCACACTTATCAAACCCCGAAAAACGTGGTTAAGGCCGGTATTCACAAGGCCATCGACATTTTCAAGGGTACTTACATAAGCCCTTATAGCCGGAGGTTAACGGATTACTTCGTCACTCCAGTCTTTGGAGCTGTCCAAGCGGGCCTCTACCGACCCACCGTCACATATCCCGAGACCAAAAAGGCCCGGGAATGCAATTTCATCCCTGATGATATATTCACCATCGTCCAGGCCGAATCAAAGGAGGGCGGAAACAACTCCAAGCCCGTGCTGGGGCTCTTATTCGGTGAAGACAAGGCCATCCCCGCTCCGAAAGACGACTTGGTCAACCTGATCCTTCGCAGCGATTGGTTTGACCCAACCAAGCTAATCACCGAGGTTGGTACCAACACCGAGACGAGGGCTTGGAGGAAGACCATAAAATGGACCGATGGCCAAGGACGGGTCTACAAGCTGACCACCGGCGAGGAAGACATGCCGGATACCGAGTCTGAGTCTGAGTCCGAGTCTAGAGGGTCTGGTGCTAAAGTCGAGTCTGTAACCCCTCTTCCCTTGTCCACTGAGGTCTCGGGGCCTGTCCCAAGACCTCTCCCTATCCCGCCACTGGCCAATGATCAGATGGCAGCTCTATTCGAGCTATTTTCAAAATTTACCATCAATAATACTAACGAACACCGTTCTGCTTACGACTGGTCTTATTTCCAAAATTTTCTCAATTTCAAAAATTTTATATGCAATGACATTGAGAAACCCGACGAACAGGTACCCCTACCTCAACATCTGGTCGAGCAGCTCGAGCAAAGGGAATCCCGAGATCCGGTAATCGAAGAAACCGAGTCCATCAATGTGGGAACCACTTTAGAGCCCCAGATGCTTAAGTTGGGCCTATCTTTAGACCCAGAGGAGAGAAAACAATTCGCAGACCTCCTTCAGGAATTCAAAGATGTCTTTGCATGGTCCTACAAGGACATGCCGAGTATAGACCGGGAGATAGCCGAACACCGAATACCCATCAAAGATGGGTGCAAGCCGGTAAAGCAAAAACTCAGAAGAATGAAGCCCGAGTGGTCTCTTAAAGTCAAGGAAGAGGTCGATAAATAATTCAAAGCAGGCTTTATACAAGTGTCTGAATATCCAGACTGGGTTGCAAACATCGTGCCGGTACCCAAGAAGGACGGCAAGGTGCGGGTTTGTGTGGACTTCCGGGACCTTAACAAGGCAAACCCAAAAGACGATTTTCCGTTACCACACATCGACATACTGGTGGATAATTTGGCCGATCATGCCCTTCTATCGTTCATGGACGGGTATGCCGGGTACAATCAGATTAAAATGGCAGAAGAGGATATGGGTAAGACCACCTTCATTACACCTTGGGGTACTTACTGTTACACCGTCATGCCATTTGGGCTTATCAACGCCGGGGCCACTTATCAACGGACCGCCACTACTTTGCTCCACGACATGATGCATAAGGAAGTGGAGGTCTATGTGGACGACATGATCGTCAAATCCAAGGACCGAAGCGGGCACATTTCAGCCCTAAGAAAGTTCTTCACCCGGTTACGTAAATACAACATGAGACTGAACCCACAAAAATGCAGCTTTGGGGTAACGTCGGGCAAATTACTGGGCCATATCGTTAGCCAACGCGGCATCGAGGTCGACCCAGCTAAAATCAAAGCCATCACCGAGATGCAACCACCCAAGACCGAAAAGGAAATAAGGGGGTTTCTCGGGAAAGTCCAATACATCAGCCGGTTCATTTCGAAACTAACCATGGTATGCGAACCCATCTTCAAAAAGCTAAAAATCGGAGAACGGGTGCTATGGGACTACAAATGTCAGGCGGCTTTCGACAAAATCAAGGAGATTCTGTCTGCTCCGCCAGTACTAATGCCACCTCAACACGGTCTGCCTTTGTCATTATACCTGACGACGACAGAGACGGCCATGGGAGCTATGCTGGCCCAGACAATCGATTCAGAAGAACGGGCTATTTCCTACATCAGTAAAAAATTCCTCAAATATGAGTGCAAATATACAATGCTCGAAAAGACGTGCCTAGCATTGGTTTGGGCCACAAAAAAGCTCCGACATTACATGCTCAGTCACGAGGTACATGTGTTATCCAAAATGGATCCTATCAAGTACTTATTCGAGAAGCCTATCCTCAACGGCAGGATGTCAAGATGGACTTTAATGTTATCCGAGTTCGACCTCAAATTTGTACCATTAAAAGCCATCAAAGGCCGGGTAGTTGCCGAGTTCCTCGCTGACAGCCCAATATCCGAAGAAGGCCACACCGATACATGGGCCTTTCCTGATGAAGACATATTCCATACCGATACGGAGGTGTGGGATCTATATTTCGATGGGACATCCAACTTCCGAGGATTTGGGGTCGGAATCCTGTTAATTTCACCCCGAGAGGAACACACTCCCTTATCCATCAAATTGGACTTTGACGTGACCAATAATGCAGCCGAATACGAAGCATGCATTCACGGGTTGCAAGCCGCCGCCGATTTAGGGGTAACAAACCTCCGGGTCCACGGTGACTCGTCGCTGGTCATCAATCAAGCGCTCCAAAAATGGAAAACTCGGAACGCCAATCTCGTGGCTTACCAAGCACGGGTAAGGGTTCTAGAGAAACAATTCCAAAAGGTAGAGTACATTTATCTGCCCCGGGAAGAAAATCAATTTGCAGATGCACTTTCCAAATTAGCATCCTTACTGAATATCCCGGATCACCTGACCGGCATGCCAATCTGTGTCGAAAGACGGTCCGAGCCGGCGTATGTACACGCCATCAAGGATATCGAGCTAACCGATCCGGAACCATGGTATCAAACTGTCCTAACCTACTTGGCAACGGGAGAATATCCCCCGGGAACTGAAAACCGGGCCAAGAAAGCCCTGCGAAGGTTGGCAACCCAATTCGTTCGCACGAACGACGGGCAACTGTACAAAAAGACGGCACAGGGGGCTCTACTCCTATGCATCGACAAAATACAGGCCGAAAAGGTAATGACCAAAGTACACGACGGTGAAAATGGCCCGCATATGAACGCCCATATGCTAGCCCGAAAAATCATGAGGCTCAGGTACTATTGGAACACCATGGAAACAGACTGTCAGGTGTATGTCAAACACTGCCATAACTGTCAGATCTTTGCCAATGTACAACATATGCCATCTTCTCTCTTATATACCATGACATCACCATGGCCATTTTCTAAATGGGGTATAGACATAATTGGAAAGGTGCACCCTTCCGGGACGGGAGGTCATTGCTTCATTATGGTGGCCATCGACTACTTCACCAAATGGGTCGAAGCCGAGTCATACCGTGTCTTGAACGCCAAGCACGTGGCCAAGTTTATCCAGAATAAGATCATATGCCGGTATGGGATCCCTCACGAATTCATCAGTGATCACGGGACCCACTTCCAAGCTGAAACTGCCGCATTGCTGGCAAAATATAAAATTCAAAGGCATACATCTTCGCCTTACCGATCTCAAACAAATGGAGCGGTAGAAGCGGCCAATAAAACAATTGTCACCATACTTAAAAAGATGACTGAGAATTACCGGGACTGGCCCGACAAAATACCCTTTGCCCTATGGGGATATCGAACTTCAATCCGCACCGCAACCGGAGCAACCCCGTATTACTTGACATACGGAACGGAAGCGGTCCAATCGGTCGAGCTAGAAGTACCATCCCTCAGGATTTTACTTGAAAGCCAAGTACCTGAAGCAGATTGGGTCCAAGCCCGATACGATTCTCTAGTCCTTCTAGACGAACGGCGATCACGGGCCCTCAACAATATCCAAATATATCAAAAGAGGATCCAACGGGCTTTCAACAAAAGGGTTAGGCCCAGAAACATCAAAGAGGGGGATTTGGTCCTAAAATCGGTTCGTGCCTTACTACCGGTTGACCCAAGAGGTAAATTCAAACCCAATTGGGCTGGGCCATACTTAGTCAAGAAGGTCCTATCAGGAGGAGCAGTGATGCTGACAGACTTGGACGGGAACGAATTTATCAACCCAACCAACTTGAACCAGCTGAAGCGCTACTACCCATAAACCCCATCTCAATGTCATTTACAAAAAATTTATAAAAATTTATCTTTTCATAAATTTTCAAAAATTATAGACAAGTCAATAAGTTAGAATTAATTATTCTACTGTCGCACATCTCGAATTAATAATCTTGATGTATTTCGAAAATTGCAAAAATCAATCAAATCAATTTTGAACTACGTTTGGTTTGATTCCGCTAAATGTGGATACGTAGGCAGCCCCTCAAAAGGGTACAACCATTGCAACAAACGAAAAGACGGGAATGGTATTCTTTAATACGTCTTTATTTAACCGATAAATTCGGGAATTACAAAAAAAAAAAACGCCAGACACGGCATACACACACAAAAAAATCACACCACAAAAATAATAGTAATATTCAAATAATAAAATAAGGAGGTTAATATCCGGGCATCTTCCCCTTTCCCTTGTCCTTCGGATCGCGCGGAGCTCGAGGTCGCCGAGGTGGAGGCGAGCGTTCCCTAATTACGAGGGGAACCTCTTTAGCTCGAACCCGTTTCTTTGATGACGGGTCTTCCATAATGGTCTTCGGTCCAAGTCGAGCCTGTACATGCTCGGGTAATCTATCCCGTGGGCCAAGTTGGTCCTGCACGGGTAACTTTGGGCCTAGTCTCCTTCCCAAGTTCGTCTGGGGGCTCACCTGCCCCCGAGCACCTTTAGCACTAGACCCTTCAGCTTGAGTCTTAGTCTTCTTTTTGTGACCTGACATTAGACGAACCATGGTAGCCGGGGTGTCACCATCATCGAAGAATCCCCTGTTGTCTTTAGCTTTCTCCCTTCTCAGCAGGTCAAAAGCTTCGTCAACCTTCAGCGCAGCTCGGGCTTTAGCATCAACTGCTTTGGTCAACTTCGTGTAAGAATCTGAAACCCAGATTGAGTGGCGAGATTTGACAATGGGCCAAGTATGCCGTGTGTACCACCTTTGCATCCAGGTATCACACATCACGCCAGTCAGTTGGGTAGGGTCACTCACAACTGCTTCAACTTCAGGGATTCGCTGGGTCCATCCATACTGCCTTAGTATGCGATCTGGGTAGAGATGAACTGTCTGCCTGAAAGATAGAGTCACCTGCTAGCGGGCTCTGTCCCTCGGGTCCAAGCCACTCCAAAGGTAGATGGGCCACCACGGAACGACCCATCGAATTAACGGACCACGATTGAAAGACAAAACCTCGTCCCAATACTTTTGCGTAATCTGACGAGAGAAATCAATGACCCGCCTCCTCGTCATCACCTGGTTATGACGATAGTTGCCCGCATCAAGGGGGGGATCTATCACTGATAGCCTCTCATAAAGTCAAATCTGCAAAAAAGGAAACAAAAACATGAGTTCTCGAGGTGAAATAGGCGTCCGCCTAAGGCCACTCGGTCGAGTGCCCACGGCAGCAGCCAATTCGAAAAAAAATCAAAAATCGAAAAAAAAAACGCAAAGTAACATACTTGTAGTAATCGGGTGCTCCCGGTAAGACGGATTGACGAGTCTCTCTTACGGCTGTCCAATCCTTGGATAATCTCGCCCGTGATCAGCCAAGCCGGGCTGTGTTCAGTCTCCATCAAATCTACTACGGTCAGAAGATTAGTGTTTCCCATGCAGGATAAAAAATCCATGTGACCCTCGAAAGGATATACGTGGAGCATACAGAAAGAAAAGACCCTGCGGCTGTAAGTCGGTCTGACCCGAACATCAAGAGAATTCATAAATTTCTCAGCCAAGTCGATCAGAGAAATTTTATCGCCTTCCATCATGCGGGATACCTCATTGTGAGAAAGCCCTAGAAATTCTCGAAGCTTCCTCCTCGGGTCATAGATCGAGTACGGGACGGCTGGACGAAGCACCGGGTTCCATCCTCCTATAGCAGCAATCTCCTCAGGCAAAGGGCAAACCTCGCCCCGGGGGAAAAGCAAAGACATGATATATGTCATCCCAGTAAGCCAAGCATGCATCCAAGAAATAGCGATCAACCACCATCTGACGGAACGGGTACAACTGAGTTATACCCGTTTGATTCAAAGCCACCCTATCCGTGTCCCTAAAGCGACGAGACCACTCCTGCAACATCACACTTAACCTATCGATTCCCATGGCTAAACTTCTTAAGAAGATAAAGAGACTTCCTTTTTGCCTTAAGGGAAATAAAGAGACTTTCTTTTAAGAAGAGGTTGATTTGTGATGGGATTTATGAAGAAATCAAGAGCAAGGGAGGGCTATATATAGCATTAGCCTTGCAAACTGTTTAGGAAAATTTCCTAATCCTAATTGGAATCAAACCGCAAGCCTAGTCTCGATACTAGCACGAAAATCTCCATCCCGAACTTTCCTAATCCTTGTTAGGAGTCAAAAATCTCAAAGTTTCCAAAATTCAAAAATCTCAAACTTCCAAGATTTCAAAATTTCAAAAATTCAAAATTTTGAAAAATCATTTCTCCCCAGTGCGAGTCATTTTGCTACCAACGTGTTGCGTGCATTTTATGTGACTTGTACAGGTATGACTCAAACAGGGACATGCAAACCACTACACCTCCCCAGCATTTTCACGGGATGAGCCCACACACAGGCACGCCCAGGATTTACACGACAAGTCCAAATGCCCCACGGAGTTATCGTCATCAGCTCAGGTATGACTTCTAGCCTATGGCTGGCGAGCCCTTCACGCGAGTCTAATGGACTATAAATGACCCGACCGGAAGTTCGCCAGGTTTCAATCCTCGAGTGGCCTGGTGGCTACTCTGACTTTCGCCTTGTCCAAGCCTCAGTCAGAGTGGGGGCTCTGTAGACACCCGCATTTTGACTGCCAGGTGTCTATGGCAGTTTCCCAAAAAACACCCGATGATGATCGGACGCTAACATATTTCTATGCGCTCGGATACGGGCTCAAATCCATTAATTGCTGGCTAACACACTTACAGAGTACAAATCTCACAAAACCAACCCCAAATCCAGGTCCAGTGGGCCGTTTCCAATCAAATAAGGCTAATTTGGGCCGAAATCGACACCGGAAATAAAACTGACATTTAGCGATTGGGTCAACCCCGGTCAAAGTCGTTCCGAGACACATACGAAACAACCATTCACAACATCAAAAGTCCAATTCAAGAAGCAAAACCAACAATCCACCTTCAGACGGGCCATCAGGTCAAGTCCGTCAAGGCAAAACCCTAGACACCAAAGTGCATGGCCGTGCCTATTTATACCCCCATGCAACACCACTTGACACAACTTTTACCACTTCAAAAAAGAACCCTAATCTTATACATGCAACCCTAATCAAACCCTAGTAATTCTACACTAGCAAAAAAGCCCTAAACCTAGTTTTAGGAGTCAATCCCGAGCCACCATAACTTAACCTCCATAAAACCTCGAAGACTCTTGTGTTAAAGCCACGGTTACGAGTTCGATCCGAGACAAGAACATGTAGGTTGAGGGTGTCAAAACCCCGTTCTCTCCTTCTCTTCCTCTCGTCATCTTCTTCGCTTTTTCTTACTTTTTTTATTTTTTTTTATTGCATCATAATATCGATAATAACTAATACAAAACATTAAAATACTTATCGATTTGTGTCGAATAAGAGGGGTATCGGAATAAGGAAATACGAATATACAAGTGTACTGCACACAGCGTTGACGGTCCCTTTTTCTAATACCCCGATTATTTAATTATTGAGATAAGTTAACTTAAACAATATTTTTTTTATTTCGTTTTCATCATTGTTTGAGTCATATATTTACATTAATTTTCAAAACCAAGCATTATATTTAATAAGGGTCGAAACCCGTTGACGCGGATCTGACATCCTAATCTTTAGGGATTTATTTCGATGTCGGAAAAGCCGAGGGAATCAAGTTTTCATTCAAGCAAAGTGTCGATACGTTAGATCCGATGCCAATTCCATAATTGGATGTCGAGTCTAATAATCTAATCAAACAATTTAGCCAATTCAATTTTTCGTTGATGCTAACGTAGATGTTATTTAATTCGTTCGAATCATGACACTACAAACGCGGAGGAATATCTATATCGTCTTGGTTATTTTAAACAATTCAAATCAATTTTCTTTATCTTTTTCACTCTAGTATTCCATATCGATTCCATAATCGAATATGGGATATGACGAGCATCACAATTAGAATCGAGTATAAATCATTCTAAGTATTCAATATCGATTTCATAATCGAATATTGAATATAACGAATGTCGAAAATATTAAGTCGGGTATAAATCAGTCCATATTTGTACGCGATTTATCAAAATTAACAGTTTTCGAAAAACCGAGTCCGGGGCAGCCTGTGGCGCGAGTCGCGCCCTTCTCGGACGAGTTGCGCATCTCGGGCGAGTCGCGCCCCTCTTGGGTGAGTCGCACAGTTTTCTGAAAACCGCGACGCACATCTTCGTTTCTAATTCTTTTTTTTTCGACTTTCCCGGCATACTTCAAGCTTTCGATATATATTCCTCGACCTTGGTCAACGCGTGTTAATCAATCACGTGTCATAATCTTTTTCAAAATCATCCATTAATTCTTTTGCATCATTCAATTTATTACTCGTTACATCGTTACTAACGGTTTGATTCTTTCCTTTGTCGATTTTTGTCGTTTATTTTATTTTACTAAAATGAACCCACATGCTAAAATTCCACTTTGACGTAGAATTAATTGCATTAAATCGACTTAGAAACCCTTTTCAATTCCATTCACATGTTTAGGGAAAATAATCTTTGCATATCATTTTCCCGTTTAACTAACGCGCGTATTAGAAAGTCATTCGAATTCTTAGTAGAGGCCGCTAATGTGCGGGCGGGGTTGGGTGTCCTTTGTGGGCTTCCCAACACGTACCCTCACCCCTTACTCAGAACCTCAGTTTCCGGATGTCCGAAACCTTTGGCGCACGAGAGTCATTCAATACACAATATCCGATAATGTCGGTATTGGTATTAAATGCAAAGGGACGAGCCCAATAAACTTTGACATCGAAAATGGGCCGTATTTTGTATACGGACCACTACGACATAAAGTGGGCTCGAGTGGTTCTGAATAACCACAAAATTCAGTGGCGACTCCACATAGACCTAAATTTCAATTCGATCCATTCTCATATGGAGATTCATTCGCCTACCCAAACCCGCGCGTGGCCGCGTCGGGGTGGACCTATGTCATGTCCACACATAGAATCGTAGGATTGAATCGCGATTCTGACAACAATGCTCCTGCCAAATTTTCTTTGAGAACGGACAAGAGAATAAGAGGTGCGAATGAGATTCAACCGCCTGCTGACAAAGCTCACATCTGCCCACAAGATGCATTCCTCGTCTTTGTATATTGTCTTGAGTAGCTAGTTTTTTCTGTCCAGCCATAGCTGCTATCACCCCATGTCTTGGGATTACTCTACCATCCTTAATGCTATCCATCCAGACAATTCGAGGGAGCTTAGGCCTAAACCATTTGTAAGCCAGTCTTGGTTGGTACTTCCCATTAACTGCCCAACTATTGACAAGTCGTTCTGCATCATCTACAGTTCCAGTTGCTGTTAGAATTTGATCTCTAATGCTCAAAAGGCTATTAAGTGTAGCAGTGTAGCGTTCCAGCTTCCCTAAATGCCAAATAGACTTGTTCCCAAGTGCATATGTGCCACTCGCCCCAGAGGCCACCTTGCATAGTCATGAGTTTCCATAATCATTGCCTCATCATTGCCTTGTTCCAACTGCCAAGATGTTTGAAGTTGAAACCTCCTTCCTTCCATGGTTGGCAGGTACGTTACTTCCTCAGCTTTTATAAAACATTTTTTTGTCATCAATCCGACTTGACCAGAAAAACTTTTACAAATCTTCTCAATTTGCTTGGTAACATTCACTGGAAAAAGTGCATTTTTGCTTCAATAACTTGTTAGTCCAAAGACAACCGCATTTAACAGTTTTGCTCTGCCTGCATAAGATAGGAATTTTGATGACCAACATATCACATTCGTCTTAATCATATGAATTAGTGTAAGGTATTGCTCCTTTTTGTTATTGACTGAGTGAAGGGGTAATCCAAAGTAACGACATGGGAAAGACTCTCGATGGTACCCAGTCTCCTGCAGAATAAGATGCTTGACTGTATTATCGACTCCTACAAAGAAGATGTCCGTTTTCTCCTAGTTAGCATTCAACCCAGATTCTGCTGCAAACTCATGCAGTGCGTCTGTAACTGCAACAATAGAGGGCCTATACCCCCTAGTGAACAATATTAGGTCGTCAGTAAAGACCAAGTGATTTAGTTTCAGTTGAGTGCATTTAGGATGATAGGACACCTGTGGCTTCAAATTATATGTCTCAGTCTCCTAGACAATACCTCCATGCTTAAGACAAAGAGGTAAAGGAAAGAGGATCTCCATGCCTAACTCCACTTTCCCATTTAAAGAAACCGTGAGTGGATCCATTTATCTTGATAGAGAACCAAACCTCGTACACAAGCCATAGTCTAATGAATAAATTGTTGAGGAAAATTAAAGGCATGTAGCACCTGTTCTAAAAAGTTTCATTGCAGAGAATCAAATGCCTTTTTAAGATCTATCTTCATAAGACATCGAGGTGTGAGATATTTCCTTCCATAGTTCTTGATCAATGTTTGATATAGTGCTATGTTTTCATGAATATCTCTTCCTTGAACAAAAGTTGCCTACTCTAACCCTATATTGGAGTACCAATTGAATTATGCTAGTACGTAATTTACTTACTGTTTTGTAAAACACTGAGCAACAGAAGATTGGTCTAAAGTCCAATACTGACATACTCTCTCCGTTCCAATGAATTTTTTGCCTTTCTTTTTGGCACCAAGATTAACGGAGCCAATGGGGGAGTGACATGTAGAGCAAAACTCATGAGAATGATCAAATTGCATATAAAAAACATTCCTAAAATAGAAAGGCAAACAATTCATAGAGACGCCCCAATATGGAATAGGCAAACAATTCATTGGGACGAAGGGAGTACAAACTACTTTCTTAGGGATAAGTATAATTATAGTGGTGTTAGCCTGCTTCAACACTTTGTCTTTCCTAAAGAACTCCCAGATTGCGTCACAGCAGTCTTGTTTGATAATCTGCCAGGAGGATTTGAAAAATTCTGAAGAGAATCCATTAGGACCTGGACTCCTATCAAAACCAATAGATTTTAGTGCTTTGTGTATCCCCTCCACAATGGGTAGCCGGGTGATATCAGCCCAATTGTTTCTTGCACTAGCCTTCCTACTTGTATGATACTTAGATCAGTAAGAGTTACCTACTGAGCTTGACCCAACAGCCCTTTATAGTAATCAATGAACCCTTGGGTAACTTCCTTTAGTCCTTCCCTTTCATTACCATGAGAGTCCCTTATAGCTCATATAATTTGCCGCTGCCTTCTTTCTTATATTTTAGTATAATTGTACTTGGTTGAAGCATTCCCCAGTATAAGGTTGTCCATTTTTGCTCTCTGCCTGAAAATACTGATTTCTGCTTCTTTTAATGTCCTATATCTATCAATGATATCCATCTCCTCCAGCAGTAGTCTAGAGAAAAAAGGATCACGCTGAAGTTTCCTCTGACAAGACTCCAATTCATTGCTAATCTGCAATATTCGTGTTTCAATGCTAGAATAATGTTGTTTATGCATATCCTTATGTGCTAGCTTTACATGTTTTAGCTTACTAAAGAGATGAAACGCTTTACTGCCATAAACATTCTTGTCCCAACCCCTCTTAACTGTAGTTGCATAATGTGGGTGCTTAGTCCAACAATTTGTAAAAACTAAAACGAGCCTTCTTTTTCTCACCAGACAAAATATTTCCATAAACAAGTGAATGATCAGAGATACCTGGACTAAGGTAGTTAGCAAAAGAGTCAGGGAACAACTGAATCCATGCGAAATTTACCAAAGACTTGTCCAGACCCTAGAGTCCGGGTCCTGTTTATTAGTCCAAGTAAACTCATTCCCTTGTCCTGCTACTTCTTGCAGTTCACTATCTAAAATACAGATGTTGAAAGCCTCCATGTCTTGCTCCTCTGGAGGAATTCCTCCTATCTTTTTCTCCATGGTTCTTACTATGTTAAAGTCACCAAGGATTATCCAGATATTGACAACAATCCTTAGAAGCCTCAGTGATCTCCATAAGTCTTCCCTTTCTTTAGGACTATTCATTCCATATACTACCGTTTGATGAATAGGACTTGGGTTCTAGATTAGCCGAATTTGCTCATTATAGTGATTGAATAGTTGCATTCCACTCTATAATGCTGAAAACTCCCCCTAATAATTCCACTCTAGTAGCCCCAGAATATCAATCTTCTTATTTTTGATTAGTTTAACCACCTCTAATTGCTTAATTACCTCATTCCCACCCTTAATATTCCGTGAATCTATATTCATATGGTTATATTAGGTGGGATTTGGACCTCTATAGGAAACACAATTTCCTCCTGGCTTGGACAACCCTCTTGCCGTTGAAGAATCTCATGTCTATTAGGGGTATGCAGAGTAGCGAGACCTACCCCTCTCAACTCCTTACCTCCATTGAGCAAACCTCCAGAGTCCTTCACCTTAAAGCTTAACCTACTGCATCCAGAGCGCCGAACAATAGAAGTGAAACCTTGTTCCAAGCCAACATGGGGAGTTAGACATAGGTCTTGGCATTCTGAGTCATCCTTCATGTGCTTTTCTCCTTGGTCTCCTATTGCAGTGGCACCTAGAACGTAGGGTCCTGAGCTAGTGATTATTGGACCTCCAGAGGGCTCCTTCTCAGGGGTGCTGAGTGCATTACAACTGAATGAATGACAGGATTAGGCACTACCTCAGTCCCTTGTTCATTCCTAGTTGAGATACCACCTAACTCATGAGGAATCTTATTCTTTGGCGTATATCGAGTACTAATACGCTCAACTCCTGGCTTTGATTGAGCTTTCTTACGCTCCCATTTACATTTTATTTTTCTGTGCCCAAGTTTCCCACAGCCTTGACAGTACAATGGTATCCATTCATACTCAGTGCACTGCAGAGATACTTTATTGTAAGGCGTGTTGATCCACACAGAATCTGATAATTCTTTCGAGACATCTACCTCTATCATAACTCGGAAAAATGAGAGCTTTTCCTTGAATGTAGTCATGGTATCTGCGAACATAGGTTTTCCCACTTTGTTGGCGATTTTGCTCATCACTGATACTATCCACAGGAATGGGTCCAAGTCTAGGAAGAGTACTCAGACTGGCACCATGGATATGCGATCCATTTCTTGAGAAAAAGTTGGGCTCCATTTCTTCAAAATGATGGTATTTTGCCCAATTCCCCATGGCCCCCTTTAAGGATGGTATCCATGGCTTATTGATTCCCAAAACAGAATAAAAACAATCCCTTCTTGAAATATTGTACCACTGGTTGTTGAACATGATTCCATTGTTTGGCGACAAAATCTAAAACACCCCACATTGATTGAAGATGTCCTATTTATGAGCTTTGCTTAAAGGGATTTGAAATACTACTCATATCAACAAAGTGCACTTTCTTTTCTGGTTATCTATGCAAAAGAACTCCGCAGTTAAGTGTGCTTGACTGGGAGTAGTCTTAGGATTGGTGACTTCTTGGGAAGGTTTTCGGGATGCACATGAGTGAGGCCAAAATACGTTGGAAATGACTCGTGTTGGTCTGTGGGACCAGTACAAAGCCTGACGAGGTACCGCGGTTAACATTTCCGGTCCTAGTGTTGGGCCGGGGTGTTACAAATGGTATCAGAGCAACCCTGCGACCGTGTATTTGGCACCCAGCAGGGGTGGATTCTAGATAAGCAGTTATGCTACCAGGCGCAATGAGGACGTTGCGTTCTTCAAGTGGGAGTGATTGAAACACCCCACATTGATGGAAGATGTCCTATTTATGAGCTTTGCTTAAAGAGATTTGAAGTATTACTCATATCAACAAAGTGCACTTTCTTTTCTGGTTGTCCATGCAAAAGAACTCTGCAGTTAATTATAAGCGTGCTTGGTTAGGAGTAGTCTTAGGATAGGTGACCTCTTGGGAAGGTTTCCGGGATGCACATGATTGAGGCCAAAATGCGTTAGCAATGACTCGTGTTGGTCTGTGGGACTAGTACAAAGCCTGGCGAGCTACCGCGGTTAACATATCCGGTCCTAGGGTTGGGCTGGGGTGTTACAAAATCAGTGATCTGTTTGAGAGTCGATCGTGCTCCAAGAACGTTCCCTATTAGCGAAAACTTCCAGGGTTGGAGTTCTTCTTCGTAATCCTCTTGACCAATTTGTATTTCTGTTGAATTAGTACTATTCTCATCAAAGAATAGTTCCATTCCAACTGTGCTTTTCTTAATCCTTTCAGACCATGTTTTAGAACCTTCAACTTCAATAGCAGTCGCCCCACCGTCCACAATTGTCCCCTGCGTCTGGGTTTCTATTTTTTCCCCATTTATTCCAGATTTCTCCGAAGAAATCACATAATCCTGAGTGTTCCCATCCTTTTTCTTCATTTTCGAGGTTGATTGGATAGCCTGTTGAATTAAAGCGTTGATATTAATTGACCTCTGTTTTTCGTTCGTCTGGGTTTCATTTCCAGCATCCTGCGTTTCTTGGTTGCTCTTATGTTTTGGATTAATGGAGTCCTCGTGATTTGGTGCTTTAATTCTGACAATTTTTCGTGGCCTTCCCCGTCCTCTTCCCGTTGTTGCAACAATTTCCATGATCGTCAATGGCAGTTGAGCAAGAGAGAATGTTCACTTGAGAGAGAAGAGAGAGATTATTATTATTATTATTATTATTATTATTTTTTAAAGGAGAATTTTATTGAAGAATCAAAACACAGCTTACAAAAAATTGTTGGGCAGTCGAGATACAATCTGGGCCCCCACCCCCTTAGCTATAGCAAAGCTAAGTCTAGGAAAGATAAAAGGAGCAGCGCGTGCTCCGGCATCCTGCGCTATCTAAATTTTTTGAATCCTCTTAAGCAAGCTGATAACATCCGCCTCCAATTCCCCCAACGAAGAAAAGGAAAAAGGTAAGAACTCATAACCAAGTCCCGCGCACAAGCCCCGATACTTAGCGCATTTGCGCCGAGCAGCGTCGCTCACAACGCGACCTGGTATGAATTCGGAAAGCACGGATTGGGTCAAAGGAGAAGACCCTGTAAGATCCACGTACACGTCACGCCCCTTGTCCACGAATAAAGAAGCAAATCTGCAAGACGTAAGGATCTGCCATGATCGTCGATCAAGCCAATATCGACCTCCTTACCTGCAGAGATCCCGGAGTGGAAAGAGATATCCAATAGAGTGTCGCGAACAAGGTTATGCCGATGTTTTATACCGACAAATCCTGCACATGACACGACATGGTGCACAAAAATCTCGTCCCCAAAAACCCGAGAGCAGGTAGAACATGGCCCAGGCACGGTAAATAAAGGAACGCCCAACCGATAGCTAAGCACACATCGGTATGTCCGACCATTCATAGTTTGACCCAACCCAGAAATAGGGCAACACGCAGCCAATCAGAAGCATGGCGGCCTTGATGAGACTTCCATAACGCAACCTGACGGGGGGTCAAAGAGAAATTTGATTCCGCAGTAGTCACAACCCTCGTGAAATATATATCTGCCAAAGACTTCATAAGTTTGGGGAAAGCGATCTCACTAGGATTACACGCAACAGAACCCAGAACCTCCTTAACCCTACACAAGGCCGCTTCAAAAGCCCGGCCAGAGGCCGAGACACCCGCATCATGAAGTAGCGTCGCCTGCAAACCCACAGATTACAGTTGATCGCCTCCCAATCGGTTCGGTCGTTAACGAAGGACGGGGGATCAAACGATATTTATAAGACTCGAGATGACACACAAAAACAAACAAGTAATCGTGGTAAGTCGAGGTCGGTCCACAGGGAATGGAGGTTTTGACGAGTTTAAAGCGATGTGTTTGATATCTAAAGGGGGGTTTCTAAGGGTCGAGTCTATGCTAGAGGAATCACTACGAGAATGGCTAGGGGTAATTAATCTAGGGAAAGGCGTTGGGGAGAAGTCGGGATTCGGAACATGGAATGTAAGAAGGTCGGGATCGAGTTTTTGTTGCAACATTGATAAAGGGAGAATGCCACCTTTCGGTTTCTTCACCCAACCCACCTAAAAACCCGCTTTCGCGGCGAAGAAGGGTAAGTCTCTTTTATTGTAATTTCTACCCCGAGTTTCCCCATATTGATAGAAATGAGTCAAGGCCGGTCAAGTTGGCCGGACTAAAACAACAATGACACAACAACCACAAACAAGGTAAACCAACATGCAAGCAACCCACCAATACCCCTAAATTCAAATAATCCAAGTCTTCATCTCTAAACCCCCCAACAAGAAATCTACTCACTAATCATAATGAAACAAAATAAAACATTAACTATGGAAAAACTAACTACAACATGCATATTAACTAGATCTAAGGAAACTAACAACAATATGATGAGAAAACTACAATCTAACAATTACCCACTAAACTATGAAACTACCAAATTAATCTAAAGAATAATCAAGAACAACATGAACAAGATCTGTAATCCCCTGGAAATTCTAACGCAATACAGTGGCGGAAACACTGTAGAAGTGAGATTATAACACACTGTAACTATGTCTTGATAAAATTTAAATGGTAAAGTCAAACATTAGGCCTTAAATAAAATGGCCAAAATTAAAACAATCCACAAAGGGGTTTAACAAATCCACAAGACAAAATTGTAAAAATAATAATAAGCAGGGTCCACAATGCCCGCTAGCCCACACCCGGAAACAAGCATACCTGCCATGTTAAAACATAACAGCCACAATCAGTGGGGAGCAACGTCAACGCTCTCCCAGCCGTATGACAGGATTTTAAAAACTGTAATTACTACTATAGAAAAATAGTAAAAATGAAAACAGTAAAACATTATAATGAAAATAAGCTTTTAGTGAAAAACTTCACGTATCGAAACAATATAATAAAAACGAGTTTTCCGAAGAAAACATAAAACATTTGCCAACCTGCAACCAAATTATATCGATAATAATAAAAATATTCAAAATGGCGTTATGGATAGGATTAATGTAGAGTCTAGACTTTCACCAGGAGAATACCAAAAACTAGCTTCGAGAACTTAGTTCAAACAAATCAAGCTTCGGTCTCTAACTAGGCTACTCAACCATAATAGAGCGACGACTTATAAATGCGTGGCCCTAGTTTAAGATAATGCACACCCCTCCTGGGATTACCTGTCACCCAGTTCAACTTATGACGACGACTTACTGCGAGGCCTAAGCTTAAGGTCAAAATGTACACAACTCCCGGGATACCTGTCACCCGGTTCAACAACCAATGTACCGATTCCTGATACACTAGCCTTATAGTTGATGGCAAAACCGTAAACCCCAGATTATATTACTCTAAACCCACATTTGTCCTTATTCCATAACTCCAAAACCAAACCATTATCGGTATTCAAAAGATATAATCATTATAAATAATAAGAGAACAAAAAGAAAAGGATCACTTTCCAAAAGAGGAAACTTTCTATTTTAGGAAACTTCTATTTTTAGAAATTTTACCAAAAATAGCATCATATCAAAATAGCAAAAATATTAGTTCATGCTAATAACATATTTTTAGTAAACGATATAGATTTATAAAACTAGTACTTTCGGCCTTAACGATATTAATTACCAAAGTGAACATTTAATTTTATGAAATTATTAAAATATCGTATAAGCGTTATAAAATGATTAAAAATGTCTTAAACATTTTAATATTACTAATTAGGGTGTTTTCAAAAGTTATAAAGCTAAAATTCCCTAATTATTATTAGTTTCGACAATAAAATTATAAATAGGATTTTACGACAAATATCAAATTAAATATTTGAACGTCTTTATTTTATTAAATCAACAAATATATTTAGAGTATGTTAAGGGATAATTTAAATCTTAAAGTTTCAGATTTAAATACTTTCAAAATTGCTGGAAAAATAATTCTTCTAGGTAAAACGAAGCATTTTAACGATAAATCACAATTTGTCCGAAAATCAATACTTATTAATTAAAGACTTTAATAAATAGTACAAAAATTACATAAAACGGTTAAAATATATTTATGGACATTCTGTCCAGAAAAGAAAATTTTCCAGAATCCTAAAACTCGGGTTTTAAAGAGTTTTCTCGTTAATCGTCTAATCTCGACAATAACGATTAATAAAAATAGTAATTACAAAACGATTTAAGTATTAATGTCTAAAAATTATTATTAAACTTAAAAATCATCATTTTCCAGAATACACTAATTTTCCAGATTTTCCAAAGTTCCAGATTTACCAAATCCCGTCAAAACCGTCTTTAAAACCCGTTTTCACGATTAACGATTCCATTAATAAAACTTATCGTTCCTAACATTTTTTTAAGGCACTAAAAATCATAAAATTACATTTTATTATGAAATCATCAGAATCATATTTTCTCCAGATTTAAACCAAAGACCAGAAATCGAGAATTTAAACGACAAACACGGTTTTAACGATAAACGATGATTTAAAGTGATTAATTAATTCATCAAATTAACAATTCCAAAAAATTATTAAAGAAATCATAAAATTCTATTTCATCAGAAAGTTTCAGCACGTCAAAAGTCAGATTAAAATAAAATGTTTAGGTACTAGAACTAAAAATCAGTTTTTAATCGTTTTTGTCCGTAAACGGTAAAAATTCAATAATCGATAACTAAAATATCAGAAAAATACTAAATTATTGAAACTCATCAAATACAACATTTTTCCAGAATATAAACATATATTACATGTTTAGGCCGAATATTACGATTTTACAAATTAATATGATGATTTAATCGTTAATCTCGTAAAAGCGATAAAAATACCGAAACACGCAAATTTTCAACTTTCAAAATTTTTCCAGATTTTATGACATACATATATTGTCAAAAATAAAATATAAAAATATACATGGAAATACACAATTAAAATCATGCAATACCGAGTAACATCGACGTTACCTCTAGTCCAAATCGAAATCGATAATATATTCGTCGGCCTCAGGATCATCCACAAAACCTACCATACACGAAAATCATGGTAGAAAAATACCATGAGAAAACTAGGAAAAATCAAGGTAAATAATGGTAGAATACAACATCGATTATTACCTTAACGGAAGGATCGGAATAACGATTAATTCGGAGATGAAAATGAGACGATCAAGAATCAATTAGGGACAAAATTTGGCTGGAAAATATGGCTGAAAATCATGGCCAATATGGAGGAAATGAAGTGTATTTTCTTTGTTGTTTAAGGAAAAAATGAATGTAAGAAATGGATGGTCTCTTATGAATGAATGCCAAATAAATTTTTGATTAAAAGAAGGAAATACTTAGGCTAGATGCACCAGCCAAATAAAGAGCATGGGGGCATGAAGAGTTTGTTCATAAAGCATCAAATAAATGGGAAATAAAAAGAATTATCTATTTAAGTTTTAACATAATAAAATGGAACATGTAAAGAAAAACATAGTAAGTGTATGACAAAGAGATGGGTCGGTCCAAATCATGGGGAAAAATGTCTCAAATAATTTGTAAGTTGATAAAAAGAAGGATCGTAAAATAGTTAAAGGTATTTCAAAGCAATTCGAGTAAACCTCGCGTTGGAAAATAATTATTTACGAAACTTCGTAATAAAATCATTAACGGTTAATTTTTTTTCATAAATAAAATATTTCTTAGTTGGAAATATTATATAAATGTGTTAAGACATTTTTGGGAAAAGAAATAACTTAAATCCAAGCTTAAAAGGTTAATCGTAGAGAAATAGAATTTCTCGCGAATAGATAAATGTTTTACGATAAAAATCAAATAAATAGGTTTAATATAATCAAAATCTTTTAAAATAAAATTAAATATTATTTGACTTAAAAAAATAAAAATAAAGCTTGGAAAAATGATGAAACAGAATGCTGGCAATAGGGGCGTGGTTTGGCAATACGCCGATTTGACCGCTATTAGTCGATAATACGTGATAGAGTTATGATGAAGTAATAGTGGAAAGGGTAAAAGTGCTAGGAAAATAGCGGGTGTTACAAGATATAGAGAAACTAACTACACTAAGATGATCTAAGCTAGATAATGATGAGAAAACTAAATTAAATCAAAACTAGAGATAAGAGAGTGGAAAGAAATGTACCAATTATGAAGATCTACAAGAAATAAGAAGTTTGCATGGATAAAGGTTGAAGCTTTGATGGAGATAATGAAGAACTTGTCACTAATTCCTCAATAAACCCATAAATCTTCAATAAAACTTGAATAATCTTCTTACAAACTTGTAATCTAGAGAATTGATGATGTAAATTAAGTAGATCTACTACTAATTACTATGTAAACTACTAGATTTTTAGAGAATTACTACTAAATTACTACTAGATTGTTCTACTAATGGATGGTGTAATATGATGGATGCTACACTAATGGAGGCCTACTACTACTTAGTCTAATGATGGATGCTACACTAATGGAGGCCTACTACTACTTAGTCTAATGATGGATGCCTTGGGCAACAATTTAGGGTTACATATATATAGTAATCTCCTTAATGAGTTTTTAACCTAAAGCCCAAATCCAACTCTTGCTTCATTAGTGAGACAATCTCCCTCAACATCTTCATAGGGTGAAACTTTGCCCTGCGGTCTTGACAAAAATTCCCACCGGGTGAAACTTCACCCGGTCAGATTTTCTTCCTTTTTTCGCGTTTTTGGCACTTCTTTCCATCGGGCGAAATTTCACCCGGTGGGCGAAATTTCGCCCGGTCAGTTTCGCCCGGTGGAGAGCCTCGGAAAATCTTCAGGGAGGCATTTTTACCGTCGGGTGAAATTTCACCCGGTGGTGTCTCACCGGGTGAAATTTTGCCCAGTCATTTCACTGGCTTCTTTTCTTGTCTCATTCTTCATTAATTGATTGGATGACTTTAAACTTTAAGTTGTGTGCTTTACTCTTAGGACGGTATTCCCTTCTCTTGTGCTCGTGGAAGCGCGGTCGTGATTTCGGTGCAAAATCCTATCAAAATCGATAGAAAACTACCAAAAACACGTAAAACGCACAAGAGGGACGCTAATGCGAGAAGTACACAAAATATGGCAATAATCGCACTCTAAACTCGCAAAACGAAGGAAAAACGGGTCTAAATGAGGGGAAAAATGGTCTAAATTTAGCACACAACAATTCCCCCACACTAAACCGTTGTTCGTCCTCGAGCAAAGACCCAAAAAGAAATTACAACAACTACTACTAGCCAGACTACGCTAAGCCGATACGGGGCAATTAACGGGCCCGCTCCGTCCCTTCAACTCACATCGAAATACCCATGAGGTAAGGTACTTCCATGCAAGGCAAGTTGGGGCTTGCTCAAAATGGTGGATGCGACTAAACACACAAAAACACATAACACGAAAGAATAGACGCATCCAAAGCAAAATTAAAACAGCGAATCCCTCATCGAGACGGCGGGGAAGACACCGATTACTTACTTAGAACAACAATAAACTTCCAAGATAAATGACCCATGTAAACAAGGACCAAAGCCTAATACTATGACAATTAAGCAATATAAATGTTGATAACTTAGCCTAGGTCCTCCTAGTCTTCTAAAGGGGTACGACGGGGCGTATAACGGAGTGGAAAAAGTGAACCATGGATTCGTTCGGCACTGTAGGTAGGTGCAGTCCCGCTCTCTTTGGCTAAGCCAAGAAGGTCGTTCCAAACTCGAATCTCCTAAATTAGCCCAAATAGAAAAGGTGGAGTGTTTACAATTATTGGGGTGGATCGACCAATCACCGCTATCTTCCTACCTCGGGACTCGGTCCTCTAGTTGGCACTTGACGGCGATGAATCGATCAAAAGGTTTTTTTTTTTTGAAGGAGACGTTTTTGATGATATGATTTTTCATTTGAAGCTCCTTTTCTCTCCTTGTTTTTCATATTTTTGTGCCCTTTTCTCTTCCTTTGGTTTGCCCTTTTTTGGCTTTTTGATTTTGATGTGGTTCATAACCAAGCTTGGAGGTTATTTTTGTGTAAACTTATTTTGGTGATGTATAGGTGGAGGAAATTAGGTAAACGAGAACATGCGTCATTCCCGGATAACCCACAAAAAGGTGGAAAGAATTTGGACTAAAGGTGCAATGGTCATTCGAGTAAGGTCACCTAGAAAACGGGATGCGGGAACCAAGGCCTAACTCCTCCATGGGTGGTCAAATGCAAACCCCGAAGTAAACCTCTAGTAGGAAAGGTGGACTCAAGCTAAAGGATCAACAAATTCATTGATTAAGAGTCATTCTACTAGATTAAGGTCCAAAATCTACAATGGGTTATCTACAATGGAATGTAAACTCTTGTAATAAGCTTGTAATCGGATTTTCGAAAACATTTAGTCCTAGACACTCTATACAAAAGCAAAAAGGAACACACGAAAAAGGAAAAAGGCAAATAAAAGAAAACACAAGTAAAGTCATGTACTCCATACTCCATCAACATTCGAGCACACAATCAACCACAACACCCAAAATGCTCAACTTCGAGAGCCTCCAATAGAAACAACCTAACTCCTCTACAAATTTAAAGAAAGAAGGAAGGAAGTTACCAAGCGGATGCTTTCATAATCTCTTCAAGGTGGTGGTTACCTGCAAGAGTGGAAAACAAGACCGTACACGGGACACGAAAACATAACGAGAAACAAGAAAATAAAAGAAAAGGAAAGGAAAAAAAATGTTTTTGATTTTTCGAGTTTTTCAATTTTTTATGGATTTTGAAAAGATTTTTGACAAAATAAAAGATAGTAGACTCCTCCCCCATACTAAAACTGTACATTCTCCTCAATGGACAAGTAGGAGAAGAACGAAAAAGACGGAAAAGAAAGATCTTTTTGGATTTTTAGGATTTTTCAAATGTTTTTGTGGTTTTTTTTAAAATTTTTGAGAAAAGAAAAAGAAAAATAAAGAAAACGATAAGATAGTGGCGGGCCTAGGTGCAATCACATCACCTAGACCCTAGCCAAGTGGCTAAGAAGTCGAAAAAGAAATAAAAGAGAAGAAAAGAAATGAAAACGAAGGGGTGAAAAATTGGGCGTAGGTGTAGTCACGTCACCTAGCCCGGATTATGAAAGATTGAGAAAGGTTGATTGAAATTTGGATTTTCAAAAGGGTCAATGACGTAATCATATCGCCTAAAGACCGGGAGCAAAACCAAGGCCGCTACGTCCACAAAAATACCAATGGGACAATGGGACAACTTGCAATTTGGTTCGATATAAAACAATCACAACGATTATAATGATGGGACAAGGAACAAGGAACAATATCATTTCAAAAATTGATTAAAGACTCACCGACACTGTAACACCCCTGATTTTATAAATTAAATTAAATTAAAATTATGTTCGTATTTTTATTTTTACGATTTTACTCGTAATTCTTAAAATTATTATGAAATAAATTTATCGTTTAATCGTTTCAAACTCCTAAAATTCCATTTGACTCAGAAACTCTTCTTATATGTAAAACATATTTTTATTTCTGTTTCGATTCATTTTATACTTTTAATTTAATTTTTATCGAAAGTCTATCTCGACGATTTAAATTCTAAATTCTTTTATTTATTAATATTTAAGCTCGACTTTCTATTTTCGGCTCGAAGTTCATTTATTTTAAGTTTCGTCAAAAACATTTATTACCTTTCCTCGAGAAATCAATTTAATACACTTTATCAAAAATTTATTATTTGAACGGGAAATATTATTAATTATTTATTTCTATAAGCTTCGTTTTCGTTTCGAATAATTTATTTACACATTTTAATTTACGGTCCGATTATTTATTAATTTTATTAACCCGTTTTAATTCGATTCGTGGGTCAGTCAACTTATCGATACGAAATTAGTCCCCTACCCGATTCAATTGATCAACCCGTATACTACGTATACTGTTCTCGGAATCCGTACAACTTTCTTTTGGTGAGTGGAATCCAACGCACCTCATTTAACGTATTTAGCCCACATAACTACGTTCTCCCTCTCTCTCCTTTCTTTTGTTTTGATTCCACTGATCTTTCCTTCCCCACCGCTTCATTTTTCTTTCTTCCATTCATTGTCACCTCTTCATTCCTCCCTTTATTTACCATCTTTTTCTTCGTCCTCCTTCATCAACTCATGTATCCACCGACTCCCCCTCTATTTTTCTCTATTTTCTATGCGTTTTGTTGCTGCTGCAATTGTCGTGTTGCTGCGTTCATTCGCTGCTGCTCGTCACCTGCTTATCTAGTTTAGGTTTTCCTTGTCGTTCTGCTTCTTCTTAGCTTCTTCTTCTTCTTGTTCTGCGGTTGTTTTGCTGCTGCTCGCTTCTACAAATTTCTTTTTCATCGATTCGTTTTTCGTGTACTGGTATGTCGGCCGCCGCCTGTTGTTCTGTTTCGCCGCTGCTGCTGTACGCACTGTTGCTGCTGCGGTGGTCTCTCGGTCCTTGCTGTCCTCATTTCTCTCCGTATTGATTCATTTCGGCAGCGACCATCACCAACCTTGGCACCTTGCTCTTGGTCGTGCTGTTACCGGATGCCAGATCGTCTTTGTTGATGCTGCTGTTCAACACGGTTTCTTCTGTCATTCTTGCTCGAGAGGTAGCATTCCTATCCTCAGTTTTTTCTTAGTTCGATTCTGTAGTTCAGATTTCATCCGATTTCTGTCCCGATTTGTATCTGGGTACTACTGCTTGATGTCATGTACTGTCCGCTTTTTTCGTATTCATTCTGCCGCTGCTGCCTGTTTCTTCTTCTTTTCCTTCGTCTCTTTCCTTCTTTTCCTGCATCTTGCTGCTGCTGTCTGCCGTTGTTATGCTGTACAGTTTTCGACTTATCGAATCCGATACAGTTGCTTTTGGCGTCGTTATGTTGTTGTACGTCACGTTCGTTTTTACTACTGGTGTCACGCTACTGTTGCCGGAGTTTAGGACTATTAACTTCGTCCTTTGTTCCGTTCGGGACTCGATTACTGCAATTACTTTTCGGGTCGATTTGTGTTCGGCTCATTGTCCTCCTTTTATTCGTTGTCCATGTTGCTGTGTCAGAATCTAGTCGTTTTCTGCTCGACTTTGGACCCTATTCTTTCCTCCAACTCATTTTATATCCATCTTCTGATCTTTCTTCTTTCCATCTTGTGTCGATTACCCCTGTCTCATTCGTTTGTTTTGTCAATTCGTTTTTTTTCGAGCCGAAAGCTTGTGTAGAAGACTATCGATTCTGCAACTTGGAGCTTAAAGACTTGCATATCGATTTGGAGATTGGAGTAATCGAGGTCGAGTACGTGATCGTTTCAGTTGCCGACCGAAGGTAACTTTAGGACGTTACTCGATTTTATATCGTATGTTTGAGTAGTAGTATATAGTAAGTATTTTTTTAACTTTGATTTTCTAATTTTAGCTATATATTATTTGCTAAAAATATTGTTTAATAAATCGTGTGCTTTTTAAATATTTTACGACTTTTGATATCGTTTTATAAATCGTTAGTAATTTAATTATTTACGATCGTTATAATATTTTGTTGGTTATCGTGACACTAGTAACTAAATAATATCAATTTTATATTTTCTTCATATTTCGTTAATTTATAATTTTAACTTAAAACTGTATTTTTATATTATAATCGAGATTTTTATACTTATTCAATAAATTAATTTTCGTTTTACGATTTATACTAATACAAGAAAAAAATAGTCGATTTTGTTTAAATATATTTTTAGTCGAGACTATTTTCACTAATAATTTCTCATTTGTCTACGATTGATTATTTTTAGTAAAATCAGTATTACTTATTGATAAAATCTATTTGCTAAAACCAATTGAAAGATTTATAAAATCTCGTTTAATTTATAAAATTCGTCGACTCAATTAATTTTGATATCGTTTTTCTTAAATCATCTCCTTTCTAAAATTTATAGTCATAACTCAATTTCCTAATTATTTATATAATACTATATATTGACTTATTATATTTTCTTTGTATTTTGAATGCCGAATTTAGTAATATATTAAAGTTACGATAACGACGATAATAATAAAATGCTAATTTCGTTAGAAATGCTATTTTTATACATTTCACTTATTTTAAGATCTTATGTATTTTCTATAACAATGTTTCTATTTTAAGTAACTTTCTAAAAATAGTAAGTTTCTATTTATAGAAAGTTTCTCTTTTCATATAAAATGTTTATTACTTTTTTCTCATATTATTTATTATGATTATATCTTTTGTATATATATATATATATATATATATCGATAATGGCTGTTTTGGAGTTATGGAATGAGGACAATTGTATGGGTAGAGTAATACAGTCTAGGGTATACGTTTTGCCATCAACTATAAAGTTGGTGTGTCTATGTTGAGACGCATTGGTCGTTGAACTAAGCATGGTTGTGTTCAGGAGAGTGTATGTTTACCTTAAACTTAGATATCGCATCGTGTAAGTCGCGTCGGGTTGAACTGGATATGGTTTGTATCCAAGAGGGGTCTGCACTACTTAAACCAGGACCTCGCTGCACGCAGTCCTGTTATGGTTGAGTTGCCTAGTTAGAGGCCGAAGTCTAATTTGTTTTGACTAAGTTCTCGAAGCTACTTTGAGTATTATCCTAGTGAAAGTCTATTCCGTTGCACATATTGATTTCCATAACGCCATTTTTGAATATTATTATTATCGATTGATATTGACTTGCAGGTTTGCAAATGCTTTAAGTTTCGCTGAAAACTTATTTTTATTATATCGTTTTAATGTTTTCTCATTTTAATTATTTTGATATAGTAATACTATTATTTTTCCATATGATATAATATGGCTGGGAGAACGTCCGAGATACTCCCCACTGACGTGGCTGTTATGTTTATAACATGACAGGTAATTGCTGCTGGGTTTTGGGTGTGACCTAGCGAGTAGCGTGGATCCTACTCTTTCTTCATTTATGTAATATATGGATTTGTATAGCCCGTTTGGTGAATTTTCTCTTTAGCCCTTTTGTGAAAAGAGGTCTTTGTATTGACTTACCATTTCTTTTAATAAGATATAGTTTGTCAGTGTGTTTTAATCCCAACTCTACAGTGTTTCCGCCACTGTATTGCGTTAGATTTTTTAGGGGATTACGGACACAATCCACACAAATACCCGCAACACAAACAAACCACATTGTTTACCGACTCTTGTAGGGGTGTCTAGTTTGAATAGTCATTTGACGCAAAAGAAGCCGTCGGAGTTCCCTCACCGGCATACTCCCAAACTCCTATTTCCCCCGATTCGGTCAGTCGGAATTCACAGGGACCTGGAGGTAGGTCCCAATTTTGACAGTTATAAATATTGGTTCGGTTTTTGTTGGGGACTATTAAAGCGCGGTCATGGCTAATGGAGACGAGGCGATGGTCCGGTACTTTAAAAATCCAATTAGGGAAGTAGGCCTCGTCAAGCCAGACACGGTTATCATGTGGGACAAGATGGTCGGTCGCATAACCCAAATTTCTTGCTATTACAGTCACAAAACCACCACAGTCGACAGAGGGGCGTTGGGCAACTATGATTTGATGAAAGTGTAACGCCACGACAATAGGTAGGTCAAGGGGGTTAGGGTTACCGAGCAAAGAGTCACAAATTAATTGCAAGACACACACATTGAGGTTAATAATATTGTCGGTAGATGGCAAAAGACAGTGGGAAAGAATTTCAGCAATATAACGGATGGCAGGGTTACGGATTTCGACGGTAAAGTTTGAATTTGGTTCGAAATCACGTTGACCCGGCGCTATGCGCCTCCACAAGTCTCTCCTAGTCGCACTACTTTGCGAATCACTTAGGGGTTCACTTAGTCCGGTACCCGATGAGGGTAAACCTAGAGCTAAGCCAAAGTCGGAAACATTTAAACAGTGATTTCTACCGAAGAGTCTAAATTTGAACTCTCTTGGTGTGGTCGGGTTATCGATGGTAAAGGTACCTAAAAATTCACAAGTCAAGTCTTTCTTTGTGCAAGGCACAAAATTAAGTAGCTAACCAGTACCAATCCTTGACGATAACTCTCTAATATCGTTCTTAATTCCTAAAAGTTTCGTTGTGAATGGACAAGGCCACCTTGTACTCTGAAAAGCTTTTTCAGAAAAGGTTTGAGCCAAGGGTGTATTAAGACAAGGTGAGAGTTTAGGCTTCGAAGACTTACTAGAAGATGAACATATAGAAGGTTTAGAAGTCGTAGCCATACCTTGTTTTCGCGCGGCTCGTTGAGCTCTTGTCTCCATAATAGTTGCAAGAAAAATCCCGAAACTTTAGCTTCTTCCCTCTTCAAAGACCCAAGAATATAATCACCAAGTGGAAATGGAGTGGAGGTTTGAATGTGAATGGGTATGGAAGGTGGTTTAATGAGTTTATGATGGGTGAAAATGTGGAGTGAATTGCGAGGTAAAAGGGTGATATAAATAAGTGGTTGGGTGGGAAAGTGAAAGTTTCAAAGTTAGTGGTAAAAATTTGGTGTAAAAATTTTTGGAGGGAAAGTTATGGGTGGTAAATATGAAGGAGGGAATTGAAATTGTAGTGAGAAGATGTGCTTTAGGTGAATTGGCCAAGCCCATGCCACTGGGTGAAATTTCACCCGGTCAAGCACCACCGGGTGAAATTTCACCCGACGGACTTTTCGTCGTGAAAATCGATTTCCGCCATTTTTTTAACCGGGTGAAATTTCACCCGGTCAAAATCTCACCGGGCGAAATTTCGCCCGGTGGTATCTTCTTCGATTTCGGCAATTCTGGCAACTTTCCGTAGGGCGAAGTTTCGCCCGGCGGTCTTGTTTTCTTCGTTTTTCCGCCTTGCCATTTCATGGCTTTTCCAATAATCACCTAAGGATTCAAATATTGACTCGACTCACATTACATAATCAATATCTACCACAAACATGCTTGTGATCTTCAATTTAGCTCCATAATTTCTCCAAAAAGCGTGGTCTTCATCCAAATTAAGTGCTCCATGGCGAAATCCAAGTTCAACCATTCTTCTCAATCTAACAAACTAACAACACAAAGAAATATAATACATATGTAGAAGGTGGTTGTTGAGGATACCACCAAACCTACTTCAATTTCGAGAGGGGGTTAGACATCGCTCCCCAATGGGAGCTCACCAATCTTCATGGTAGCGAAGGTCTCACGAACGTGACCGGGGTGATAAATTTTCAAACGTTGTCCATTAACCATAAATTTCCCGGTTTCCGGGCTAGATATCTCTATTGATCCATATGGTTGCACCTTGGTCACCTCGAATGGCCCCGACCATTTTGATTTCAACTAACCGGGGAAGAGCTTAAAGTGAGAGTTGAAGAGTAATACCTTATCACCAACGGAGAAGTCCTTACGAAGTATTCGAGAATCGTGCCATTGGCGAGTTCGTTCCTTGTAAATCTTCGAATTTTCGTAGGCTTCAAGTCTTAATTCTTCCAATTCTTGTAGTTGGAGAAGGCGGTTATCTCCTACAACACTCTCATCGAAGTTTAGCTGTTTGATTGCCCATTCGGCTTTATGTTCTAGTTCCACCGGTAAATGACAAGCTTTGCCATACACAAGACGATAAGGAGTGATTCCAATCGACACTTTGTAAGCCGTCCTTAATGCCCAAAGGGCGTCATTTAATTTCAATGACCAATCCTTTCGGTGTGTATTTACAACTCTTTCTAAAATTCCCTTGATTTGACGGTTGGAGATCTCGGCTTGGCCATTGGATTGAGGGTGGTAGGCTAGTGACATCTTGTGAGTGATACCATATTTCCTAAGAAGGTGTTCAAAGGTATCTTTCCTAAAATGAGAGCCTCCATCGCTAATTATGGCTCTAGGCATTCCGAATCTCGGGAAAATTACATTCTTGAAAAGCTTGATTACAACCTTGGAATCATTGGTGGGGGAAGCTACGGCCTCGATCCATTTTGAGACATAATCAACCGCTACTAAGATATACTTGCTACCAAAAGAGGATGTGAACGGACCCATCAAATCAATGCCCCAAACATCGAACAATTCAATCCCTAAGATGGGTTGAAGGGGCATCTCATTTCGTCTTGTAATATTCCCACTTCTTTGACAAGCATCGCATGCGAGAATGAAAGCTCGAATGTCCTTAAACATGGAAGGCCACCAAAACCCGCTTTGGAGGACCTTGGCAATTGTCTTTTGGTTGGCCAAATGTCCACCATAAGATGTCGAGTGAAGGTGCTTCACAATATTATAACCTTCATCTATCGTGACACATCGTCGGTAAATTCCATCTACACAACGACGGAATAAATATGGTTCGTCCCAATAATAGCGTCGGGCTTTATAACGTAGTTTCTTCCTCTCTTGCTTGGAATAATCGTCCGGAATAAAATGAGATACTAGGAAATTGACGATATCGGCATACCAAGGTGTAATAGTATCAATGGCTATCAAGGCCTCATCTCTCATAGCTTCATTGATGGGGATACCATCTTCGTCATTGTTCTCTTTACTAACCGTTAGCCTACTAATACGATCTGCTACCAAGTTCTCCGATCCGGCTTTGTCTTTAATCTCAATATCAAATTCTTGCAAAAGAAGGACCCACCGAAAGAGTCGGGACTTGGTCTCCTTTTTGGACATGATGTAACGAATTGCCGCATGATTGGTGTGAATAATGACTTTGGAACCGGTAACATAATTTCGGAATTTCTCCATGGCATAGACAACGGCAAGCATCTCTTTCTCGGTTGTTGTATACCTCGATTGGACTTCATCTAATGTCTTGCTTGCGTAGTATATCACATGTAGCTTCTTGTCAACCCGTTGACCTAGAACGGCACCTACGGCAAAATCGGAAGCATCGCACATGATCTCAAATGGAAGATTCCAATCGGGAGCTTTGATAATCGGAGTGGTAGTGAGAGCGGTCTTTATCCTGCAAAAGGCCTCAAGACACGAGTCATCAAAAACAAAGGGTGCATCTTTCATAAGCAAAGAAGTCAAAGGCTTAGCAATTTTAGAAAAGTCTTTAATAAATCGTCTATAAAAACCGGTGTGACCTAGAAAACTCCTCACCCCTTTAACATTTGTAGGTGGTGGCAAGTTTTCGATCACGGAGACTTTCGCCTTATCGACTTCGACTCCTCTATTAGAAACAATATGACCTAGGACAACACCTTGTTCAACCATGAAATGACACTTTTCCCACTTTAAAACAAGTCTATACTCTTCACATTGAGCTAACACTTGATCAAGATTTTCAAGACAAGAATCAAAAGATGTACCCTGGACACTAAAATGATCCATAAAAACTTCCATACTTTTTTCAATAAAATTGGAGAAAATAGCCATCATACATCTTTGAAACGTTCCCGGCGCATTGCATACTCCAAATGGCATCCTTCTATAAGCATATGTGCCATAGGGACATGTAAAAGTGGTTTTCTCTTGGTCATCGGGATGAATGGGAATTTGAAGAAATCTGAAATGACCATCAAGGAAACAAAAATAAGAATGATGCGCCAATCTTTCAAGAATTTGATCAATAAAGGGAAGGGGGAAATGGTCTTTTATGGTGGCCGTGTTCAATTTTCGATAGTCAATACACATGCGCCAACCGGTAATGGTCCTAGTAGAAATTGACTCACCCTTTTCTCCTTTAACTACCGTCGTTCCTCCTTTTTTCGGCACAACTTATACAGGGCTAACCCATTTACTTCCGGTTATTGGGTATATAATGTTAGCCTCATACAACTTGAGGACTTCCTTCATGAGAACCTCTTTCATGGTGGGGTTCAACCTACGTTGACCCTCAACCGAAGGACGGTGGTCATCATCAAAGATGATCCTATGTACGCAATCGTTTGGACTTATGCCTTGGAGGTCAGCAATGCTATACCCGATGGCCTTTTTGTGTTTTCTCAAAACGCTCAAAAGTTTTTCTAATTGAGGTCCATCAAGAGTAGCATTGACGATAACGGGATAATTAGTTCCTTCAAGAAAAGCATATTTGAGGGAAGAGGTGAGTGGTTTAAGTTCAAGATTAGGAGGAGAAGATACCATACTCTTACCCACCGGTAGTGGTTCTACCTTTTCATCATGCAAACATTCATCTTCAAGGGGTGGAGAGTCAAATGGTTCATCTTCTTGCTTATCATCATCTATAAGCTATACTCAACCAAACTGTCAATAACTTCAATGAAATTCATTTGTTCAATCATTGGTTGTTTAAGAGCTTGAGAAAGGGAAAACTCTACCGATTCGTTCCCTATGTTAAAAGATAACTTACCATTCTTAACATCAATTATAGCACCTTCGGTAGCCATAAAAGGTCGACCTAAAATAATGGAGGTAGTAGTGTCTTCGGGCATATCCATGACAACAAAGTCGGAGGGGATGAAGAATCTACCAACTTGAACGGGTACATCCTCAAGTATCCCGAGTGGGTACTTGACGGACCTATCCGCAAGTTGAATTGACATGCTAGTGGGTCTCATCTCCCCCACACTAAGTCTCTTGGCAATAGAATAAGGTAACAAACTAACACTAGCCCCTAGGTCACATAAAGCTTGATTAACAACAACATTTCCAACCCGACAAGGGATAGAAAAACTACCGGGAACCTCAAGTTTCTTTGGTATTTGGTTCATAAGAATGGCACTACATTGCTCCGTGAGAGAAATCCTCTAATGTTCTCTTTTTAGTCAAGACATCTTTCAAAAACTTAGAATAGAGGGGCATATGAGAAATTACCTCGGCAAAGGGTAAAGTTACCTCTACCTTTTTCAACGTATCCACGAAACGAGTTTGAATGTTTGTATCTCCATGCGATATTGGTTAGTCTTTGACGGCGGGAAATATTTCTCCAAGAAGGCATTAGATAATTGGGCCCATGTTGTAAAAGTATTAGCGGGATGGCCTTGAAGCCATCTACGAGCTCCATCTCTCATGGTCTTTGGAAATAATAAACGATGCAATTGGCATGAAGTTAATCCATTGTGACGGGCTCCTACTAATTTTTCTTTAAATGAAGCAATGTGCTCTTGAGCATCTTCTTGAGAAAAACCGTGAAAAGTATCTTGTTGATCCGCATTTGTCAAAGAAGCTTTTAATTTATAGTCCTCGGGAATCTCTCCGAAATCGACGGAAGAAGGTGTTTCTTCATGTGTGAGTTGGGAATGAGAGCCTAGGGTTGCCATTTGATGTATTGGTGGTGATGGTGGATTTGAATTTGGATGATTTGGAGGGGATGGATTTTGATTTTGTGGTGGAGTTTTCGGTGATGGTGGTGAATTTTGTGTAGTGGAAGGTATGGAAGGGTAATTTGGAGTGGGATTATGTGATGTAGAAGGTGTAGAGGGTGTATGTGGTAGAAGGGGATTAAGGTTAGGAGGTGATAATGAAGGATGTGGAATAATAGTAGTTGAGTTATTTCCCCGAAAACGTAATGCTCTAAAAGTCCTTTCCGGCTCCGGATCGAACCACAAGGGCGATGACGTGTTCCTGGGCATGAAACTCAATTTAAACGATAAGACTCCTAGCACCTTGCGGCACTAGGGAAAAGAGAGAAGGGAAAGGAACCAAACACAACAACTAAAAACAATACAATTACTCGCCGTTCCCCGGCAACAGCACCACTTTGATCGCCTCCCAATCGGTTCGGTCGTTAACGAAGGACGGGGGATCAAACGATATTTATAAGACTCGAGATGACACACAAAAACAAACAAGTAATTGTGGTAAGTCGAGGTCGGTCCACAGGGAACGGATGTTTTGACGAGTTTAAAGCGATGTGTTTGATATCTAGAGCAGGGTTTCTAAGGATCGAGTCTATGGTCGAGTCTATGCTAGAGGAATCACTACGAGAATGGCTAGGGGTAATTAATCTAGGGAAAGGTGTTGGTAAGAAGTCGAGATTCGGAACATGGAATGTAAGAAGGTCGGGATCGAGTTTTTGTTGCAACATTGATAAAGGGAGAATGCCACCTTTCGATTTCTTCACCCAACCCACCTAAAAACCCGCTTTCGCGGCGAAGAAGGGTAAGTCTCTTGTTATGGTAATTTTTACCCCGAGTTTCCCCATATTGATAGAAATGAGTCAAGGTCGGTCTAGTTGGCCGGACTAAAACAACAATGACACAACAACCACAAACAAGGTAAACAAAAACATGCAAGCAACCCACCAATACCCCTAAATTCAAATAATCCAAGTCTTCATTCCTAAACCCCCCAACAAGAAATCTACTCACTAATCATAATGAAACAAAATAAAACATTAACTATGGAAAAACTAACTACAACATGCATATTAACAAGATCTAAGAAAACTAACAACAATATGATGAGAAAACTACAATCTAACAATTACCCACTAAACTATGAAACTACCAAATTAATCTAGAGAATAATCTAGAACAACATGAACAAGATCTAGATAAACTAACTACACTAAGATGATCTAAGCTAGATAATGCTGAGAAAACTAAAAATCTAAACTAGAGATAAGAGAGTGGAAAGAAATGTACCAATTATGAAGATCTACAAGAAATAAGAAGTTTGCATGGATAAAGGTTGAAGCTTTGATGGAGATAATGAAGAACTTGTCACTAATTCCTCAATAAACCCATAAATCTTCAATAAAACTTGAATAATCTTCTTACAAACTTGTAATCTAGAGTATTGATGATGTAAACTAAGTAGATCTACTACTAATTACTATGTAAACTACTAGATTTTTAGAGAATTACTATTAGATTGTTCTACTAATGGATGGTGTAATATGATGGATGCTACACTAATGGAGGCCTACTACTACTTAGTCTAATGATGGATGCTACACTAATGGAGGCCTACTACTACTTAGTCTAATGATGGATCCCCTGGGCAACAATTTAGGGTTATATATATATAGTAATCTCCTTAATGGGTTTTAACCTAAAGCCCAAATCCAACTCTTGCTTCATTAGTGAGACAATCTCCCTCAACATCTTCATAGGGTGAAACTTTGCCCTGCGGTCTTGACAATAATTTCCACCGGATGAAATTTCACCCTGTCAGATTTTCTTCCTTTTTTCGCGTTTTTGGCACTTCTTTCCATCGGGCGAAATTTCACCCGGGGGGCGAAATTTCGCCCGATCAGTTTCGCCCGGTGGAGAGTCTCGGAAAATATTCGGGGAGGCATTTTTACCGTCGGGTGAAATTTCGCCCGGTGGTGTTCACCGGGTGAAATTTTGCCCCGTAATTTCACTGGCCTCTTTTCTTGTCTCATTCTTCGTTAATTGATTGGATGACTTTAAACTTTAAGTTGTGTGCTTTACTCTTAGGACGGTATTCCCTTCTCTTGTGCTCGTGGAAGCTCGATCGTGATTTCGGTACAAAATCCTATCAAAATCGATAGAAAACTACCAAAAACACGTAAAATGCACAAGAGGGACGCTAATGCGAGAAGTACGCAAAATATGGCGATAATCGCACTCTAAACTCACAAAACGAAGGAAAAACGGGTCTAAATGAGGGGAAAAACGGTCTAAATTTAGCACACAACAACAGTCGAGAGGCCACAAATGCATAATGAAGGACATCTCCAGCGGCATACACCCTAAGCCCTCCTAATGAAAAGGGAAGGGTAGCAAGCCGCCACTGCTAGTTACCAAAACCAGGCCCAGACACAACAACAATACGTTCTAAATGAGAACGAAGTACGACTTCAAAAGCAAGGTTAGCTGAGCCAAAAACAGTTGGCGAGCAAGTACGTTAAGCAAAAAAAAGTTTGGAAATACCAGTACAAGCCCGGAGCAACATCAACTCACACTGCGGATCCTCAAGCAGAGCGACGGAATCCATAAGCGCGACGGTTCTGGTCACCCAACTTATCACAAGATTGATGCGCGCTGTCGCTGACACGCATGCAAACAATATTTTTAGTCCCAACTCACTACTATGTAGTAGCGGCAAATCGGGGTCGAACCATAGGGAGGCGGTGAAGCACTATCGGTCAAGTCTAGTATTAATTGTGATTGGGGTTGAGAAGGGGGTTTTGGGACGAGAAGAATCGAATTAATGCTAGCGAATTAAACAACTAAGATTAGAAACAATAATGGGAAAGGCGTTAGGGAGAGTTGGGATTCGGAAATTGGGGTCTAAAAATCTCGGAATCAGGTTTTACTCACAACGTTGATAAAGGGAGAATGCCACCTATTGGTTTCTTCACCCAACCCACCTAAAAACCCGCTTTCGAGGCGAAAAAAGGTAAGTCTTAAGTCAAGGTAACTGTGGACGTCCGTCCGCACCGCCCGGCGCCCCGCGCGAGACCGACCCGGTTTTCAACGTGTGGCGGCGGCCACCCACGCGACCCCCTCCCTGCCGGGGGCCAGTCCGATCTCGCATACGGGGTGAAGTGTCGGACCTCGATTTGGATGACGATCCGGACTTGTACAAGACGGGTGCGGGCACCCGTGTTTCCGTTTGGGAATCGATCGAGACGTGGTTGTAAATGTTTAAAGGCTGATTCATTTGGTAAGGCGACCTTTTTAGTGAACTGAATTCGTTGCCGATTTGTGGAGTCGCCACCGAGTCAATTATGGGGACTCGGAAACCGTTCAAGTCAACTTTGATTCCTTACCGGCTTAAAGTTAAGTGGCACAGGACCTAAAGATAAAGACTTGTACCCTTAAGCACTCCATGCCTGGAATGACTTTCATTGCCAATGGTTTCGGACATCCGGAAACCGTCGATTCTGAGTAAGGGGTGAGGGTACGTATGGGGAAGCTAACATCCGATAGATGTCAACACCCAATCTCGCCCGCACTATAGCGGCCTCTATTAATCAATCGGTGGGCTGATATCTAGTTCTTTTGTTGTGGTGGAAATACTGTAACATCCGTTGTTTTAACCCTATATTTAGCTACGTCGGTCGTTTAAGGACAAGTAAGTTTTATCGTCGAAGTAGTGGTGTTTACATTCTTTGCATGCGATTTCACGTGACAAGCAGGCCATGAAAAGATGCACGTAGGAGAGTAGAGAGTACTAGTATTATACGCATTAGCATATCAGGTTTAACGCGATAATACGTATAATAGTCGTTCTTGTGGTATACCTTACTTGGTATTTTGCTTAAGATGCGTCGGTTCGGCATAAATAGAAATGTGTCGAACCCTATAAGGTGAGCACCCGGACTAATACGGAACCCGACCATCATTTTGTTCAGTTATAGTTATTTTACGTTTTGAATTCCGTGTTAGGTGATTTAGCATGCGATTATAAGGTCATAAAAGCAATAAATCATACGAAAAACTGTAAATGCGGATGTAAGTAAATCACATCGTGAGGAGTTGCACCCTCGGAGTATACACTAAACGGGATTCGATGCATAGATAGTTTTGAGAACGGATCTCGGAATTACTCGGGTCTATTTAGTGTGTTTTAGTATTTGTGGTTGAAGTTGGGACGTTACGTATTTTAGTAGATGCTTGTGGGCCTAGTGCCCACATCTAGTGTTGTCGTTGTGCATAATAATAAAAAGTACAATTATGGAAAGTTTTGTTTAGATGGCAACCTAGTGACAACTTGATCAATAGGCGGATCCTTCTAGCTTGACCAGTGACTCCGGCAGAACTCCGTTACCGTTTGACCTTCCCGCGGCTACTCCGGCAGAGCTTCGTTGCTAAGGACTAGTTCTGCGGCTAATCCGGCAGAACTTCGTTACTAGTTTTGAGCTAGTCGATCACAGGCACCTCGGTATCGAGTGGGGTGCTCTAAGGTGAGGAGTAGCGTCGATGTTGCTTTTTTATCGGAACTACGATCGAGTGGATCGTTTGCCTCGGGTGTCGGAGTGCGAGCCCTTAGCGAGACTTTAGAGGGGAAAGAGAAGAATAAATTGTGTCGAATGAATGAGGCGGAGGGGGGTATTTATAGGTGTTTTCGGCCCTCGTCGCACATATGGACGCCTGAGCTGGGGCGCACCAGGACTCAGGCGCCTGGGCTAAGGCGTGGTGAGACCCAGGCGCATAGGGTGGGGCAGTTGGGATTTTGAGGATACGGTTTTGATACTTTCCAAAACCGTGAGATGGGTGTATAATACGTTTCTGGGGTGTTATGGCTTCCCAAGGCTTGACCTAGCGCCGTGGGTTTAGTGGGCCTCGGGGGTTCATCCCGTGGTTTGCTTGACACGGTGTTGACTCGGTTTGAGTTTCGGGGCCGACTCGGGGTCCCGGTGTCGGAATTAACTCTAATTAGTGTCTATGTGACCGTAACGACACGACTAAGGCTGCCATCATGTTAGTTTTTAATTTTTCCGAGTAATTATTTGATCTGTTCTATAGGAAAACTACCTACAACATCGCGAACCCGTGTCGCGTTGTAGTCCCATCGTCATCGGGTGTTTGTTGGGCACTTCTGCAGCCACCAGGTCCAAATCTGGGTCTCTACAGAAGCCCCCACTTTGACTGAGGCTTGGACAAGGCGAAAGTCAAATTATAGCCGCCCAGGTCAATCGAAGATTACGACCTGGTGGCTGTCCGGTCGGGTTGTTTTAAGTCCAGTAGACTACGTGTTGAGGCTCGCCAGCCATAGCTTAGAAATCATACCTGAAGTCTTCGCTTGCGGTTGCTTGCTTGGGCCCGGGCCGTTGCTTGACATCTTGTTCTTGATTCTTTGTGCGCGTGCGCTTTGTCTTCTTCGGTTTATTTAAAGGTTTTGTTTGATTTTTAATGTTTTTAGTGTGTAGGTGACGCGTTAAGCGTACGTGCAAAGAGCGCTCTTATGTGTTTTGCCTTCATTTAAACAAATGTTTCTTTCGGGATGGTTGTAAACCCTTGATAAAAGGTTCGAGGGCGTTAGTCTCCACTCGAGCAGATGTCTTTTGGGATGCCTAGGACCCCTAAGACAAAATAAATTGTGATAAATTACTCGAGGGCGTTAGTCTCCACTCGAGCGGCTGTCTTTCAGGATGCTTATGACCCCTAGGACAAAAAAATTGTTGTGCCTCCGGGATAACTAAGACCCCTCGTGCAAAAATTGTTGTGCCTCCGGGATAACATAGATCCCTCGGGCAAAATTGTTGTGCCTCCGGGATAACTAAGACCCCTCGGGCAAAATTGCTGTGCCTCCGGAATAACTAAGACCCCTCAGGCAAAATTTTGTTTAACTTTTAGTTAATTTGTTTTGCAGGTTTGTCTTATCTTGTTCGGGTTTGCTTTTGCTTGGTCTTAATTTTGTTGTGTAGTTGAGTTTACTCAGAGTTTGTTTGGATTAGTTTGAATTGCTTTATTATTCGTTCGAGTGCAGTGTCTAAGCTAAGTGCGGTTCTGATGTTTGTTTTGTTATCGAGAGTGTATTATTGATGTCGATTAGTAATTATTCCGCTCATTGTGATTTCGTTCGTTTTAAAGATCGCATGTTTTATGTGTATCGAATTTTGAGTTTGTTTGCTTTGTTGTAACCTGTACTGGGTCAGTTAGGCGCGCACCTGTTTGTGCCCTAGTCTTCAGGCGCCTAGCTCCCAGCGCGCCAGAACTCAGGCGCGTTGCTTGGGGCGGTCGGGTTTTTGCGGTCCGCGTCTGTTTAAGTGAACGAAAATTAGGGCGCTCGTCTTATTTCACAAAGATTTCAAACGCGTCATTCTTTTCGCCTCAAGATCGATTTTTCGACTTTTCTTGCCAAGTTTTGTTTCAATTTCTGCTATTTATGACAATGTCGACTCCAGGTTAGTGTTCTTTACTTGTTTAATGTCGATTTTTCTTGGTTTGATTGATTATTTGTTTGTTTTAAACCCTAGAAAGTTGATATGTGGGTTTTTTGATTCGGTAACTTTTGATGCTTGTGTTTGCCTCCATTGTTGAATTAGGGTCGATTAGAGTTTGTTAGGTTAGTTATAAGCTTGATATAGGTTCTCGAGGTCCAATGATCGTTCCTTAAGGGAATGTGTATGTAATGTTAGGGTTAAGGACCATTTCTCGATTATTCCCGTATTTGTTTTGCATAGTTTTGTTCAAATAGTGTTTATGAGGATGCGGGTAGCTCTCTTGTCGATTCTTATGGGATAGGATGACTTTTAGGACCTTTCGTAAGGTTTTGTGTGCCTTAAGACGGACCAAAAGGTGCCGTAATGATGCCGGATTTTCCCGAAACCACTTCCATTGTGACAGGGATCAAAAATAGGTGCTAACAGTTTTCGCAGAATTTTGATATCTTTGTCCGAAATTTTGACCTTATTTTGACCGGTTTAAACTGATTTAGCCTGACTAGGGTTATGTTTTTTTTGTTTTTGGTTTTGTGTACAGCTAGAGATGGTACCAAGCGTCCTGAGGGAACTTCCCCGGTTGGTGCTAGTGCCAGTGCTAGTGCTAGTGTGTAGGTTGCCGGGGCTAGTTCGCAGACTCCCCGAGGGATTCGCAGGAGACATAGGAGTATTTCGTCTCAGCGTCGCGATCCCGAGACTATTAATGAGGTTGAATTCGATAGAGTGAAGAAGCGTAAGCTTCCGGAGACGGTTGCTAGGAGGGCTCACATTCTGGTTCCTATACCGGAGGATGAGGAGACTGTCTATGAGGATCCTGAGTGGGCTCGGGATGGTCATCAGCTAATGTTTCACCTTTTCTTTTTTTTTGGTGTAAATGTAAGTATATTCCAATTGGACAATTTACAACCAATTCACTCATACAACTTTTCATCTTAGTAATTCTTCCACTCTAGTATAATACTTACTAGGTATGTAATCACGTTTGTCTCTAATTCTAGCTACAATTTCACTTCTCACTTTGCCTATTATATACTCCGGCCTAACAACCACCATATTCATTCGACAATGATTTCTAGCCCACCATATGTAGTACCAGGCTCCTACAATGATAGCTGCCAGAATTTGTTTCTACAATAGAGACTTATGCCGGTAGTGAGTCCACCATTCCCAAGTATTTCCAGCTGGTACTTGCACTCCGGTCCATGAACCAATTAACCGAAAACAATCTTTCGCATAACAGCATTCTGTGAATAAATGGCAGTGAGTTTCGATGCCTGTTCCACAAAGAAAACACCTGCTATCCACCACCATTTGCATACGTGCAAGCCTGTCATTGGTGAGTAAACGGCCATGACACTGGAGCCACGCAATGAATTCATATTTAGGCGTCCCCATCCTTGTCCAAACCAGTCTGCACCACCTCTTTTCCTGCACCTTAACATGGATCCAGTCATAACCTTCATCCACTGTATACTCCCTGCCAGTTCGGAGCAGCTCCGGGAAGCAATTGTTGTTATAGAATAAGTCCTTAACCCAGCAGATCTTGCGCCAAGACCAACTCGAGTTAGGTGTAGGTTGATAATCTTTCCAGTCCTTACCTTTTAAATATACTCCATGAACCCATCTTACCCAGAGTCGGTCAGCTTTCACCGCTATCCACCAAGCATACTTTGCTACACATGCTACATTCCATTCCTTTAGATTCTTCAGCCCCAAACCACCTTCTTCCTTTGGTTGACAAATCGTCTCCCAAGCCACTAATGGAGGCGAGGAGTAGTGCTCACTTCCTTTCCAGAGATAGTTCCGACAAATACTTGTTATACGATTAATAATTGCTGTAGGCAGAACAAAAATTCTCGACCAGTAAAGATGCATAGTACTCAATACAGATTGTACCAGCACCAGTCTGCCCGAGTACGAAAGTTTTCTTGCTCCAAAACCTCTAATCCTTTGCACAATCTTCTCCGTTAAAATGTGACATTCTAACACAGTTAGCTTCTTGTGCGACATGGAAAACCCCAGATACTTAAATGGAAGCATTCCAGTCTTCATTCTCGTCAATTGCTCAATACCTGCCCCTTCTTCTTGGAGAATGCCATTGTGAAAAATCTCCGACTTTGCCTTATTCATCTGCAAACCGGATGCATTTGAGAACTCTGTAAATGCCTGCATGATCCATTTGACTGAATTCCGATCCCCTTTACAAAATAGCATCAGGTCATCGGCAAAACACAAATGACTGAGCTTGACATTCTTGCATAACGGATGAAATTTAAATTCCGTTCTCTCCTGGATTACCTTCATAATACGACTCAAGTACTCCATACATATTGTGAATAAAAGAGGTGAGAGCGGATCTCCTTGCCTTAATCCCCTTCTTGCTTTGAAAAAACCAAACTGCTCTCCATTAAGTGTAAGGGAATAGCTTGGTGATCGTAGACATTCCATAATTAATTGTACAAATCTGTCCGGAAAAACCAGTGCATTCATCATATCTTCAACAAACTCCCATTCTATAGTATCGTATGCCTTTTGCATATCGACTTTCATGATTACTCTAGGCGAGCACTGCTTTCTATTATATAGCCGAATTAATTCTTGGCAAATATGTATATTCTCTATAATGTCTCTTCCCTTCACGAATGCACTCTGACTTGGGTCAATAATAGTAGGGAGAACATTACTCAATCTTGCACAAATTACCTTAGAAAGGCATTTGTACGTCACGTTGCAACACGCAATGGGTCGAAATTGTTCAACTGATTGGGGATTCTGAACTTTAGGTATTAATGTGATCACAGTATTACTAATCTGTTTCAGAACTTTAGCAGCAGCAATTGAGTCTTTAATTGCTGCACAAACGCTGGCACCCACGATACTCCATGAATCTTTGAAAAACTGACTAGTGTACCCGTCCGGTCCCGGAGCTTTAGTACCCGGAATGCTGAACATAGCTGATTTTACTTCTTCATCTGTTACTGGCGCCAGTAACTGTAACCCCTGCTGCTCAGTAATTACAGATCCTTTTCTCACAATTGGAGCAAACACCCTTTGTACCCTTCTTTTCTCCCCAAGGACGCTTTGAAAATATCCAAGGAACGCCTCTTGTATTTCTGCTGGGTTTTCCTTCAGCTTTCCCTTTATATCATGTATTTGATGAACTTTATTTACCGCTCTTCTATGCTTAATTGTCGCATGAAAGTAAGCCGTATTAAGATCTCCCTCTACTGCCCATTGTACTTTAGCTTTTTGTTGAAGAAATTTATATCTAGCTCTATCCAACACTTTGTATTGATCAGATATTGCTGCTTCATAACACTTCAAAGTCATGTTATGTGGCTGTTGTATTATTTGCTGCTGCACATTCTGTAAGGCCTCCCCCATTATATTTGCCAACCCTTCTACATTCTGATATTGTTTAGCATTTATTGCCTTCAGACCAGGCTTTAGCATCTTTAGTTTCCTTGTAATCTGATACATCAGGCTCCCATTTATCTCCTTATCCCACTCATTTTCCACAGTTTCTCGAAAATCCTCAGATGACGACCACATATTGAAGTACTTGAATGTTTTCTTCTTGGTAATAAAATTATTAGACATGACCAGAATGCAAGGGCAGTGATCAAATAGCCCTTTAGGTAGAAAATTCGCATACGCATCCGGGTAAGCAAGCATCCACTCATCGTTACAAAGGACTCTGTCTATTCTGCTATACGTTCTAACCATAGGATCCTGCTTATTATTCCAGGTGAAGTGCGCCCCTACAGTCTTTATTTCATTGAGGTTACACGCCTGAATACATTCTTGGAAAGGTTTGATTTCCGCCAACGTGACAGGTGCCCCCAATCGATCCTCCATGCTCAAAACATTATTGAAATCTCCTAAGACTACCCAAGCTCCTGCACTACTGTTAGCATAAGTTTTTAAATGCTGCCACAGTGAGTTACGTTCCCCTGGCTTATTGAACCCATACACCATCGAGCACCAAAACTCATTTCTTCTTTGTCTATCAGTGACTTTCATATGAATAACTTGATCTTGGACATCTAGAACATCCACCATAACACTAACAGGATTCCACAAACACCATACCCGTCCTCCTTTGTGAGTACTATTATTCGTAACTATCGACCAATCTTGGAAACATATACTAGTATTATGCCAATTATTTGCTTCAACCTTTGTTTCAAGTAAACCAAACAACTGTATTCTATTATGATAGAGAAACCACTTTATTTCCTTTTGCTTCTTGATTTTATTCATGCCCCTAACATTCCAGAATCCTATTTTATCCATTATTTAACTCCGGATGTGTCTCCTTACCCTCATCCTCATACCTTCCATTATGCCCAATCTTTTTCAATGAAGATGTTAGAATTTCCAAGAACGACAGCCCATCAGGTGTATACTGCAGCCCAGTATCCCTGACTGGTTTCATTGCTGCACGTATATTTGCAGTATCAGTTAATTGCTGCTTTGCCCCTGCAGGTGTCTCAACGATTTGGACTGGCTTCTGCACTGGTCGCCATTCCTGTCTCACCTTCTGAGTTTTGAACTTTGCCCTGCACTGAGCTTCATCATGCCCCATTCCTTTACATCGTGTACAAGCTATTGGCAGCCAGTCATACTTCACCTGAATGTTTTGTAGATTGCCTTTCTCATCCAGAAACTTGATGCTGTCTGGATATTTTTGATTGATTTCCACTTCCACCAGTAACTTAGCATAGCCCACAAATTGCCTCTGATCAGTAGTACTTGCAGTTCTAATAACCTTGCCTACCAGTCCTCCAATCTTACGTAAACACTCTTTTCCCCAAAATTTGAGGTCCAGATCCATCAATTTTACCCAAATAGGCAGCGTTTTTACATCATATTTAGCCAGATTCGCATCCTCAGACCACTCATGTATGATAACAGGTTTGTTGTCAAACATGAGATGATCCGATTGCAAAGCCATTTGCTGTGACTCCTTATCATGAAATCGCACAAGAAAAATTCCATTTGGCATAAATGATACCTTATCAATTTTTAGCTGTTTCCAAACTCTGTGAACATACCCAGAGATGACGCTCCAAGGAGGATTTGCTCCAACTACAAATCCATATACAGCTGTACTCCAGTAACTACGTTCCTCTTCTGTATCTTCTGTTGTTAGCTTCAGTATCGGAGGTGAAGCTTCTTCAGCACCTCCCTCCTCTATGACATCCTCCAATTCTGCATCTATCTCCAATTGAAACTCCGCCTCTTCATTGTTCTGTCGATTTTTGTTACTAGAATTTTGGTTATTAATGGTATTATTATTGTGTGTTTGATTATTAGCTGTTGTCTTATTACTATTAGTTTTGCGCTGAGTATGGCTGTTGTTTGAGCCGCCTCGAGTTGAAGCCGAGTTCACCTTCCTGTAGCGCACCATTGCTGCTCAGAAGGTTTATCTCTCTTCGTTTCTCTCTCTAAGCGGTAACCTCTTAGTATTATTCCTTGATAAAAAACTTAAGTTGATAATGTTTCACCTTGACCGTCACATTTCTCACCGCGTCGTGCGGGGTCTGGTGAGTGTCCTATTCGTGCTTATTAGTTATGTCTCAGGTTTTATTTTTTTGGCTCGGGTTAGGTTAGGTTTGTTATGTTTATCGTTGCATTGTTTTGGTTTGCAGCCCCCAGGTCCGATGAGGACTTTCTCGGGTTTTACTACGTGTCTTGATATCTATTTTCAGAAGTTGACCCCTACCGTAAAGAGGATTATCGAGAGGACCGCTCTAGGTCCTGTGGTTGGGCAGTGGGTTAGATTGGTAGGTTGCAAGACTAAGTGCAACCTTATGGTGATTAGAGCGATGATAGATCGCTTCCACGATACTACTTCGACCTTCTACATGGCTTTTGGAGAGGTCGGGATGACCCTAGAGGATTTTGGTATGATTAGCTGTCCGCCCTGGGGTCCGGATAGAATTAGTTAGGCTGCCGAAGGCCCTAGTCTAGATAATGATGAGGTGCGGGGCCTCATCGAAGATTGTTTACCGCGTGAGGCATATAGTACGCCTCATGCTTTGGTGAGTTCTTATATCACCGACCACTTCGAGCGAGTGGCGGTGCTAGAGGGTCGGGACCCCAACACGCCGGAGCAGGATGCCCGGTTGTGGTTTGGTACTTCCAAGGATTGACCCACTTCTCGGACAAGGGCGAGAGGTTCAGCACTAGGATTTTGCCCTTCCTGGCTGAGCTGACTCAGCTAGGGCGCTACGACTGGGTGACTGCGGCTTTTGCGGAGATGACTCGCTGCCTACAAGTCATGGTGAGGCCGCTGGTGATAAAGTCGGCCTCGGCTGTGCCCATTGTGGGTCCGGGCCTTATACTGGAGGTTAGTTATTGTTCTCACTCTTGTATTTGAAGTTCTACTTAGTTTCGGCTTGGTTTTGCTAAGGTTATTTTGGGATTTTCCAGGCTTGGACCTACTCTTACTTCCCGTGTTTTTCACCTAAGACGGTGCGGGTGCACCCAAAGAGATTTTCGGCGAGGATCGAGTGGAAGCTTGCTCAACCTAAGAGCATAATCAACTATTACCCGTCGGAGAATGCGTTAGTGAACAAGCTATGCGTTGAAGATGTAAGTTTTCCTTTTATGGTCTATTTTGTTCAATAGCCCCCAAGGTTCGGGATTTATTGGGATGTCGGTTTTGTTTGTGTAGTTTGTGGCCCGCCCTTGGGCCAATTATGAAGGCGTGTCGGAGTATGTGGTCGCGGAGCTGAGGCCTCGGAGTTATAGGAGGATGCTCCTTCCTGCGTTGTTTCGCCCAACATGGTATCTGGGCGAGCGGGTTGTGCGTCAGTGCCTATACGACGATATCAGGGTGCCGGTTGATCCTCCCCGGACCATGTTTAGACCGCCGACCGCCGTAGAGGTTCTTGAGGACAGGGATGGAGAAGGAGGCGATACACTCTTGGTGCCTGGTGCCTCTTATCTGTCTCACGTCACCCGGCGGTTAGCTTGGTATCGCCTCGTGGTAAGGTTCTAATTTTGGTTCTAAGATTTGCTTTACGGTTTATTGTTTATTTGCCCCCTGACCAGCCAGTCTGTTGTCTTCTCAGTTGGCCGACCCGGCTGATGAAATTCAGCCCCCAGATTTTCCCCTGACGTTGCTTAGGGTGGATGCGGCTGGGATACCCTTTACTGAACCCCTCCCCCCGTGTTCTGCTGAGGAGATGGATGCCGGGATAGAGTGGCGCGACCGGGTGTACCGGGTGAGTTTTGTTTTTCGTTCTTCGCTTGGGTTCTAAGAATTAGGGTCGGTTTGCCTAACTTCTATGGTTGCATTTCCCAGGTTTCTTCGGCTTGCCATCGACGGTTGTGGCAGGCCGCCAACTGCTTCCGGGCCTATGCTTCGAGGGTTTCCCGTGACACTTCGGGGCCTCGATCGGTGAGTTTGCGTGACTATGGTAGTTTTCTAGGCTCCTGGTGTATTTTCCTAATGTTTAAATGTATTTGTAGGATGTCCCGGATATGGTGGGGCAGGTAGAGACTCGAGTGACCGAGCTCGAGGCGAAAGAGGTTGAGGCACAACGGCTCCTGCAATCTCAAGCTGATGAGATCGCCTTCCTAAAGGAGCAGTTGGCTCGGTCTCGGGGCGAGACCTCAGCGTAAGGTGAGGCTAGGCATCAAATCGAAAGGGAGGCTGAGGCTGAGGCTGAGGCTACGGGTGCTACAGAGGAGGTTGGAGGGATTCCCGAGAAAGCTACCCTAGACATGTTGTCGGGGATGGACGGTAGTGAGTCTCCTCTTATAGACTTGGAGGATCTAGGTTTAGATGACAAACTTTGCGAGGTTGTGCTAGCTGGTGGTGCAGCTTCTAGGGACCCGTCCTAGTCTCGATTTGCGTGTGGATTTGTATATGTTGTATATTTGTTTTTAACATTTTAGTACTTGAATTAGTTGGATTAGCCTTGTGTTTTTGTTTGGCGAATTGTTTACCTAGATTGACAAGTAATCACTTCATGTTTGGTTTGTTTGCGACTTCATTTAGTTTAGGACATTTTAGAATGCGTTGATATTGCATAAAAGTACGAAAATGCTTTTTCGGATTTTTTGAAGTGCATTAGTTTAAGCCGGGAATTAGATCAGAAAGTACGTCGATTAAAATGTTTCGACTCGAGACAGACGAGATGTAAAATGCTAACGTAAACATTGGTGTGTATTGACCGAGTATAACGAGTTTAGTGCGAAGTCGGTATTTAAGTCCGGGCAATTTTTGAAAAAGTTAGACCACTTTTTGCATACTCTTAATATTGCCTTCATAAGCTACAGACGCGACCTGACGATAACAGTTAAAAGGCTACAACACGCCTAGGTGGGGTGGCTTATCCCCCTAAAAAATGAAAAGACGTCTAAGTCCGGTGGGTCTGACGGGCGAAATGTGATATCCGCGCGGACCTGTTACTCTTGCGCGGGCATTTTGGCTTTTGGAAAGGGGTTTCGCGAATTCGGGAGGTCGTTCCCGACGTTCGGGGTTGCCGGATGTGAGAGAAAGGTTAAAGATTGCGGAGATGATTGTACTACAGAATAAGGAAGCCATGTGGGCTAATGTTGCTAAGTGCCCGACCAAAGACAGCGTTACCGATCCTAGTTTTTGTCAGTTCATCTAAACGGGCCGAGACCGATAAGACTCATATTGAAAATGTGAGTGAGAAGGGGAAGTGGGATTGGTTGGGCTCGCTTTTGGTTAGGGCGGTGGAAGCATGTGTTAGGAGGGGTCGATGGTGAATGACCCGAGCAAGCATACCCAAACGGCAAGGGAAAGGAAAAGTTGGACCGATAGAGCCCAACCGTTTATATTATGTGCTACTAGTTGATAACATGTGGCTTATTAGTACTAGTTTTTGTGGGGTTTTACTTGACGCGTTGTCGTTTCTTGGGGTAGCCGGATTTTGGGTGTTTGATGTAAACGGCCTCGACAAAGGCTTGATTTAATTGATTTTGTATTAATGAGAAGCACATTTATTTTTTTTATTTTTTTCGTGGTGGCTCGCAACTCGATTCTTCATTTTGCCCGGAGTGCCCTTTCGGGTTTTCACTCCGTCCTTGGCTCACCTTTGTTTGGTCTTTTTTTTTTCTCTGTTTTTTTAACGACGACTCGCAACTCGTTTCTTCATTTTTGCCCAGGGTGTCCTTCCGGGTTTTCACCCCATCCTCGACTCGTCGTTTATGCTTCGTCATTTTAAAATCACTCATTGACCGGATCGTGTGGAGAGTCCCGGTTTGTACATGAATCGATTAACCGATTTTTTTGTTTGTTTTGTTTATTTTGGTTGTACCCGGAAAGGGGTTGCCTACGTATCCGTTTTTTTAGGCGAAATCAAACCGTGTTCGTAGTTCTTCCTAGATGTGAGTGATTTTGCTTTAGACTCGGTATGCCAATTATCGATGTGAGATGTTTAGAGTGTATTCGCATGGGTTTTCACCCTAGCTAAAATTAATGTGAAATGGTCGGGTGTGACCCCTTGAAAGTGACAATTACCGAGATACCGCGTTTGGGTCAGGGCGACTGACTTGGACGATTTTGGAATGTGGAGCTAGGTAGTGAGTGGCTCTGATGAACAAAGATCTGGAGCTTGATTTTTGTGGAGTTAAGGCTATGGGGTTGCGGTTTCGTAATGTGGCAGGAAAGGGGAAGCTGAGTAAAAATGACTTAGACTTCAATCGGGTGGGTTGTAAATTACGTGGGATCTGATTTTCATGTTTGACCCTAACGGTTGGGATTATCCTATTGAGCTTGAATCCTCAAAATTCCGGACTATCTCCTAACAAGTGTCTCGAGAAGGTCTTAAGGGTTGTATTGTAGGGAGGCTAATATTTGGGTGCTAGTTGACTAGTCTGTTTATTTTTCTTTTTTTTTCCTTTTTGTTCGGACTTTGCATTTGAAGTTGAATTGAATGATTGGGGGTTTCATTTTGACCATCGAGTTTGGTCTTGATCATTGAATTGGGCCGGTTTAGTTTGGCCTTGGTTTCAATTTTTCTTTGGCTCCTTTTGGCCGTTTCAGACTTCTTTTTCTTTTTGTCAGACTAGCACCTATGGTAGGAAATGGTCGGTCTTTACTTAAGGGGTATTTATTGTGGGGAAATGGGTTTGCCTTCGGTATTTGATCACAGGCTAAGAGACTATCTAGATTTGTCATAGGATTCGGGAATGCTCATCCTAAGGGATAGTTTGCGGCTTTCTATACTAGACATGAATCGGTAAAAGCAAAGAGCACGGGATCTCAGTTCTTGTAATTCCTCGTTGTTTCGAGGTACGTTTGACTGTTATCGATAAATGGCATAGTACCGAGTTGTAAGCAAGAAAGTTGAGGCGTATCATAAAGGAAGAAAAGTTTATTTCTTTTTATTGATAGTAATAAGCGGGCTATGTGCCTGTGATATTGTTTTCGGGGAGGTGGAGGACAGATCCCCTCACACCTTCTGACTCGATGCGAGAAACAAAAAGACATTTGCTATATTACTAGGTCTAGGCTCTAAGACGAACTAGACTCTGACTCGGACACAGATTTACTCGTCTCGGTGGATGCCCATGGGTTGTCAGGATTTTCCTCGATATTCCGGTCATTCTCCTCTATAGGGTCACGGTGGGAACAACCGATGCTGTCGCCAGGGACAGTGTGAACGCTAAAAGGGTTTGTGGTGTTGTTTGGTTTCTCGGGTGGAGGGAGATTAATGGTCCTATTTTCGATCATATCTTGTATGGCATGTTTGAACCGAAAGCAAGATTCGGTATCATGCCCATTGCCACGGTGGTACAGGCAATAAGCATTAAGGGTCCAACTTTTGCCTCGTTTGCCGACTGGTGGGTCCGGAGTGGGACCCAAAGGTGAGAGTAACCCTTGATCTACTAGGCACCTAAAGGCTTTGGTGTAAGATGAGTTGATTGGGGTAAACTTTCTTGGTGACCTTCCTACTTTGTTGGGTGTGTCCTTGTAAGGTCTTAATATTCCTTCCGCATCGATTTTAGGAAGCTTTGATCGAGCAGAGCATTGGGATAATCTATCCTTGGTAGGCTTTTGGGCATGGTAATCACTCAGGTTAGCGTTTGCATCGCTTTCGGTGTCTCTACTCTCAGGGAAATTGGGGCGGCTATCGATGTAACGGACGGATAAATTCAAACGGGTTACTGAAGTGTGGATGTTGCGAACCAATCTAGCTAGGGCACTGACATCGTTGCGGATGCTTTTGATGGCGCTTGAATCTACCAACATGTCGGGGACTGATTCTAATGGGAAAGGATTAAAAGGTCAGAACGGATCCACCGGACGACTTAGGGACTCGAGGAATGCTCATGACTGAGCGACGCGGAAATGAGACCCTTGACTCGCGCGTGTGTGCAGTCACTGGGTTAGGGACTCGGGTGCTTTAGACTCTTGGTGTATTCGGCGGAACGCCTTATGGATCTTAGGTCTCTGTAACGCGATGATTTGACATAAACCTCGGAGGTGAGGTTTAAAGAGGACTTCTCGGAATGACACGACCCAAAATGTACTCCGTAAAAAGCCCAAGCTAGAAACTAATGGTTTCGAGCCCACATCCGAGCGCGTAGAAACACGTTTGCTTCCGATCATTATCGAGTGTTTTTTTTGGAAACTACTATAGACACCTGGCGGTCAAAATGTGGGTGTCTACACTTCCCATCCAAGTCAGGAAACCTCCTCTATAAATACACCCCCCTTGCACACACAAAAGAGGAACATCCACGACAATTACAATTCCCGACACATATCAAGAATACACAACACAACAATTCCAATCCCGACATACACAAGTTACAACCCGGAATTCCAGCAATACTAGGCATATTATATTCTGATCTTTCCTCTAGAAATCCTTTAGGAAACCCGAGAGCAAAACTCTTCAAATCCCTAACCATACACACCATAACTCACCTATATACATCTTAACCCTCCCGCGCCTAGGCCGCTACTACACGTCCGTTTTCGAGATAATTAAGCATGTAGGTTGAGGGTGTTACAAATCCCGTTTTCTTCTCTTCTCTTTTTCTTTTTCCGTTTTTTTTCGTTCGTCGTTGTCCTTTTTATTATTAATTTATTTTCTCGTCTCTAATATCGATATTATCGTACAACTATAATTAGCAATAAAAGTGTCGTCCCTAAGGATTCGATATCGACTCTATAGTCGAATGTCAGATCTAAAGGAATCAATCAAACAAACCGTTTTCAAAAACTGTTCTCGTTGATGCCGAAATAATCGTCACATAGTCCTAAAAAGACTAATACGACATTACAACGCGAAGGGATTTATTTCGATTCAAAACAATTTCTAAACATCTTTTTCCTAAAAATCTCTCTAAATATTGGATATTGATTTCGTAGTCAAATATCAAATATTGACGAGTTTTGAAAATTTTAAGTCGGGTATAAATTGTGCCATATTTTTACACGACGTAGCAAAATTGTCGGTTTTTTCAAAAATTAAAAGCAACTTCGAAAATTGCGAATCGAGTCACCACTCGAACAGGGGGCACTCGATTGAGTGCCATAGACACTCGGTTGAGTGACACCCCAAAAAACCGGCAGAAACCTTTTTCAAGGGACATTCGACCGAGTCCCTCCATGACTCGGCCCCCCAAGTACGCCTAAATAAACGTGTCTTACACGCTACAAGTCTCGATAAACCTTTCTCAAACGATTTCGGTCAACACGTGTCAAGTCTATCACGTGAATCTAGTCCTTTCAAAGCCGCATCGTGTCATGCTTACATTTCCTAACTCATTCACTTCGTTATTATTGCAATTATTGTATTGTAATTTGTGGCGTTGTATTTCCGGGTGGTATGCCGCTCGTATATTGTAATCCGTTGTCGCTTTTTTCGTTGTTTGTTTTATTGTACTAAAATGAACATCGCATGCTAAAACAACTTCGACGTTAATTTAGATGCATTAAACGACGTAGTCAAACATATATCACGTGTTTAGTCAAAACGCTCTTTGCATATCTTTCAACCGTCAAACTAACGCGCGTACACGAACAACGAACGATGTCTTAGTAAAGGCCGCTAAGTGCGGACGGGGTTGGGTGTTCTTTGTGAACTTCCCAACACGTACCCTCACCCCTTCCTTGGAACTGTGGTTTCCGGATGTCCGAAACCATTGTCATACGAGAGTCATTCAATACCCGATTACAGATAATGTCGGTATCGGTATCGCAATGCATAGGGACGAACCCTATAAACTCTGAAATCGGAATGGGTCGTACTTTGTGCACGGCCCACTACGACATCGAGTGGGTTCAAATGGGCCCAAACTCCCACAAAGTTCGGTGGCGACTCCAACTTCGATTTAAATTTCAATTCGAAATCCATCTCACATGAGATTCATTCGCCTCCCCAAACCCGCGCGTGGCCGCGTTGGGGTGGACCTATGTTATGTCCATACATATATACTTTACTTATGTGTTTCCGAGAACATGATAAACACCATCATACACTGTGAGCACATGCACGTGACTATTATAGGCACATCTATAATGACTGTAGGAAATCGAGACCCGTGTTTTCCTTTACCTGTTCCATGTCTGAGATAGAAAGCCACTTAACTACCCTTAATAGGAGCGGTATCGAATCCTATGACAAATCTAGGTAGTCTCCTAGTTTGGGTTCAAGACGGGAGGCAAGACCATTTCCCACAATAAATACCCATCCAATAAGATCGGCCAATCCCTACTGTAACACCCGCTATTTTTCCTAAACATTTTTATTCTTTCCGTTAGGACTCCGTCTTAACTCTGTCACTTTTGGCCTCATATTTCATCATTTTACTAAGCGCTATTTTAAATTTTGAGTTTAATAATTTTTATTTTAAATTTTAAAGATTTAAATTCTTTTAAATCCATTTATTTGGTTTCTTCGTAAATTAATTAATGTTTCCGTAAGGAATTCTATTTCTCTTCGAATTGACATTTTTAAGCTTGGATTTAAGTTATTCCTTTTCCTAAAAATGTTTGGATACATTTCTGTAGTATTTCTAACTACTAAATATTTTTATTTACAAAAATTAGTTGTTAATGGTTTTTATTACGAAGCTTCGCGAATAATTATTTTCTTACGCGAGGTTTACTCGAATTACTTTGAAATGCCTTTAACTATTTTACGATTTTACTTTTTATCAACTTATAAATTATTTGAGACCATTTACGCACATTTTGGACCAACTAAGCCCTTGGTCACAAGTTTTATTACGTTTTAATTAAACGTTTCACTTTATCACGTTAAAACGTAAACATAAGATAAATTATTTTCATTCATTGTAGCATTAGTATCAAAACTTTTCATGCTCCTTGTCTTCACACTTTTTGTCGGCCATTCTCATAAGGTGCACCTAGTTTTCATCAACCATTTAATCTCATTTATATTTTTGAAAACCATCCATTTTCCATACTACACCTTATTCATTCTTGTCATAAAAAAAAATATACTCAACCTTCCTTCATCTCATTTGGCCGTGTACTACTCCTCCATCTTAGGCAAATTTTTGCTCCATTTCGAGTCCCAATCGCATCATTTTTATCGTCATAATAATCCTCTTTCCGTTCTCTTCGTTAAGGATTTTTGGACGATCCCGAAGCCGACGAATATATTATCGACTCAGATTTGGAGTAGAGGTAACGTCGATGTTACTCGGTATTTCAAGATTTTAATTGAGTATTTGCATGTATATTTTTTTTTATATTTTATTTTGACAATATATGTATGTCACGGATTCTGGAAAAATTTTTAAAGTTGAAAATTTGCATGTTTCGATATTTTTATCGCTTTTACGAGATTAACGATTAAATTGTTATATTAATTTGTAAAATCGTAATAATCGGCCTAAACATGTAATATATGTTTATATTCTGGAAGAATGTTGTTTTTGATGATTTTTAATAATTTAGTATTTTTCTGATATTTTTGATATCGATTGTTGAATTATTACCGTTTTCGGACAAAAACAATTAAAAGCCGATTTTTAGTTCTAGTACTTAAACATTTTATTTTAATCTGATTTTTGACGTGGTGAAACTTTCTGATGAATAGAATTTTCTGAATGTTTTCATAATTTTTCGGAATTGTTAAGTGGATGAATTAATTAATCACTTTAAATCGTCGTTTATCGTTAAAACCGTGTTTGTTGTCCAAATTCTCGATTTCTGGTGTTTGGTTTAAATCTGGAAAAAATTTTGATTCTGATGATTTCATATTAAAATGTAATTTTATGATTTTTGGTGCCTTAATAAAATGTTAGGAACGATAAATTTTATTAAGGGAATCGTTAATTGTGAAAACGGGTTTTAAAGGCGGTTTTGACGGGATTTATTAAATCTGGAATTTTTGGAAATCTGGAAAAATGATAGTTTCTGTAAAATCATGATTTTTAGGTTTAATAATAATATTTGGATATTAATACTTAAATAATTTTGTAATTACTATTTTTATTAATCGTTATTGTCGAGATTGGACGATTAACGAGAAAACGCTTTAAAAACCGAGTTTTATAATTCTGGAAATTTTCTTTTCTGGACAGAATTTCCACAAATATAATTTAACTATTTTACGTAATTTTTGTACTATTTATTAAAGTCTTTAATTAATAAGTATTGATTTTCGGACAAATTGTGATTTATCGTTAAAATGCTTCGTCTTACCTAAAAGAATTATTTTTCCAGCAAATTTGAAAGTATTTAAATCTGAAACTTTAAGAGTTAAATCATCCCTTAATATACTCTAAATGTATTTGTTGGTTTAATTAAATAAAGACGTTCAAATATTTAATTTGATGTTTGCCGTAAAATTCTATTTATAATTTTATTGTCGAGACTAATAATAATTAGGGAATTTTAGCTTTATAACTTTTGAAAACGCCCTAATTAGTAATATTAAAATGTTTAAGATGTTTCTAATCATTTTATAACACTTATACGATATTTTAATAATTTCATAAAATCAAATGTTCTTACTTTAATAATTAATATCGTTAAGGCCGAAAGTATTAGTTTTATAAATCTACATTGTTTACTAAAATGTGGTATTAGTATGAACTAATATTTTCACTATTTTGATATAATGCTATTTTTAGTAAAGTTTCTAAAAATAGAAGTTTCCTAAAATAGAAAGTTTCCTCTTTTAGTATGTAAATGTTTACTTCTTTTATCCTCTTATAATTTATAATGATTATATCTTTTATATATCGATAATGGCTTGTTTTGGAGTTATGGAATAAGGACAAGTGTGGGTTTAGAGTAATATAATATGGGATGTACGTTTTGCCATCAACTTTAAAGCTGGTGTGTCTATGTTGAGACACATTGGTCGTTGAACTTAGCATGGTTTGTGTTCAGAAGTGTGTATATTTTGACCTTAAACTTAGATATCGCATCGTGTAAGTCGCCGTCGGGTTGAACTGGATTACGGTTGGTGTCCAGGAGGGGTGTACATTACTTAAGCCTGGACCTCGCTGCACGCAGTCCTGTTATGGTTGAGTTGCCTAGTTAGAGACCGAAGTCTGATTTGTTTTGACTAAGTTCTCGAAGCTAGTTTAGTATTGTCCTAGTGAAAGTCTAGATTCTACATTAATCCTATCCATAACGCCATTTTGATTATTTTATCGATATAAATTGGTTTGCAGGTTGGCAAATATTTTTATGTTTCTTTGGAAACCCTTTTGATTAATTTGTTTTACGCTAAAACTTATTTTAATATGTTGTTTTATTGTTTTCCATTTTTACTATTTTTCCTATAGTAGTAATTACTGTTTTAAAATCCTGTTATACGGCTGGGAGAACGTTGACGTTGCTCCCCACTGATTGTGGCTGTTATGTTTTAACATGGCAGGTATACGTGTTTATTTTCCGGTGGGTGTGGGCTAACGAGCAGTCTTGGATCTTGCTTGATCTTTTTAATAATCATGTCTTAAGGATTGTTTAACCTCTTTATGGATTGTTTTAATTTTTAGCCATTTTTATGTATGGCGCATGTTTGACTTTACCAATTTAATTTATTAAGACATAGTTTTGTGTGTTTTAATCCTGACTCTACAGTGTTTCCGCCACTGTATCGCGCTAGAATTTTTAGGGGATTACACCTACCTTAGGTATTAGTTTGACCAAAAAAAAGAGAAAAAGCTGGAAAAAAAATCAAAAGTCCAAGTAAAAAGCAAATGGCCAAAATAAAAGAGCTGGCCATGACAAAAAAAAACTCTCAGCATCCCCCGACTGGATACGGTCAATCCTTTGACCGGAGCGGCCAACACAAATGGATAATCCTATTACCGGGGCTAAGAGGTGAACCAACAAAAGAATTCAAAACCCATGACCGTAGTTATCGGTCAAATCAAGTGAAAGTCCCTTGACCGGGCACGGTCAATTCAAAAATTATCAATGCCCATACAGTCAAATAGGGGAGAAACAATCAAGTTGGTCAACAAACACCACATCTAACCTTCCCACATTAGAACCTTCAAGACCTTCTCGAGACCTAGGCTAGGAGATAGCCCGGAGTTTTGAGGATTCAAACTCCATAGGATACACCCTAACTATTAGGGCCAGACATGGAAATCGGATCCCGCATTATTATCAAACCTACCCCGATCGAATTCCGAGTCATTTCTACTCGACTTCCCCCTTTATTACCACATTACAATACCTTAACCTCGAAGCCTTAGCTCCACAAAATCGAGCTCCAGATGTCAAGTCATCACCAGCCACTTAATGCCTACAACCACATTTCCAACATTATCCAAACCAGTTACCAACCCCAAACACGGGAACTCAATCTGCGGTCGGCATGGAACATGCCCAAATAGTTCACACCACCTCTAGGGGCTACCCTAGAGAATGCTCACAGTCACACGATCAACATCCTAACTATTCTAGCCCTTTGATCAAGACATCATTGGGAATGCACCTAGCTTAAACCATCGTTATAGCTAGTTATACACAAAGCACTAATAAACTAGGCACCATAATATATATTTCAACACTGAACTACGGCTTGGTTTGATTTTACCGCACATGAATACGTAGGCAGCCTTTCAACAGAGGCACAACCACCCGCATTGACACACATTCAAAAAGCACCATCATTCCTGTCACGACACTGTCAAGTTCTCAATGGTTAGCTTTGTCGTCCTGGGGGCTTCTCTTAAGCAGAAGTTCTCCATCCACTCACAAAATCCAAATATTTTCAAAAATCTAGCCACCTTTCTATATTGTGTCCTAGTACTCGGTTCAGTTGATGACAAGAATATGTCAGGATTTGAAGCAACACCTACTTTGGAAATGTACCCCAAAATAAAATAAAAAATTCAAAAGAGCACCAGACTATAATATTGCTACTACTAAGTCCCGTCGTTACAGTCCCATTACTGACTACTGTTATCCTGTATAGCACATCCTTCCTATTTCAGTGTTGGACCGTGTTGCCACTCGCCTAGGCTACGGAATAGCGCAACCTAAGAGTCTTGTCATCTTTGGTGGCCCACCCCCTACCAGGTCACGGTCCAACACTTAGAGAGTCCAAGTCGTGTCTGTCAACTCGTTCTGTCGCGTCCAGAATCCAGTTTTTTGGTAGGCCTCTCTCTTCAAATTCTTGCTTTGAAATTTCCAAAACTTAGCCATCTTAGATAATCCTTTTCGACAAGTTCAAATTTCAGTCTATTCACTGCAAATTTCTTTTCTACTCCTTTCAATTTTGAAAACCTATCTCCTAGCACATGAATTGCTTTCAGGACTTCGATTTCAAAATGAAGCAAAAATCATTTTCCCCAGCGCAAGTCAGTCTATAGATGCTAACTACATTTCCTGTATGCTATCTTGCTACCTGCTATATTTGCTATTTCTGCCTATATATATATATATATATATATATATATATATATATATATATATATATATATATATATATATATATATAACATTTCGGGTATCAGCTTGGCTTCCCAACGGAACATCAAGTTTTTATTCCCCAACGTGAGTCGTGTTATACCTAAATATTACATACAAAGTTATGTGTAACCGTAAGCATGTACAGCTCAAAGCTTCAGAGGCAGGCCCGCGCAACTGATGGTGGGACTTGCTGTGGGTCCTACCGATCAAATAGAGACCAACTAAACCTAACACGTAGCTAGGGTAAGTCGGGTCGAGTCCACGGGGACGGTAATAGGTGTCTAGACTAGGGTCGACTAAAAAACAAGACTAGGTCACCAACACAACACAAAGGAGGAGAAACTAACAAGAATTGATTAACTTTGATGATGAGAAGGGATGAAACTAGACTAACAATGAACTAGGTATAACATGAACTAATTGGAACACTATAGCTAAATGAAACAAGCAAACTAGAGAAACAATGGCTAAAAAGATGGAGAAACCAAATTGGGAAAATGTAGGGTTAGTTTGGGTTCTGTGGACATGACGTAGGTCCACCCCGACGCGGCCACGCGCGGGTTTTGGGAGGCGAATAAATCTCATGTGAGATGGATCTCGAGTTGAAATTTAAATCGAAGTAGGAGTCGCCACCGAACTTTGTGGGAGTTCGGGCCCGTTCGACCCAACTCTATGTCGTAGTGGGCCGTGCAAAAATACGGCCCATTCCGATTTCAGAGTTTATTGGGTTCGTCCCTTAGCATTGCGATACCGATACCGACATTATCGGTAATCGGGTATTGAATGACTCTCGTATGCCAATGAATTCGGACATCCGGAAACCATGGTTCTGAGTAAGGGGTGAGGGTACGTGTTGGGAAGTTCACAAAGAACACCCAACCCCGCCCGCACTTACCGGCCTTTACTAAGATATCGTTCGATTTTGGTGTACGCGCGTTAGTTTGACGATTGAATGATATTCAAAGAGTATTTTTTTAGACTAAACATGTGAATTACGTTTGCTAAGTCGTTTTAATGCATCTAAAAATTAACGTCAAAGTTGTATTTTAGCATGCGAGGTTCATTTTAGTATAATAAAACAAACGAAAAATAAATTGCTAAAGACATGAACAAACGGGTTAGTAACAATCGATAAATTGAATAAAAGATGCAAATATGATGACATGCATAATTTCGAAAAGTTTTGTGACACGTGATGGATTAAACACGTGTTGACCGTGGTCAAAAAAATATGTTTATCGAAAGCCTGAAATATGCCGAGAAAACCGTTGTTTTATTTTAAGAAACGATGCTAATAAAAAATAGGAAACGAGGAAAAAGGGCTGCGGTTTACAGGCCCCGGCTCGACTCGCCCGGGTGGGGCGCGACTCACGCGGGTGGCTGTTTCGGGTTCAATTTTTCGAAAATCGTGAGTTTTAATAAATCGCGCATATATGAATTAATTTATACTCGACTTATATTTTCGATATTCGTCGTATTCGATATTAGATTATGAAATCGATATCGAATATTCGGAGTTTTTGTAAGAAAAGGAAGAGTTTTGCAAATTGTTTTTTAAAATTAAATTAAAAAACGATGTTTGGTTCTCTCCATGTTAAAAAATTGTCGTGTTTTGTTTTATGAAACTATGTGACGATTGTTTTAGTATCAACGAGATTAATTTAGTTCTTGTTAGATACGATATTTGACTATAGAGTCAATAACGTATTTTAAGAACGTTGTTTTATATGAAAATAGTTTGTAATAACGATATTCTGTTAAAAAAATGGGACGACGACCCATAATAAAAAGGACGACGACACGACACGAAGAAGAAGAAAAAGACGCGAGAAAGGAGGAGAAAAAGGAAAGAACGGGATTGATTTTTAAAACCCTCAACCTACATGCTTTGTCTTCTCGGAATAAGGCTCGTCGGAAAGTGGTTTAGGCACGGGAGCGTCGAGATAATGTGGGTGAGTTTAGGGTGGTGCTTCGGGTTGTATATGGTGACGGGTGGTGACTGGCTTTTTGGTCGTTTTTTGGTCGGAGTCGGATTGCTTGATGTTTGGACGTTACGAGGTTGTCGAGATGTTGATGTATGTGTATGTGTATGTCGGGAATTGTCGTAGATAATTGGTGTCTTGAATGTGTGATGGGAGGGTCCTATTTATAGGAGATCACTAACTTGCAAAGGAAGAAAGTCACCGGTCGGGTTGAGGTAGGATTCTGTCTAAAGATAGGAGAAGTAAACAATTTGAGGGGAACGTGACTTCCGCTTGCTTGGTGAGGAAGTCACGGTTTTTGGCTGATGTTGGGGTACTCGGCCAAGTACTCCTTGTACTCGGTGGAGTGCTCGGTCGGGAATCCTACTGGGGATCGAATTGCACCTTTTGACGAATTTCTTTAATATTTTTTGAGGCTGATTTTTATTGCGTTTGTGCCCAAACCGGACTCCTGAGATGTCACGGCTGATTCGAGTATCTCGAGAATATCTTTGACCGGGTTTTGACTCGGTCGCTAAAAGACGGGTTTGCCCCTGGTGTCGGATTTGACCCAAATTAGTCCCATTTGACTTGAAATGACCCACTGGGCCTGATTTTGAGGTTGGTTTTGTGAGATTTGTACTCCGTAATAAGCCCAAGCTAAATTCCATTGATTTCGAGCCCATTTTTGAGTACGTTAAAGCACGTTTGCGTCCGATCATCATCGAGTGTTTTTCGGAAACTGCTATAGACACCTGGCAGTCAAAATGTGGGTGTCTACAGAGCCCCCACTCTGACTGAGGGTTGGACAAGGCAAAAGTCAGAGTAGCTACCAGGTCAATCAAGGATTAAAACCTGGCAGACTTCCGATCGGGTCGTTTATAGTCCATTAGACTCACGTAAAAGGGCTCGCCAGCCATAAGACAGAAATCATACCTCAAAGGTCTTGGGTGTATCCGTTTGCAGACACATCCCGTGTTTTCCGCTGGGGAGAATTGTATAATCTTGCTTCTGTAGTCTTGGGTGTACCTGTATGCTGACACATAGCTAATAGTATGTAACATTTAGGCGAAACACCGACTTGCGCTGGGGAAGTTAAAGACTTGAAGATTTTGAATTTTTGGAAAAAATGATTCGATTTGATTTTTTGAAAATGTTAAGAATTTGGATTCTGCTGAAAAATAGGAGTACTCGGGATGACTTGACTCCTGACCAGGTCTTGACACGGATTCCTAAAGTCTTTAGGTTAGGCCTGTATGCCTATGTGAGTTAGGGGAAATAAGAATCTCTATTTCTAAGGTGACTAGGAGAGGATTTTTTTCTAGTATAAATAGGGAGTTCCTGCCCCTTAATCTTCATATTCAGACTCAAATATTTTCTTCTCAATTAAAAACCTTTAGACTTTTAAGACAAAAAGGTTCTTGTTATGGGTATCGAACATCTGACCGCGATGCTTCAGGAGTGGGCCCAATTTTTCCAAGATGAAGACAAAGTTCAACTAACTCAAATGGGAATTGCTTCTTTATTCCCACTTCAGCGACTTAGGGTAGATTCGCATTTCCTAGATGCTTGCCTATCCTTTTGGGATACTACCCATCATGTTTTCGCATTTCCTCGAGGAGAAATATGTCCCCTACCCGAAGAAATTGCAGCCATAGGCGGTTGGTGCCCTAATGCCCGTCCTGCCATTCCCTCGTTCTATCCTGATCCAAGGAGGAGATTAAGGGATTTTCTAGGCTTGTCGCATGCTGAGACGGACCGTATGGTAAAGGGAGATTCTGTTTCTCTATTTGACCTAGCTGACAAATTTATGAATTCTGATGGCGTAAGAATTACTTCGACCCACAGGCGTAGGGCCTTTGCTTTTTGCATGCTGCATCGATATGTCTTTGAAGGAAAAATGGATTCTGACTCATGCTTAAGTGAAATACGGTTGATCGGCATAGTCGACCGGATGGAGACAGGTCACAACCCGGCTTGGCTGACAACTGGGGAGATCATTATGGGCCTTGATGCTAGAAGACTTGACCCAGATCGACAATTGACGAGAAGTACTCGTCTTTTGCAGGCATTGAACCATTTTTTTTCTTTTTTTTCTGATTTTTTTTTAAATTTTCCGAAAAATTCTCGAAATTTTTTTCGAAAACTTTTTTTTTAAAAGTTTTTTTTTTTTGAAATTTTCGAATCTAATTCACACGAACTCGTTTTTTTTTTGTCAAGTCTGGTTATCCGAGCGCTTGTCGATCATAGATCCCCCGGTGAGCTTACTTTAAGGAAACGACGAATAAGTTCGAGTCATCACATAAACCGGACTTATTGGGAGGAAGAATTAAAATTCCATGGTGGGCTCTTGATTAGATGGACCGTTATTTGGTGGTTCCTCTCAAAACTGACAAGGTTAGCTAAAAGAGACAAAGCCCGCTATTTGGTGGTCTTGTCTTTAGATTGGACTGTCCTTATCTATCCGGACCGCATCCTGAGGCAGTTCGGTTCTTTTCAGCAGATCCTCGAGACTGAAGCAAGTATTAGTGTTTCGCTCCAATTGACGGACGCTATGTGTGACACGTGGCTACAACGTTGGTTTACCCGTGTCATATGGACTATACCCCGCCCTTGTCAAACCGTTTGGGTTTCTGAGGCGTACCGAAAATGGGCTTCCGAAGAATCCGAAGAGGCTCGTAAAGCTTTGAAGACTGACGAGGCTTTTGACTTGGCCCGTCGAGAAACCGTAAAAGATAATAGGGGCTTCTTTGATAAAGGGGAAACTCCTGCTACCCTTGTCCGACTGGTGTCGGGTTCCAAGTAAAAAACTAAGACCCGAGCTAAAGAGACTGGTGCTAGCGACTTGGAGGGCAGACTTGGACCGAGGCTAGCGCCCCGAGACAGAGATTGGGCCCACGAGACCGGTTACCAGAAAAGGTGAGGGCCCGACTAGGACCGATCGACGTGACTGAGGATTTTAGTTCAAGGAAGCGAACTCAGGCTAAGGAGGTTCCCTTGGTGATTAGGGAGCGCTCACCCCCACGTCGTCGTCAATGGACGGAAAAAGAGGCTAAAGACAAGGGAAAGGGAAAAATGCCCTAAACGCCGAGCCTCTAGATTTTTATTATTTAAATATTACTATTATTTATTTTAGTGTCGTGTGTGTTTTTTTTATTTGATTTTTTGAATTTTTTTGCAATTTTTAATTTTCCGAGTTTATCGGATTTTTTTTTGGAAATAAATAAAGGAAGTTTATTAAAAACCGTTCCTGTTTTCTTTTCTCGATTGCAGTGGTTGTGCCCTTTCGAGGGGCTGTCTACGTATCCACAATAAATGGAATCAAACCAAACGTAGTTCAGCCTTTTTAGTAATTTGCAATCTTGAAATACACCGAGACTTATGGTTCGAGATGTTTATAACAGTAGAATAAATAATTCTAGCTTCTGACTTGCTTTTGAAAGTTTATTTTTAGAAAAATGATTTTAATAAACTTTCTGCAAATGACATTGAGAAAGGGCTTAAGGGTAGTAACGCTTTAGTTGGTCCAGGTTGGTTGGGTGGACAAACTCATTTCCATCCAGGTCCGTCAGCATTACAGCTCCACCAGATAAAATCTTTTTCACCAGATATGGCCCGACCCAATTAGGCTTGAATTTTTCCCTCGGGTCCACTGGTAAGAGGGCTTGGACAGACTTGAGAACTAAGTTTCCTTCTTTAATGTTCCTGGGCCTTACCCTTTTGTTGAAGGCCCGTTGGACCCTCTTCTGATATATTTGTATATTATTAAGGGCACGAGATCGTCGTTCATCTAACAAGACTACCGAGTCATATCGTGCTCGGACACAATCAGCTTCAGGTACTTGACTTTCTAGTAGAATCCGGAGAGACGGTACTTCCAATTCGACCGGTTGGACTGCTTCCATCCTGTACGTCAGGTAATATGGTGTTGCGCCGGTTGCAGTACGGATTGACGTCCGATAACCCCAGAGTGCAAATGGTATTTTATCGGGCCAGTTCCGGTAATTGTCAGCCATCTTTTTGAGTATGGTGACAATTGTTTTATTAGCTGCTTCTACCGCTCCATTGGTTTGGGGTCAGTAAGGTGAAGATGAATGCCTTTGAACCTTATACTTAGTCAACAGAGCTGCCGTCTCGGCTTGAAAATGGGTCCCGTGATCACTGATAAATTCATGCGGGATCCCGTACCGGCATATTATCTTATTTTGGATGAATTTAGCGACATGCTTGGCGTTGAGAATGCGATAAGACTCAGCTTCGACTCATTTGGTGAAATAGTCGTTAGCCACCAAAATGAAGCAATGTCCCCCTGTTCCTGAAGGATTTATCTTCCCGATTATGTCGATTCCCCATGTTGAAAATGGCCAGGGTGACTTCATGATATATAACAGGGATGGTGGCATATGCTGTAAATTAGCAAAGATTTGACAATTATGACAATGCTTGACGTATAACTGGCAATTGGTTTCCATTCTGTTCCAGTAATATCCGAGCCTTATGATTTTCCAGACTAACATCTGGGCATTCATGTGTGGGCCGCACTCGCCATCGTGTACTTCAGCCATAACTTTTTCGGCCTTAGTTTTATCGACACATAGGAGAAGAGCTCCTTGTGCTGTCTTTGTGTACAGTTGCCCGTCGTCGGTATGGATGAATTGGGTTGCCAGCCTTCGTAAGGCTTTTCTGGCTCGGTTGTCGGTCCCGGGTGGATATTCCTCATTTGTTAGGTACGTCAACACAGCTTGATACCATGGCTCGGGATCGGGTATATCGATATCTTCGATGTCGTGGACGTATGCGGGCTCAGATCGTCTTTTGACACAAATCGGCATACTGGTCAAGTGATCGGGAATATTTAGTAAAGATGCCAGTTTTGAGAGTGCATCTGCGAACTGATTTTCTTCCCGAGGTAGGTATATATACTCTACCTTTTGGAATTGTTTCTCAAGATCTCTTACTCGTGCCTGGTAGGCCACGAGGTTAGCATTCCGAGTCTTCCATTTTTGGAGTGCTTGATTAATGACCAGGGACGAATCGCGGTGTACTCGGAGGTTTGTGACCCCTAAGTCGGCGGCGACTTGTAGCCCGTGGATACATGCTTCATATTCAGCAGCATTATTTGTCACGTCAAAGTCTAATTTGATGGAGACGAGAGTATGTTCTTCTTTTGGTGATATTAGAAGAATCCCTACTCCGAATCCTCGGAAACTAGATGCCCTGTAAAAGTATAAGTCCCATGCCTCGGCATCGGTATGGAAAATATCTTCATCTGGGAAGGACCAAGTGTCGGTGTGTCCTTCTTCAATCACGGAACTGTCGGCGACAAACTTGGCTACTATTCGGCCCTTGATGGCTTTCAATGGTACGAACTTTAGATCGAATTCTGCCAACATCAGGGTCCATCTTGATATCCTGCCATTGAGGATGGGCTTTTCAAAAAGGTATTTGATTGGATCCATTCTAGATAGCACCTGTACCTCATAGCTGAGCATGTAATGTCGGAGCTTCTTCGTGGCCCAGACCAAAGCTTAACACGTCTTTTCGAGCATGGTGTATTTGCATTCATACTCATGTAGTATATAGCTCTTTCTTCGGAGTTGACCGTCTGAGCTAGCATAGCCCCCATGGCTTTCTCGGTCGTTGTAAGGTATAACGACAGAGGCAAACCGGATTGAGGTGGCATCAGGACTGGCGGTGAAAACAAGATTTCTTTGATTCTATCGAAGGCCATTTGACACTTATCGTCCCATAATATCCGTTCCCCTATCTTCAGTTTCTTGAAAATGGGTTCACATACCATGGTTAGGTTTGAAATGAATCTGCTGATGTATTGGACTTTCCCGAGAAACCCTCTGATCTCTTTTTCGGTTCTAGGGGGTTGCATCTCGGTGATGGCCTTGATTTTGGCTGGATCGACTTCGATACCGCGTTGGCTAACGATATAACCCAGTAATTTGCCAGAGGTTACCCCAAAACTGCACTTTTGAGGGTTTAATCTCATGTTCTACTTGCGCAATCGGGTGAAGAATTTTCTTAGGGCGGTGATGTGACCGTCCCTGTCTTTTGATTTGACGATCATATTGTCCACATACACTTCTACTTCTTTATGCATCATGTCATGTAATAAAGTTGTAGCAGTTCGTTGATAGGTGGCTCCGGCGTTAATGAGACCAAATGGCATAATAGTACAGCAATAAGTACCCCAAGGTGTAATGAAGGTGGTCTTATCCATATCTTCTTCTGCCATTTTTATTTGATTGTACCCGGCATACCCATCCATAAATGATAGAAGGGCATGATCAGCTGTGTTATCCACCGGTATGTCGATATGTGGTAACGGAAAATCGTCCTTCGGGCTCGCCTTGTTGAGATCCCGAAAGTCTACACAGACACGCACCTTATCGTCCTTTTTAGGAACCAACACGATGTTTGCAACCCAATCTGGATATTCGGATACCTGTATAAAACCAGCTTTGAACTGTTTGTCGACTTCCTCCTTGACTTTAAGGGACCATTCGGGCCTCATGCGTCGGAGTTTCTGCTTAACCGGTTTGAATACCTCCTTGATTGGTATATGGTGCTTGGCTATTTCGCGATCTATCCCCGGCATGTCCTTGTAGGACCACGCGAAGACGTCTTTGAATTCTTGGAGGAGATTCGTGAATTGTTGTTTCTCCTCGGGATTTGAGGATAACCCTATCTTAAGTATCTGAGGCTCTAAGGTTGTTCCCACATTAATGGACTCGGTTTCTTCGATTACCGGGTTCCAGGATTCCCTTTGCTCTAGTTGTTCGACAAGATGTGGAAGCAAGGATACCTGTTCGTCAGGTTTCTCAATGTCATTGCACAAAACGTTTTTGAAATTAAAAGTATTTTGAAAATGAGACAAGTCGTAAGCAGAACGGTTGTTATTATTGCTCATAAATTTAGAGAAAAGCTCGAAAAGAGCTGCCATCTGATCGTTAGTCAGTGGCGGGATAAATAGGGTACTCGGGACAGACCCCGGAGTACCAGGAGTAGCTAAAGGGAGAGGGGGAGTTACAGGAGTGACCCTAGAACCAGACTTACTAGACTCGATCTCAGACTCTGACTCGGACTCCAACTCGGACTCAGACTCAGATTCAGGCATTTCTCCTTCTCCAGCGATCAGCTTGTAAGTCCTTCCCTGACTGTCAGTCCATTTGACAGTTTTTCTCCAGGCTCTCTTTCCCATATCGGATCCTACGTCCGAGATTAGCTTAGTTGGATCGAACTTATGGCTGCGAAGGATGAGATTGACCAGCTCTTCTTTTGGTGGCGGGATCGCGACCTCTTCTCCAAAAAGCAGCCCTAGTGCGGGCTCAGCATTCTTAGCATCTTCAGACTGGATAAGGGCGAAGATGTCGTCGGGTATGAAGTTGCAGTCCTGGGCCAAGTGGGTCCCAGGGTGCGTGGTACTGGGCCGATATAGGCCCGTTTGGACAGGCCCAAATACCGGAGTAAAAAGGTAACAGTGTTAGCTCTTATTTGGCCCATATTTTCAGGGTAATGGTATATCCTAGCCTGGTTTGAGATCTGCCGTTGTCTAGGACTTCAATAACCTTTCCTGCGAGGAGATCCGACCTAGAAGTAACCCCCGGTAGAAACCCTAGATTTTCTAGCATCCTGTCGATGCTCACTGTGAAGTAGGGTCGGAAGAGATACTCATCTTCAATCATTCCTATGAAATCGAATCCCCAGAGATCTGTGCGGCCCGAAGTGTTACAGTTAGCCACAGTCATAGGTGTTGCCTCCAAGGTGATGATGCTATCGTGCAAAGGCAACTTGATTTTTCGGTGCAGAGTAGAGGATACCGCCTTGACGGCGTGGATCCATGGTCTTCCAAGGAGCAGGTTAAAGGAAGAGGTGACATCGATCACCTGAATTCGAACTCCTTTTCTACTGGGCCGGTTATGATGGTAAGTTTCACGGCCCCAGATACCGATTTTGGGCTTCTGTCGAAAGCCTGGATGGTTTGAGCTGTTGGAATGTAGTCGGCCTCGGTGATGCCGAGGGCTTTGGCGGTCCTCAAGGGGAGGACGTTGACTGCGGACCTATCGTCTATTAGGGTCATTGGTAGGTACTTTCCACGGCAGATCACCATGATGTAGACGGCCATGTTGTTGGTAGGCCCAAATGATGGTAAATCAGCATTGGAGAAGGTAATCAGTGGGCCTTCTTCTTTAGCTTTGCCTTTCAAGTGAGGCAGAACCGTGGCTACCATTTTGGCTGGAGTAGCCAAAGAGTCTATCTTGACTTGATTGAGGGCCTTAGTGAGTGCCTCTCGATGTTCCTGTGAGCTAACTAAGAGTTGCCATATAGAGAGGTCAACTCGAGTCTTGCTTAGCTGCTTCACGAGAGCCTTTTCGGTGGTTGGCTCTTCGGCGGTGGCCTCCACCTTAGCTGGATCGACGACGATAGGAACATCCCTAAGGTGGTTGGTGGCTAAAGCTTTAGACTTAACCTTCTGGATCTCCTCGGGAGTGATGGGGACAACTTTCCCTTTAGTGAGGTAGACGTCGTCTTCATCGTCGCACCAAATCCCGTTTATTTATGGGACAAATGGAAAAATGAGGTGTGAACAGTCGATGATTTCTCCGGAGAAAATGGCGTGGGTGGCCAAAGGATTATCCTTGTTACTGGGCTTGCCTCCAGGCAAAGGGACTTTGCCACTTTCGATGAGATCCTGGATTAGATGTTTTAGCTTCCAATATTTCTCTGTATCGTGCCCATTGCCCCGGTGGTATTGGCAATAGGCCTGAACGTCGTAGGCCTTGGAGCGGCGCTCGACTGGGACTTTGGGTGTTGGGCCTATCGGGTTGATCAGGCCTTTTGATGACAACCTTTGTAAGGCGTTTGCGTAAGTGGTACCTATGTCGGTGAATACCCGGCGTGTGGCATTCTTCTTGGACGGGGTATCAAGTAGATTGACCTCGTCGAAAATGCTGCGAGTAGCAGCTGCAGTCGCGGGCTTGCTTGTGGATGAGCTGGCCCCTTGATAACTCTTGGTGGAAGCCTTAGTAAGGCTTTCCAATCACAGATCATCTTCAATTCTCGTCCCCATTTCATTTAGGGTAGCGAAGTTGGGTATGATGGCGTACCGGAGATGGACCCGGTAAGAGGGGAGGAGATTCTTCATGAAGGCCTCCACTAACACTTTCTCGCTGGGCTTATCGACCAGCTTAACGCTCTCAGCTCTCCATCTCTGAAGGTATTTTGTGAATCCTTCCTTAGGTTCCTGGGCCATTACTTCCAGGGTGCGCATAGTGGTCTGGATTTCCGTGTTTTCGGCGTTGTTGCGAGCGAATTCCGTTGGCACGTCATCCCAGGTTTTGTATTTCTTGGAATCGAGCCTGTAGTACCAGGCTCTTGGGTGCTTCTCAAGAGAAGAAGCAAACAGAAGCTTGAACATGTTGGACTTAACCCCCTTAAGGGCCATGAACTCCTTGAAGGCCCGGATATGGTGGACCGGGTCTTCAGTACCTTCGAACATTGGCAGACCCGTCAGGTTGAGATTGGCAGGCAGTTCATCGGTCAGGGGCGTATAGGCCCGAGCATTCTCCGTGTGGATTGAGTTTTGGGTCGACAGATAGACCTGCTCCTGCAGTTTGTGGACTGCGCTGGCCAATTCAGCTAAAGGCCCAATAGTCTCGACATCGCCACTGGGAGTTCCTTGCTCCACAGCACTTACTCGGGTAAGGATGGCGATTTGGTCCCCTCTCATGGTCGTGATCATGTTTTCCAGCTTGGTCAATGAGGCCCTCAACTCGTCTATGGCTTGCTGCGTCATGGTTCGGGTGAAGGGTGGCTTGTCTGTAAGAACACCGTGTAATCAAAAACGGATCCAGATCCTATAATCAAATAGTACATACCGAGCAAGGAAAAGGACTAGACGAGAAAAAGACTGAAAACCGACTCCTAGACGGGTGACTCGTGAACGGTGGGGTTTCCTTAGGATATGGCAAAGTGGGCCTACTCCCGTTCGAAAGAAAGATCCATGTGAGAATTCCCCAGACTTTGGAATCGAATGTGTAAACGGGCTTCCCTTTTGTAGGAGTTCGTCCTACGCAGGTGGGCCGTGCCTTGACAAGTAAGGCGGACTGGGATAGGGAGGAAACCCGTGATGTATGATCGATGGAGTTTCAACGCTATAGACTCTTACGACTTATGACAAGACCCGACATTACTAAATACGGGAAGCCCTAAGAGGAAGGTTTTGAAAAAGGAAGATTTGGATTTAGAAAAAATTAACCCGAAAAAGTCGGATTGGATGACTCAATTTTTTTTTAAAACCAAAAAGTGCCGATCGGGCTGAGATTTCGGAAACTTTGATAAGGTTTGGACAGCATAGCGGCTAAAAATAGGCTTGTTTTGAAAAAATCATAAGTCATAAATTCTGTATCTTTCCGGGTTTTTAAAAATGGATAGATTTGAAAAGATGAAAATTTTGAAATAAAGGTTTTTGAGAAAAAGGTGATCAAGTAGCACGTAGTCATGGAAACAGTATAATGACACCAAGTATGCTCTTAGTCTAAGTCTCGGTCGGTCGAAATAGGGTCTATACCAACAACGATCGCTTTCTCGCAAATCAGGACGGACCTCCTAAGCCGAGTTGGACTTAGAATATGCCATAAAACCCATGCGAGTTCCGCCATCGAAGTCTTTAGTGCACCCATTTAGGAATGCACCGTGGTATAGTGGGACATCGGTCACAAGTAACCGGCCCGGGAAAGATTTGGGTTATGCATGAACCATTGAACTAAAGCGCGTACATTACTAATTGAACGATTTCTTTTCGAGTCTCACCCTAGGAACCCCGATGACAAGTGGTACATCAGGAATCCTCAGCGGAGTCGGCAAATTGTGGACATGACATAGGTCCACCACGACGCGGCCACGCGCGGGTTTGGGGAGGCGAATGAATCTCATGTGAGATGGATCTCGAGTTGAAATTTAAATCGAAGTAGGAGTCGCCACCGAACTTTGTGGGAATTCGGGCCCGTTCGAACCCACTCTATGTCGTAGAGGGCCGTGCACAAAATACGGCCCATTCCGATTTCAGAGTTTATTGGGTTCGTCCCTTAGCATTGCGATACCGATACTGACATTATCGGTAATCGGGTATTGAATGACTCTCGTATGCCAATGGATTCGGACATCCGGAAACCATGGTTCTGAGTAAGGGGTGAGGGTACGTGTTGGGAAGTTCACAAAGAACACCCAACCCCGCCCGCACTTAGCGGCCTTTACTAAGATATCGTTCGATTTTGGTGTACGCGCGTTAGTTCGACGATTGAATGATATTCAAAGAGTATTTTTTTACACTAAACATGTGAATTACGTTTGCTAAGTCGTTTTAATGCATCTAAAAATTAACGTCAAATTTGTATTTTAGCATGCGAGGTTCATTTTAGTATAATAAAACAAACGAAAAATAAATTGCTAAAGACATGAACAAACGGGTTAGTAACGATCGATAAATTGAATAAAAGATGCAAATATGATGACATGCATAATTTCGAAAAGTTTTGTGACACGTGATGGATTAAACACGTGTTGACCGTGGTCAAAAAAAGATGTTTAGCGAAAGCCTGAAATATGCCGAGAAAACCGTTGTTTTATTTTAAGAAACGATGCAAATAAAAAATAGGAAACGAGGAAAAAGGGCTGCGGTTTACAAGCCCCTGCGCGACTCGCCCGGGTGGGGCGCGACTCGCCCGGGTGGGGCGCGACTCACGCGAGAACACTTAGAGGAAAAGTGCTCTCCGCAAGGCAAGTGAGGTCTTGCGACAAAACTGTGGATACAACCGAACAAGAAAACACATAAACACACAAACAAACAACAAACGGTTGCATCCAAGAAGAAACAAATACCACTGCCCTCCACAAAGTGGTGAAAGAAGCACCGGTTAGGGACTCAAGGCAAGTGACAATGTTCCCAAGATAATGACACAGATCGATATGAACAAAACCCTAATAGTATGACGACAAAGCAATAAAAAACCTTGGTAACTTACCTAGGTTCCTCCTAACCTTCTAAGAACGTACCACGGGACGATAGGCGGGATGGAAAAAGGATGAACCACGGAGTTAGTCGACACTGTAGGTAAGTGAAGCCCCGCCCCCTTTAGCGATGAGCCGAGAGGGTCGTCCCATGTCCAAAAGTCGCCCAACTGGTCCAAGTAAAATGGTGGATAAGGTTGCAAAGTGGGGGAAGACCAACTATTTACCGCTATCATCCTTCCTAGGGACTCGGTCATTTGGTAGGCTCTTCACGGTAATAGCCAGAAAAAGGCTTATTTTTGAGGGGTGAGTATTCTTTTTGTGAGAGGATTTTCTTTGGCATTTGGCTTTTGAGCTTCTATGCCCTTTCTTTTTCTTCTTTTGTATTTTGATTTTTTTTGTGCCTTTTCTTTTTCTTCTTTCTTTTCTTTCTTTATTTTTCTTTTTCTTTCTTTCTTTTTCTTTCTTTTTCTTGGTTTGACCTTTTTGCCAAATTTTGTTTTGTAAGCATTTCTTGTGACCGTGTACGAGAACTCAACAAATTGCAACTTATTTGTGGAAAATCCGTAGGAGGTAGGGAAATGGGTAAGTCGGGACGGGCCCTTCCCTTCAAACCCACAAAAAGGGAAAACTTGGACTAATCAAACAACTTCGAACATGGTCACCTAAGGGACGGGACTCGGCAACCTAGGCCTTTTCACTCCGTGGGTGGTGAAAATGGTCAAAATGCAAATCCCGCAGTAAATCCCTAGTAGACTAGGCGGACTCAAGGTAAGAAACCAACAAAATCATTGATTTAAAGTCATTCTACTAGACTAAAGTCCAAGACTCGATTCACATTAATAGAAAGGGAAAGTAAACACTTGCGTACTAGCCACAAAACCGGGTTTTCAAAAACCTCTTATTTCACACTAGACATGACTAAACAAGACAAAACAAAGACACAACAAAAACGAAAGGAAAAGGGACGAACACAACAAAACAAAACACATCAACCACACAAAGAAAACAAACACCACCCCGAAACTTCTAAACAAGTCACCACATCAACCACAAACTTCCCAAAGCTCCACCCGAGCACACACCATCACAAATCTCCTCCAAACTCCACAAAAAAGGAAAAAGGAGAAAGAATTGAAGGGGTATTATCGGATGTCTTGAGCCTTTCGAAACTTGTCGGCGATCGCGCAACCTACAAGGAATTAGCAGAGCAAAACACACAACACAACAAATATACGACACAAGGACACAAAAGAAAAAGACACACAAGAAAATCTTTTTGGTTTTTTATGAAATATTTCAAATTTTTAGGGGTTTTTAAAGATTTTTTCGAAAAAAAACTCCGAAAATAAAACTAAACTAACCTAAGATATTGCTCTCCCACACTTAAACCGAGCAATGTCCTCATGCTCGATCGGTAGTGTGTTGAAGACACTAAAAAAGAAGGGAAAAAGGGAAAATAAAACTAAAAATCAAAAATGAAAGTGAAGAAAGGGTAGAATGTGTCCAGCCGGGGTGTAATCAAGTCACCAAGGGCGGAGACAAGAAAAGATATGGACGGGGGAAGAAATAAAAAGAAGAAAATAAAAGGAAATGGGAGGGGAGGGCTACGTGTAATCAAGTCACCTAGCCCGGATTCCGCCACTACTACAAATGAGCACTTTGGCCACGTAAATCATCACTTGGGCCACGGAAATTTGGTCGCCACGACGACTTGCGCCATGGAAATTTACCGTGGCAAATAGTCTAGCCACGGGAATTTTACACTACGCTATGAATTATTCTTCCGTGGCTAAGCATTTGGTCCACATATATCCTAGCCACGTTTATTTTCGTGGCGCAAGTGTAAAATCCCCGTGGCTAGACTATATGCCACGACAAAATTTTCGTGGCGCAAGTCGTCGTGGCGACCAAATTTCCGTGGCCCAAGTGCTCATTTGTAGTAGTGCGACTAAATCCGACTAAACTCTACCAAAAGAAAATAAAATAAAGAAAAAGTGAAAGGACTTGCAAATTTGGATTTTTGAAATGACTCTCCATGTAATCACGTCATCGAGAATCGGGAGCAATGACTACCAAGGCATCGAGGCCCACCATGACACAAAAAAGGATAAGGGGAAGGGGAACATACAAAGGGAGACAAGCAATAAAAGATGGAAAAGAAATGAGAGTCGCCTACCAAACGGTTAGCAACTCACTAACTCCATTGCCTCAATGATCATATTAGGCATGTTGCTTGTCTTCATCATCGATATTCCTCTTCATGCTCAATGTAGTCGCACGGTTGAAGTTCTAGGCTTGCATTGGTGTAAATGAGGTGGGATTTGAGGTGAAACTCGTTGTGTAGTGAAGAGAAGATGAGATGAAGGTATATATACGAAGTGTAGGGGTCATATGATAGTTGCAAGGGTAGGTAGGGAGGTTGGGAGGGGGTACAAAGCGGTGGGGTGGGGTTTAAATGAAGGAACAAAGTTGAATGGGGCTGCAGGGGACCAGCATCCCGGTCGTGACAGACCTCATCTCGGTCAGGATGGTCTCTTCCCTGTCGGGATGACCATGATCCCGGTCGGGATGGACAGGCAGTAGCTCAGATTTCGTGCACAAATCATCCCGGTCGGGATGACTCTTCTAGTCCTTCAATTCTCTAGATAGCTCTACCCACAAGGCAACTAATACTTCGGGATCTAGAATCCCGTTCCCAAAAGCTTATGAAAAGCTCAAAAACCGACTTCCTTGCCCAAGATCCAAGCTTCTATCATCAACAACTCCTCTCGAAACTTCATCTTCACTTCACACCTATCAAATAAGCTCAAAACATCCATCAAAATCCCTCCCTCACATCGCTCATCAAACAACCAAACGACAAGAATTCCATAAGCACACAAATCCAAAAATCACACAAATACAACTACAAACACATAGGAGAAGGAAAAGATATATACAACTCGACGATTCTTGAGGAACTCCGTCAAACCTAGGAAGGTGGCTTCTTCATTCATTTTTCATCAACATGGCATACAACTCCATCGCCTTCAAGAGCACGGAGTAACAAATCAAAGGCTCGGGAGAAATCTTCAATCAAACTCGTGGAGTACCAATCCACACTCCAAGGTTCCTCACAACCTTGCCTAGAGGTTCCCGGGGCATCCCGATCTACTATGTTCAACGGCTTGAACTTGTACTTTCGATCCTTCGGTATATACCCAAATTTTGACTCATCATCATAAGGCCTCAAGGGAGGCTCAACTTCCTTCTTAGTAACCGATTTATCTTCAATCACATAACATGGGCATTCATCCGCCCCAAGCTCGGAATCGTCATCTTCAATTCCACACAAGTTGTTGTCTTTCAAGCTTTCACTCGACTCATTTCCTTGATCTTTGTCATTAAAGGCATGGATCATATTACATGACTCTTCACATGTAGGCGAGGTGTTGCCTTGGAGGTCAAACACGAGCTTCTCGTCGCCTAGCTCAAAGGTGATCCTACCCTTCTTGACATCGATCATTGCACCGCCGGTATGTAAAAATGGGCGCCCAAGGATAATGGTAGTGATAACATCCTCTGGCATATCGAGCACAAGGAAGTCGACCGGAATGAAGAATTTCTCGATTCTTAATGGCACATCCTCTAACATTCCTAATGGTCCATTAAGTGAACGATCGGCCATTTGAAGTGTAATAGAGGTACACTTGAGCTCTTTCATTCCAATTCGCTCACAAATAGAGAAAGAAAGAATGCTTACACTCGTTCCCAAATCGCATAACGCCCTTTCAATCTTCAAGTTCCCTATGGTGCACAGGATTGAGAAACTACCCGGATCCTTCAACATAGGAAGTGTAGAGCCTTGAATGAGCTCGCTCACCTCTCTTGTGAACGCTATGGTCTCTTCCTTATCTAAGGATCTCTTCCTAGCCAATACTTTTTTCATGAACTTGCTATAGGCCCGGACTTGGGTAATTAGCTCGGTGAAAGGGATGCTCACATCCAATTTCTTCACAATATCGACAAACTTGTCAAATTGAACATCCACCTTAGTCTTCACTTGCCTTCATGGGAAAGGCAACTTGATATGTATCTTGTCTTGCTCAATAGGTTGGGACTTTTCAATTGACACTTTCTTCTTTCCTTTATCATTCTCTTGGGGTGGGGGAAGCTTGTCTTCATTAGGTTTTTCAACCTCCCACAAGACTTGCTCTTCCATGAGATTTCCCCAATTTTCATTGCCTTGAGATGGAGATTCTACTTCTTTCATTGCTTCATGCTCATTAGGATACAAGGGAGAATCATAGGATGCACCGCTCCTCAAGGTGATAGCATTCACATGTTCAAATTTCGTTGGTACACCTTGAGGAGGTAGTTGACCCTTTTGTCTTGAAGAACTACCCGAAGCAACTTGAGCTAGTTGGGTTTCGAGCATCTTTACGTGTGTATCTCTTGCCTTGTTTTTCATTTGAAGGTGAGTATAGACTTCTTGTTGAGCTTTTTGCATCTCCAATTGGCTTCTTTGTATCTCCAAAATTGCCTTTTGCATCTCCAGGTCTCGAGGTGGAGATTGTTGATTGTGTGGGGTATTGGTAATGGCTTGGGGAATGCCATAATCATGAATTGGAGACCGACTTCTTTGCTTGTTTTCTTGTTGAGTATTTTGGGACCCTTGTTGTTGTTGAAAGTTTCCTTGGAACCCTTGAGTATTGCCTTGATTTAGGCCTTGAGAGTTACCATGATTGTGATTGTGGTAACCTTGGTTGTTGGTTTGATACCCTTGAGGATGTTCGTTTCCTTGGAAACCACCTTGATGATTGAAGTTCCCTTGATTATGGAACCCTTAATTGTTGTTGAAGGAACCTTGGTTATGTTGTTGGAAGTTGTTAAAAGGCCTTTGATTGCTTTGATAACCTTGGAAGCCTTGGTTGTTGTCCCTTAAGGGGGGAGGAACATAGGGTAAACGGTATTATTGTTGAGCTTGTTGTTGGGAAGCTTGGAACATGTGAGAATTTGGCACATTTTGAGGCTTGTAAGGGAAGTATGGGACACCTTGCTTGTATGCTTGAAAAGCATTCACTTGCTCAATGCTACTTCAACAATAAGAGGGCTCATGTCCATGTATTCCACAAATCTCACATATCCCATAATAAGATGTAGGTGTAACTGTGGACATGACATAGATCCATCCCGACGCGGCCACGCGCGGGTATGGGGAGGCGAATGAATCTCCATATGAGAATGGATCGAATTGAAATTTAAATCGAAGTGGAGTCGCCACCGAACTTTGTGGGAGTTCGGGCCCGTTCGAACCCACTCTATGTCGTAGTGGGTCGTATACAAAATACGGCCCATTTCCGATGTCAGAGTTTATTGGGCTCGTCCCTTTGCATTTGATACCGATACCGACATTATCGGATACCGTGTATTGAATGACTCTCGTGCACCAACGGTTTCGGGCATCCGGAAACCGAGGTTCTGAGTAAGGGGTGAGGGTACGTGTTGGCAAGCCCACAAAGGACACCCAACCCCGCCCGCACATTGGCGGCCTCTACTAAGATATCGAGTGACTTTCTAATAAGCGCGTTAGTTCAACGATGAAAATGTTATGCAAACAATATGTTCCCTAGACATGCGAAAAATTGAATTGGTTTCTATGTCGATTTAATGCAACTAATTCTAACGTCGAAGTCAAATTTAGCATGCGAGTTCATTTTAGTACAATAAAATAAAAAGTGAAAAGATAAATCGGCAAAAGAACAAACGGTTAGTAACGGTATAACGATAATAACGGTTTGCGAATGATATAATATGGAATGATGTAAATAAGACGATGCAAAGTTTTGAAAAGGTGATGTTTCACGTGATTGATTGACACGTGTCAACTTAAGTCATAAAGAAACGTTAATGAGACTCGAATGGCCTTGTAGGACTCACGGCTTGATGTGATAAAGGGGCCACTCGACCGAGTGGACATCTGGTAAGGCTTCTGTCCAGATTTCGAGACGTCACTCGACCGAGTTATGAGGGAACTCGACCGAGTGCACGGCCACTCGATCGAGTCATGGCGAGACTCGACCGAGTGGTCGTCAAAATAGCATTCTATCTCGTTTTTGGGTGCCACTCAACTGAGTGGGCTAGGCACTCGATCTAGTGCCCTCTGTACGAACCAGGGTTCGCTTTGCAATTTGTTATCGATTTCGAAATTGCCTTTTGATTTTGATAATTCGATGAGTTTGTTGAATCGGGCATAAATATTATGGGATTTATACTCGATTCTAATTTTGATACTCGTCATATCCCATATTCGATTATTGAATCGATATGGAATGTTAGAGCGAGACTTCAAAGAAAAAGATGCTATAAGTCATTTAAATTAACTAAACGATATAGATTTTCCTCCGCGTTTATAGTGTCGTAATTAATTCTTATCGAATTAGATGACATCTATTTTAGCATCAACGAAAATCGCATCAGTTAATTTGTTTGACTAAATCGTTTAGATTTGACATCCAATTATTGTATTGGTATCAAATCTAACAGATTGACACTTTGCGATTGTATTGAAAGACTTGATTCCCTCGGCTTCCTGACATTGTAACGAATCCCCAGGGATTATGTGATGTCGGATCCGCGTCAACGGGTTTCGACCCTAAATAAAAAAAGTACTCGTTTTGAAAATAGTTTTGAGAATCGATGAAATATGCGATGAATGACGAAATAAGAAAATTATGGTTGATATTAATTCGCCTCAACAATCAAGCGATTGGTGATGGGATAAGCGACCGGCAACACTGAGTGCAATACTCTTGTATATTCGGGTTTCCTTATCCCATCATCACTCACGCTCGACACGAATCGACGAATATTTTAGTATTTTATACTAGTTATATTATCGATATTATAGATGCGATAATAAAATAAAAAAACGGAAAAAAAAGATGATAAGGATGAGGCGAGAGGGAAGAAGAAAGGGAAACGAGTTTTGCACCCTCAACCTACATGTTCTTGTCTCGGACGGGACTCGCTTGATTGTGGCTTAGGCACGGGAGTTCGAGGTTTACGTAGGTTAAGTTATGGTGGTTTAGGGTTTGGATTCCTAGTTGCTAGGGTTAGGGTTTGTGTGTATGGGATTAGGGTTTTTAGGGTTTGATTAGGGTTGAATGAGATGTGTAGAGATGTTTATTTTGCATGCAAGGGGGGGGGGGGAGGGGGTTATATAGGCTTGGCTCACCTCACCTCTCTAGGGTTACTCGACCGATTAGCCCCTGGACTCAGTCGAGTAGCCCAAGTGACCGCAGTCGGGCTAGCTTGAGAGTCCACTCGATCGAGTGGGCTGACACTCGATCGAGTGGGTCAGCCACAGCGCAAAGGGCAAGTTTTTTGGACTGTAGTTGGGATATTTTGTGGGTTTTGTATTTGGACTGGTCTTATGACATTTGAATGGCTGTTTTGTATGTCTCGGAACGGCTTTGACTGAGGTTTGACCCAATCGCTAAAAGTCGGTTTTATTTCCGGTGTCGGCTTTGACTCAAATTAGTCCTAATTTATTGGAAACGGTCCACTGAGCCTGGATTTGAGGTTGGTTTTGTGAGATTTGTACTCCGTAAAGGGCCTTAGCCAGCAGTCAATGGTTTCGAGCCCATATCCAAGCGCATTGAAGAACGTTTGTGTCCGATCATCATCGGGTGTTTTTTGGAAACTGCTATAGACACGTGGCGGTCAAAACGTGGGTGTCTACAGAGCCCCCACTCTGACTGAGGCTTGGACAAGGCGAAAGTCAGAGTAGGTACCAGGCCAATTGAGGATTAGGACCTGGCAAACTTCCGTTCGGGTTGTTTATAGTCCATTAGACTTGCGTGCAGGGCTCGCCAGCCGTAAGACAGAAATCATACCTGAGCAGATGATGATAACTCCGTGGGGAATCGGACTTGTCGCATAAGTCCTGGGTGCGCCTATATATGGGCCCATCCCGTGCTATTCCGGGGAAAATGCCGCCTAGGGCTTTCTGGTGGGGTGATATATGAGTTGTGCGACCTTGCCTCCGAAGCCTTGAGTCGTACCTGTATCAGTTACATAAATTTTTGCATGCAACACGTAGGTAAAAATATGACTCGCGCTGGGGAATATGACTCGCATAAATCGAAATCCTGAGAGGAACTCACGTGCTAGGTTTTCAAAATGGAAAGGGGTAGAAAAGAAATTTGCAGTTTAAATACCGAAATTTGGTCGAAAAGGTTTTTTTTTTCAAATGGCTAGGTTTTGCAAATTTTAAAGTGGGAATTTGAAGAGAGAGGCCTACCGACAAACTCTACTCTGGACGTGACAGGACGAGTTGACAGACACGACTTGGACTCTCAAAGGGGTTGGACTGTGACTCTGTAGGGGAGTGGGCCACCTAAGATGACAGGACTCTTATGTTGCGCTATTCTGTAGCCTAGGCGAGTGGCAACACAGTCGAACATCGAAATGGGATAGATATGCTATAGGGTGGCTGCAGTAGTCTGTAATGAGACTGTTTTAGTCTCGTGCCCTTCTGGATTTTTGATTTTAGGGTACATTCCCAAAGTGGGTATTGCTTCGAGTCCTGACAGATTCTCGTCTTCGACTGAGCCGAGCACTAGGACACACTATAGAAAGGAGGCTAGATTTTGAAAATATTTGGATTTTGTGAGTGGATGAAGGTTTTCTGCCTAAGAGAAGCCCCCAGGATGACAAAGCTAGCTGTTGAGAACATGACAGTGTCCTGATAGGAATGACGGTGCTTTTTGAATGTGTGTCAATGTGGGTGGTTGTGCCTCTGTTGAAAGGCTGCCTACATATTCACGTGTAGTGAAATCAAACCATGTCGTAGTTCAGTGAAGAAAGATATATTATGGTGCCTAGTCTAATAGGACTTTGTGTGTAACTAGCCTATTGACGGTGTAGGCTAGGTGCATTCCCAATGATGTCTTGATCAAAGGGCTAGGATGGTTAGGATCATGGTCCTGTGACTGTGAGAATTCTCCAGGGTAGCCCCCAGGGGTGGTGTCAACTATTTGGGTATGTTCTATGCCGACTGCAGGTTGAGCTCCCGTGTTTGGGGTTGGTAACTGGTTTGGATGAGAAGAATTGGGATGGGATTTGACGAGTTCTGCTCTCGGGGATTTGTTGAGTTTTGCTCTCGGGGATTTGATGAGTTTTGCTCTTGGGGATTTGATGAGTTTTGCTCTCGGGTCATTGATGAGTTTTGATCTCGGGTCTTTGATGAGTTTTGATCTCGGGTCTTTGATGAGTTTTGCTCTCGGGTCTTTGATGAGTTTTGATCTCAGGTCTTTGATGAGTTTTGATCTCGGGTCTTTGATGAGTTTTGATCTCGGGTCTTTGATGAATTTTGATCTCGGGTCTTTGATGAGTTTTGATCTCGGGTGAATTTTGTTATGTCGTGTTGTGTTGTTGTGCAAGGGGAAAGTCGAGTAAAAATGGCTCGAACTTCGATCAGGATAGGTTTTGATAATGTGGGATCTGGTTTCCATGTCTGGCCCTAATAGTTAGGGGTATCCTATGGAGCTTGAATCCTCAAAATTCTGGGCTGTCTCTAGCCTAGGTCTCGGGAAGGTCTTGAGGGTTGTAATGTGGGAAGGCTAAGTGTGGTACGGTGTTATCTGACCAGCTGATTGTCACCCTTCTATTTGATGGTATGGGCATCGATATTTTTGAATTGACCGTACCCCGGTCAAGGGACTTTCACTTGAGTTGACCGTTGACCACGGTAATGGGTATTTGAAATCTTTTTTTTTGGTTGACCTTTTAGCCCCGGTCGTGAGATTCTTCATTTGGATTGACCACTTTAACCTCGGTGATGGGTGCCTCTTTTTTTTTTACAATGGCCTGCTTTTTGTTTTGGCCTTTTGCTTCTTTCCTGGACTTTTGATTTTTTTTTGTCCAGTTTTTCTTTTTTCTCTTGGACTTTTTTTCGTCCAGTTTTTTTTTGGCAGACTAACACCTAAGGTAGGGATTGGTCAGTCTTATTGGAGGGGTTTTTATTGTGGGAAATGGGCTTGCCTCTCGTCTTGAACCCAAACCAGGAGACTACCTAGATTTGTCATAGGATTCGATACCGCTCCTACTAAGGGTAGTTAGGTGGCTTTCTATGTCAGACATGGAATAGGTAAAGGAAAACACGGGTCTTGATTTCCTGCAGTCATTATAGATGTGCCTATAATATTCACGTGCATGTGCTCACAGTGTACGATGGTGTTAATCATGTTCTCGGAAACACATAAGGAGAGTATATATGAGAAAGAATATTGAAAGCTGATTTTATTGAATTTTGGAAAGAGGACAGAATACAATTGATTCTGACTCTGACTTTGAAATTGAAATAAATAGTATAACCTAGACTCGGACTCAGACTTTGACTTAAATCAAATTCGGACTCTTGGATGCATGGGAGGTAGATTGGATGCTTTGGTCATCGGGCCCTGTATAGTCCATGAGGGGCTTTGCAAGTGATAATGTTTCCAAAACGGGAGCCCTCCCGGCATCGAGGGAATCTTGGATGAGGTGTTTCAGTTTCCAGCACTGCTCTGTATCGTGTCCCCTCCCTTTATGGAATTTGCAGTAATGCTCGGCGTTCCATGATTTGGAGCATTTTTCTGAATGTGGGTCGACTGTTGAGCCTATAGGTAGTATTAGGCCCTTCGAAATCAACCTCTGGAAAGTGACGGTGTAGGACATATCCAAGTGGGTAAATGTCTTTACCTTTGACTGGTTCTTAATTTTTGGAGAGGTGACTTGAGGGTTACCTATCTCGGTCTTGCATCTTGAGGGTATCGGACAGTTTCGTAAGAATGTTCACCCTTTAACTGGCTCAGTTGGGTGATTGGATGCCTTACCCGCTCTAGCTGTGTTAGACGGGATCGGGTTCTTACAAGGTCTTCTTCGATGGTGGTCACCCTAGTATTTAGGTTATCTAGGGCGGTATTGATTTTTGAGAAGATATTGTTAATGGAGCAAGACAGCATAAGCATACTCCCCTGGATATCCCCTTTCTCGATGGCGCGGGATTTGTTGTGGTTTGGTGGGGTCTCGTTCATAGGGTCCCTGATCGGATGAAATGACAGGTGTTAGAAATCGCCTAAGCTCGGTTTTGCGTTCATGCAAGAGGATGAGTCAAACTAGACATGGCCCGGGGTGACGGAAATGACTAAGACTCTCGGATCGGGAAACCCGGACGCTGACCTAGACAAAATAACGACCGCGAATCAGACTTAAGCTGCAGAAGGGTGAATCCGAAAATGGGGTGACCGTGTTTGACCGTGCCACGTGCTCGGGCCAACCGTAGTGACCTAACCCTAGGTGACTCGAGTGTTGGACAAGCGACCCGTAAGGATCACGAACCTTTTGTTATAGGGCTATGCCTTGTAAAAGGTTGACTCGACCTCGAGGAAAGGCAGACGGCGTAAGGGAAGAAACTTGCGATGTAAGATCGGCAGAGTTTCGATGGTAGAGACCCTCGACTCGACCCGAATAAAGATGGCCCTGTGATTAGGGTGGACCCTTAAGTTAGAGGACTTTCGAATTGAGACGACTCGACTAACGGATTGAAAGACGGTTGAAATTCCCTTAGGAAAGGTCGTGAGGACCGTCCGCTAGAGGGAAGGGTCGCGTGGGACTTTCTAATTTAGACTCGAGTGTGTAAGTGGGCTTTCGTGTAGGGGTATGCCCTATGTTGGTTAGCCTTGCCTTAGTCGAATAAGGCGGATTGGGATAGGGAGGAAACTCGTGATGTAGGATCGACGGAGTTTCGACGTTAAAGACCTTCGACGACTTATGACACGACCCGACACATGCTAAATACGGGAAGTCCTAAGAAGAGGAAGGTTTTGAAAAGGATTTATTTTTTAATCCGAAAAAAAAAATCGGTGGAGGGGGGCCAAATTTTTTAAAAATTAGAAAAAAAAAATGTATTGGGCCACAAATTTGAGAATTCGAAAATATTTTCGAGTTTTGAAATGGGCAGAATACCGGCTAGATATAGGCTATTTTGAGTAAAATCATAAGTCCTAAATTCGGCATACGTCCCGGGTTTTGAAATGAGTAGAATACTGGCTAGAAATAGGCTTTTTTGAGTAAAATCATAAGTCTTAAATTCGGTATGCTTCCCGGGTTTTGAAATTGGATAGTTTGAAAAAGAGGCAATTTTTGAAAAAGACGGTTTTAAAAAAAACGACACGGAAACCAAGTAGCATATAGTCACGCAAGCATTATAACGACACTATGTATGCTTTACACTAAGTCTCGGTCGGTCTATAAAGGGTCTATACCAGTGCGCATAGTCTAGACGTTGATCGGGACGGACTTTCTAAGTCGAGTTGAGCTTAGAACATGCCGCAAAACCCACTCGAATCGACTATGGACACCTTTGACAAATCCATATTGGAGTACATCACGGTATAGTGGGACGTCGGTCACGAGTACCGGCCCGGGAAAATATAGCGTTATGCATGAACCGTAAAACTAAAACGCATATTGTACTAGCCAAACGATTTCTATTCGAGTCTCACCCTGAGGATGCCGATGGTAAGTCACGCATCAGTTAATCCCCAGTGGAGTCGCCAAATTGTGGACATGACATAGGTCCACCCCGACGCGGCCACGCGCGGATTTGGGGAGGCGAATGAATCTCCATATGAGAATGGATCGAATTGAAATTTAAATCGAAGTGGAGTCGCCAGCGAACTTTGTGGGAGTTTGGGCCCGTTTGAACCCACTCTATGTCGTAGTGGGCCGTATACAAAATACGGCCCATTTTCGATGTCAGATTTTATTGGGCTCGTCCCTTTGCATTTGATACCGATACCGACATTATCGGATACCGTGTATTGAATGACTCTTGTGCGCCAACGATTTCGGGCATCCGGAAACCGAGGTTTTGAGTAAGGGGTGAGGGTACGTGTTGGGAAGCCCACAAAGGACACCCAACCCCGCCCGCACATTAGCGGCCTCTACTAAGATATCGAGTGACTTTCTAATACGCGCGTTAGTTGAACGATGAAAATGTTATGCAAACAATATGTTCCCAAGACATGCGAAAAATTGAACGGGTTTCTATGTCGATTTAATGCAACTAATTCCAACGTCGAAGTTAAATTTAGCATGCGAGTTCATTTTAGTACAATAAAATAAACAGTGAAAAGATAAATCGGCAAAAGAACAAACGGTTAGTAACGGTATAACGATAATAACGGTTTCCGAATGATATAATATGGAATGATGTAAATAAGATGATGAACAATTTTGAAAAGGTGATATTTCACGTGATTGATTGACACGTGTCGACTTAAGTCATAAAGAAACGTTAATGAGACTCGAATGGTCTTGTAGGACTCACGGCTTGACGTGATATAGGGGGCACTCGACCGAGTCATTGAGGGACTCGACCGAGTGGACCTCTAGAAAGGCTTCTGTCCGGATTTCGAGACGTCACTCGACCGAGTTATGAGGGAACTCGACCGAGTGCACGACCACTCGATCGAGTCATGGCGAGACTCGACTGAGTGGTTGTCAAAATAGCATTATGTCTCATTTTTGGTGTGCCACTCGACCGAGTGGGCTAGGCACCCGATCGATTGTCCCTTGTACGAACCAGGGTTCGCTTTGCAATTTGTTATCGATTTCGAAATTGCCTTTTGATTTTGATAATTCGATGAGTTTGTTGAATCAGGCATAAATATTATGAGATTTATACTCGATTCTAATTTTGATACTCGTCATATCCCATATTTGATTATTGAATCGATATGGAATGTTAGAGCGAGACTTGAAAGAAAAAGATGCTATAAGTCGTTTAAATTAACTAAACGATATAGATTTTCCTCCGCGTTTATTGTGTCGTAATTAATTCTTATCGAATTAGATGACATCTATTTTAGCATCAATGGAAATCGCATCAGTTAATTTGTTTGACTAAATCGTTTAGATTTGACATCCAATTATTCAATTGGTATCAAATCTAACAGATTGACACTTTGCGATTGAATTGAAAGACTTGATTCCCTCGACTTCCCGACATCGTAACGAATCCCTAGGGATTATGTGATGTCGGATCCGCGTCAACGGGTTTCGACCCTAAATAAATAAAGTACTCGTTTTGAAAATAGTTTTGAGAATCGATGAAATATGCGATGAATGACGAAATATGAAAATTATGGTTGATGTTAATTCGCCTCAACAATCGAGCGATTGGGGTGATGAGATAAGCGACCGGCAACGCTGAGTGCAATACTCTTGTATATTCGGGTTTCCTTATCCCATCATCGCTCACGCTCGACATGAATCGACGAATATTTTAGTATTTTATACTAGTTATATTATCGATATTATAGATGCGATAATAAAATAAAAAAACGGAAAAAAAAGATGATAAGGATGATGCGAGAGTGAAGAAGAAAGGGAAACGGGTTTTGCACTCTCAACCTACATGTCCTTGTCTCAGACGGGACTCACTTGATTGTGGCTTAGGCACGGGAGTTTGAGGTTTACGTAAGTTAAGTTGTGGTGGTTTAGGGTTTGGATTCCTAGTTGCTAGGGTTAGGGTTTGTGTGTATGGGATTAGGGTTTTTAGGGTTTGATTAGGGTTGAATGAGATGTGTAGAGATGTTTATTTTGCATGCAAGGGGGGGTTTATATAGGCTTGGCTCACCTCACCCGTCTAGGGTTACTCGACCGAGTAGCCCCTGGACTCGGTCGAGTGGCCCAAGTGACCGCAGTCGGGCTAGCTTGAGAGTCCACTCGATCGAGTGGGCTGACACTCGATCGAGTGGGTCAGCCACAGCGCAAAGGGCCGGTTTTTTGGACTGTAGTTGGGATATTTTGTGGGTTTTGTATTTGGACTGGTCTTATGACATTTGAATGGCTGTTTTGTATGTCTCGGAACGGCTTTGACTGAGGTTTGACCCAATCGCTAAAAGTCGGTTTTATTTCCGGTGTCAGCTTTGACTCAAATTAGTCCTAATTTATTGGAAACGGTCCACTGAGCCTGGATTTGAGGTTGGTTTTGTGAGATTTGTACTCCGTAAAGGGCCTTAGCCAGCAGTCAATGGTTTCGAGCCCATATCCGAGCGCGCAGAAGCACGTTTGCGTCCGATCATCATTGGGTGTTTTTTGAAAACTGCTATAGACACCTGGCGGTCAAAACGTGGGTGTCTACAATAACAGTTCCCATAGCATTAACTTGATGAATCGATTGTTGGTTGGAGGGACTAGTGCTTTGACTTTGGTTAAAGTGATTTTGGAGCTTCTTGTCAATAGTATCCACGTGTGTCTTCAATTGTGCTCCAAGGTCGGCACTTAATTGTGTAATGGCATCAATCTCATGCCTTCCCCTTCTACTTTCCTTCCTTGGCCTAGAGTATTGAGAGTTATGAACCGCCATTTCTTCAATTCTTGACCAAGTTTGGTCAACATCAACTTCGGTGAACCTTCCATTGGAGCCCATATTGAGTATGGCTCTCGAATCCTCATACAAACCGTTCCAAAATTGTTGGACCAAGAACCATTGTGAAAGCCCATGGTGGGGGCACGATCTAACCAAAGCCTTGAACCGCTCCCATGCTTCATAAAGGCTCTCTTCATCCCGTTGTTGGAAACTGGTGACGGAGGCCCTTAGCAAATTTGTCTTCTCCGGAGGGTAAAACTTTTGGTAGAACGTCAATGCAAGTTTCTTCCAAGTATCAATCCCCATGGTTGCCCTATCGAGACTCTTGATCCATTGCTCAGCTTTTCCAATGAGAGAGAACGGGAAAAGTACCCAACGAATTTGATCTTGAGTAACCCCGAGTTGAGAAATAGCGTCACAATAATCGGAGAAAGTCTCCATGTGTTGGTGCGGGTCTTCGGTGGGCAAACCACTAAATTGATTTCTTTCTACAAGTTGGATGAATTTGTCTTCGCCACAAAGTTTCCGGCATAAGCGGCCGGTAAAGTGCTCGGTCCCGACAAGACATCCTCGGTGAAGGTAGAATGAGATGAGAACTTCGGCATTGTTGGATAAGCGGGAGATGATGGTGTAGAAGGTGTTAATGTAGATGTTGAAGGAGAACTAGGTTGAGAAGAGTGACTAGAAGAAGTACCAAAGGGATTGATGAAGGTCCCTTTGGTGGTCTCTCGAGGTGCTTTGTTCAAGTCGGATCCTTGGATTTGCTCTTCAATGATATTGCTAGTACCCGGTTGAGAATTTCTAACCCGATCAATCGTCTGTTGGCGAAAGGCTCTAAAGAGTCTCTCCGGCTCTGAATTGAAGAGAAAGAAGTCGTCTCTCCTCCTAGGCATGCACTACACACTAGGAACAAACGTGAGAACACCTAGTGCTTTATGGGCACTAGGTAAAGACAAGAAACGAGCACAACGGAAGACAAAGAGAGGAGAAAGCTATAGAAAGAAAGAAGAAGACTACAAAAAATGCATAATGGATAGAAAAATAACACAAAACGGTAACTAAGTCTAGCTAATAAGCAAACTAATTCTAAACGTGCACCGTCCCCGGCAACGGCGCCAAATTGATGGTGGGACTTGCCGTGGGTCCTACCGATCAAATAGAGACCAACTAAACCTAACACGTTTCTAGGGTAAGTCGGGTTGAGTCCACGGGGACGGTAATAGGTGTCTAGACTATGGTCGATTCAAAAATAAGATTAGGTCACAAACACAACACAAAGGGGGACAAACTAACAAGAATTGATTAACTTTGATGATGAGAAGGGATGAAACTAGACTAACAATGAACTAGGTATAACATGAACTTATTGGAACACTATAGCTAAATGAAACAAGCAAACTAGAGAAACAATGGCTAACAAGATGGAGAAATCAAATTGGGAAATGGTAGGGTTAGTTTGGGTTCATAAGTGTAGTAAGATGCTTGGGAAATCGAGGGTGTAAGCTTCACCTAGTTACTAAGGCCGGTCCGCGCTCTCGCGTCAAAGACAAAACCCGAATACTCATGCAAGATGCTACCCAATACATAAGGATTAAACCACAAATCAACCACACAATGAGAAGAGGAAGACTAGCATGAGAAGGATGGCCAATTCTACTCAAACAAGCAATTCAACAAACACATAGTGTGCTCAACATGTGACTAGTAACAAAGAATCCACCTTTACCCTCAATCAAACCCTAATCACCAATAATCCACACTTAATCCCCCTACTAACCCCACAAGAGTCTACTCAATCATATCTAAACTAACATCAACATAGAAAAGAGGAATCAACACAAACATCCAAACATTCATTATGAACTAGCAAGAACAAAGAACAATAAGCAAAGATTAAAACTTGAAGTATTAAACATGGATTAAGAGAAAAGAGAATAAGAAGATTATACCAACTAGCAAGAGGATGAAAAGATGAGAACTTGTAGTATAAGAACACCCAAAAACCTCCACCAAATGTTGTCAAGATTTGATGGATTCTCCAAGAGATTCCTTAATACAAGATTTACTATCTAAATTAAACTAGGATTAACAAAAGATTAAGGAATAATTAATCTAAACTAAGAAAAGGATCAAGAGAGTCTAATTAGGGTTTAGAATAGTGTAGATTAATGTAATGTTCTTAAACAATACAAAGGGAGGGTATTTATATGGGTTCACGAGCAAAGGAATTGAAAAAAAGAAACACGAGATGCAGCTGGCCCTTCCCAGCCGGAAAGGATGTTGATTCTGACCAGGATGGGTTGTCCCGACCGGGAAGACACTTGGTCCCGGTCGGGATGGGTGGTCAGTGGCCGCGCTTGCTTTCCTTCTTCATCTCGGTCATGATGCTTGCAATCCCGACCGGGATGGGTCATGTAGGCTTCAAATAAGATCTCAAGGGTCCCTACTTGCTCCTCATAGGCTTCTCATCAATTCTCGGTGCTCGGGATCGAGTCTAAGGGGCTAGGGAATGGGTCCAAAGGGCTTGGGATCGAGTCTAAGCTACCGAGTGATCGTTGCTTCTCTTTGTTGGCTCCAAATGTGTCGGAAACGAATCGGAATCGTTCCACCTCTCCAAGATTGGTCTTAGGAACCTAAAACAAACTAGAAGAAGCGTAAGTAGACAAGAAACCGCTCCAAAGAGGGATTCCACAATAGAAACCGGGACCAAACAAAACGAATAAGCACTACAAAACACACGTATCAGCAACTCACCAAAACTCCCCAGCGAAAAGCCCAAGGTGGCAGTTCTCCTAAAGAAACACGAGATGTGCACATATAGGTACACCTAGGGCTTCTTAGGCAAGCTCCTGCATAATTTCGAATCGGGATGCGTCTGCAAACAGGCACACTCAGGGCTTCTTAGGCAAGCTCCCGCGTAGTTCTGAATTGGGATGTGTTTGCAAACGGGCACACCCAGGGCTTCTTAGGCACGCTTCCGCGTAATTCTGAGTTGGGATGTATCCATAAACAGATACACCTAGGGCTTCTTAGACAGGCTCCAGTGTAGTTCCGAGATGGGATGTGTCTGCGAACGGGCACACCTAGGCTTCTTAGGCAAGCTCCCGCATAGTTCCGAGATGGGATGTATCCACATACAAATACACCTAGGGCTTTAAAAAACAAGTCCCTAAGGAGCTATCCCTGATAACAGAACTCAGGTATGATTTCTATCCTATGGCTGACGAGCCCTTCACGCGAGTCTAATGGACTATAAACGACCCGACCGGAAGTCTGGCAGGTCTTAATCCTCGATTGGCCTGGTAGCTACTCTGATTTTTGCCTTGTCCAAGCCTCAGCTAGAGTGGGGGCTCTGTAGACACCCACATTTGGCCGCCAGGTGTCTATAGCAGTTTCCAAAAAACACTCGATGATGATCGGACGTAAACATGACTTAATACACTCGATTTTGGACTCTTAATCAATAGTAGTTGGCAGAAGCTTTTAGCAGAGTTAAATTCTGACCAACTCGATCTCAAATTCAGACCCTAGTGGGTCGTTTCCAGTCAAATAAGACTAATTTGGGTCGATCCCGTCTTTTAGCGACCGGGTCAAACCCCAGTCAAAGGCGTTTCCGAGACACAAATCAGCCGCACAAAGCCCCAAGAGTCCGACTCAAAGTCAAAAACCACAAAATATCAGCTGCATGCAAAACCTCTTCTATTTAGGACATGATTTCTTTCCTGAAACCTATCCAAAAACCGGGTACCTTTCCTATCCAAAACCGGAATCTTATTTCCATCCAAACAAGAACAATTACAATTCCCGACATCACAACAACAATTACAATTCCCGACATCACAACAACAATACACAACCAAAATTTCAGCAATCCTAGGCAGATTATACACATCCAATCCCGATTTTTCTTCTTGAAATCCTATAGGAAACCCGAGATCAAAACTCTTCAAAGACCCGAGAGCAAAACTCGTCAAATCCCTTCCCAATTATACCCACCATAACTCTCCTATATACATCTTAACGCTCCCGCGCTTAGGCCGCTATTACGAGTCCGTTTTCGATATAATTTAGCATGTAGGTTGAGGGTGTTACAAATCCGGACTTCTCCCTTTTCTTCTCTTTCTCTCTCTCATCTGTCCGTCCTTTTTTCGGGTCATCATCGCGTCTTTTTTTATCTCTTTCATCGTTTCTAATATCGATATTATCATACTATCATTTTATCATCAAATAAAACATTATTCCTAGGATGCAATATCGACTCTATAGTCGAATATCAGATCTGAAGGAATTAGTCAATAAATCAAACAAGTATTAAAATTCATCATTCTAAGGATGCGATACCGACTCCATAGTCGAATATCAAATCTAACGGAATCAATCAAAAAAGCCAAAACAGCCCTCCATGCGAGTCGCGCGGAGTTCATGCGAGTCGTGCGGATCTCATGCGAGTCGCGCGCCTTTGCAAGTCGCGCGGTTGCCTGGAAATTGCGACACAAAAGGGATTATTTCATCCTATTACAATTTTAAAACAACTTATAACATCTTTTCTAAAAATCACTCTAAATATTGGATGTTGGTTCCATAACCGAGTATCGAATATGACAAGTATTGAAAGTTAAGTCGTGTATAAATTATACAATATTTCTATGTGATTTAATAAATCATCGATTTAAACATTAAAGGCATCATCAAATATTTTCATGCCCTTGGTCAAACACGTGTCGAGTCCATCACGTGTCTTATTCTTTTCAAAATCATGCATCATGTCGTTTACATTGTTTATTCAATTTACAAACCGTTATCATCATTACTAACTCGTTTGTTTTGTCTTTGTATCTTATTTTCGTTGTTTGTTTTATTATACTAAAACGGACCTCGCATGCTAAATACAAACTTCGACATAAATTGAAAGATGCATTAAAATGACATATAATTCACATGTTTAGACAAAACGCTGTTTGCATATCATTTAACCGTCAAACTAACACGCGTACACCAAAAATGAACGATATCTAAGTAGAGGCCGCTAAGTGCGGGCGGGGTTGGGTGTTCTTTGTGAACTTCCCAACACGTACCCTCACCCCTTACTCAGAACCATGATTTCTGGATGTCCGAAACCGTTGGCATACGAGAGTCATTCAATACACGATTTCCAATAATGTCGGAATCAGTATCGCAATGCAAAGGGACGAACCTAATAAACTCTGAAATCGGAATAGGCCGTACTCTGTGCACGGCCCAGTAAGACATAGAGTGGGTTCGAATGGGCCCGAACTCTCACAAAGTTCGGTGACGACTCCATTTAGATTTAAATTTCAATACGAGATCCATCTCACATGAGATTCATTCGCCTCCCCAAACCCGCGCGTGGCCGCGTCGGGGTGGACCTATGTCGTGTCCACAGTATGACAATGATTTCAGTGTATATATATATATATGTTGATTAATTGGTGTATATAGTAACAATTTTGGTGTATATAACAATTATTTTACTGCATATATTGAGTTCTTTAGTGTATGTATATATAGTGAGTTTAATAGCGTAAATAATGAGTTTTTTTAGTGTATATAACAGTTATTTTGATGTAAGTTCCATTGTTTTAGGTTATTTCAGTGAAAATATACGTTACCTCCAACCACCACCCTTAAGTAGAAAAAAATCAATAATATAACATTCAATTCAATGTCTATGTTAAAAAGTAAATTATTAATAAAAACAAAACACTTAATTGTCTCAAATATAAATTATGATTTATTAGGGCTTAATCTAATTAGGGATTAATTAGAAATTGAATAATAAATTTGGGTTTTAAAAAGAAATCGAATACAAAATTAATCAATAAAAACAATGTTTATTACGAGTAATAAAAACAAAGTTTGGCTTAATTGAATACAAAAGTGAAATTAATAAAAAAAAAAACAAAATTACTTGTCTCGTGCATAAATTATGATCCATAATCGTAAGGTTACCAAAGAATTTAGTTAGTTTCTAATGGGTTGAGAAAAGAAGCAAAGTGTTACGCAGGGCCGTCTCAAAAATAAGAGTGGCCTGGAGCGAAAATAAAAATTGAGGCCCTTTTGTGATAAGTGGTCGGATTTTTTATACCAAAATAATAAAGAAACACAACAAACTAACAACAACGATCTTTTCTCGAAAATGAAAGAATTATACTCCCTCCGTCTCGGTCATTTTTTGTCATTTTATATTATTTGTGAGGAGTTATTTAATCAAAGGATAACGGATGACCGAGACGGAAAGAGTGAAAAAAAAAGTTTACAAATTTATGAAAGTAACTTAAATTTCTGTTATATGTTATCGAGATTTATAAAAGTGACTTAAGTTTGAGATTTAATTATCTTTAGTTTATTTTGAATTAACATGTACGAAAATCGAAACATAAGAGCACTAACATAGACAAAATGAAAGAATACGGAAGAGCAATGATGTGGACAGAGTTTAATCAAAGTAGGGGAAGAATAAAAATGAAAAAAGGAAAGAATTAAAAATAAAAAAAAATGCACCTATTGAGTTTTGAACCCAAGATGAAAGAATACAGAAGAATAGTAATGTGGATAGAGTTTAATCAAAATAGGGGAAGAATAAAAATGAAAAAGGAAAAGAATTAAAATGAAAAAAAATCAAAATAGGGGAAGAATAAAAATGAAAAAGGGAAAGATTTAAAATTAAAAATAATCAAAATAGGGGAAGAATAAAAATGAAAAAAGGGAAAGAATAAAAATGAAAAAAAAATGCACCTATTGGGTTTTGAACCCAAGATGTCCAATAAGTCCATGACACTACCAATCCAGCAACAATAATTCAATGTTTTATTATATCAGGTTTTATATTAGACTTTTAGAACAAATCATAATTGGATTGAGGCCCCGAAAAATTGGAGGCCCGGTTCCATTACGCCTATTGCGCTGCCCTTGGGACGGGCCTGGTGTTACGTTTTGAGAGAGGAGAAAAGGGTAGCGAAGGGAAAAAATAATGAAAAATTGGGTATGAACTAGTAAAACATGGCAATGATCTAGCAACTACGTTGATCTTTTAGTTTCACTTTATGGACTTCTTTCGAAGCCCAGTTCACCTCCGCGCACACTATAATTTACAGAGTACTAATTTTCTCTATACTATAAATTTTGTTTTTTACGGTCCAAACTTTATATATTTGGCCCAAACTTTAGGGAGGGGGGGGGGCATCCGACTCTAGTCATACGAGTATTTATTATGATAATGTACTGATAGAGTGAACCCACTAGCACGTGAAATCGATTGATGTCTCTATTGCCGAAAAATACATATTTTGGAGTATAATAGTTGTATGTCATGTTTTTTAGTGGTAGGACGGCCGACCAATACCAACACACACTCACATGAAATATTTTAGCGATACTAAACTTAAGATCACCAATGATGCTACTTTATTCTTGGTAAATTATTGGATTATATCAATTGATTTCTTTAATATTTAATTTGGTATAGACTTTTAATTAGCCAAAGATATGAGAAAATGACCATTACATTTTATTATCAATCAAATGAAAATTAACATGACTATATGCAATTTCAGTACAAAGGTGAAATACACTAACACCCACATGAGTGAACTCAAAGTCATGATGCAAGAAATAATAAAGTTAAGTAATGGCCTAGCTAACATCTTATTCTATGCTGGGGCAGAGACATTCTCCTCATCACCGGTGTTCTGCATTTTTAACAAATTATTATTATAAGTATTAGACTATGCATCATAAAAAATATCGAAAATATATTAACCAATTATTACGTGAATTAACATAAATATTTTGTGTGTGATAATTTTATGCGATGAAGGTACATGATTATTCGGACAAAAAATAATAATAATGAGGGTTGGCTTTAAAATTCAACTGCGAAATACGCCACCACTTATATAGTAGAGATTTAATTGACAACGATATAATAGTAAATGATTTATATAATTCGTACTCGTAGTTTTTGCTTATGATCATGTTGAATCTTATGTTTATACTTAAATAAGCTACACTCTTTACCTAGACCATCCGATGATGAATATTGACATGATACCATGGGATTTTATTAGTATTTGAATAATATCAAGATAATATTATCTAGTCCAGAGACTTAATTCATTTTCAATTTTGAAAAAAAAATTATACGTACAACAAAAGAAGGATTTAGGGGTGAGCAAAACCGGAGACTTTATTTGATTAGTTTGATAAATCAGTTTGGGGCTCTAGTTTTAGAAAGTATGATTTTTTTCAAATCGGAAACCAATTTTAAATCTGAGACCCAATTTTGGAATTTGTCAATTTGATTTGTCTTTAGTTCTTTATTAAACAGAGTATTAATTTTCAAAAAAATTCATGTTATCAACAACCAACACTCAACGGGCTTAACAATAGCAACTCTAAATTTCCCAATATTAAAGAAGAATATTTTGTTAAGCAACAACTCAGCAAAGACAGCAACAACTAGCAACTATTAGCTCTTAATTTTTCTTCATTTCGAAGTGTAAATAGCTTTAAAAACTGCATCTCCAGTTTTGAAAATTGCGAACCTAACCTGAACCGCTTTAACACTTAAAAAAGCGGTACGGGCATCTTGATCGGTTTTTCAAGTAAGAAAACCGCTTTAACCAATTTTTTAAACCTATTTTTAGTTTTGTTTCGAATTTTTAAACCAATTCGCTTCGCTTTTATTGGCTCACCTCTAAGAAGAAATAATTTTTATGTTAACGCTTCTATGGTTTTTAGGCTTGTAAGTGGTATATCTATATTTATTTTTAGTATATTATGTCTTATATTTATTTAATTTGAAATATTATTATGTCTTATAGATAAGATGAGTCTGATTGAGATAAAAAAGGTTTTAGATTATATATCGCAAGCGATTTTTTTACATGGAAGACAAGATTCACATGCATCAGAGTATAATTGTCGCTTATTTTTCAATAATTTACTTACACTTAATTACTCCGTACAATAACTTCACAAAGAATAAAAAATATTGGATTGTATTTGTGTCAACAATTTTTCTTAATTAGTTCAAGTATCATGATTTCAATAAGCTTGCGTAAAATCACGTAACATTAAAAGTACACTATGACAATAATATACATAGAAAACAAAAATTATGATATTGTGTCACAGTAAAGGTGTGTTTTGATAAAAAAAATTTGGAAGAAAATAGAATAGGAAAGGAAGGAAGAGAAAGGGAGGGAAGGGGAGGGGAAATGGAGGACATAAGTTTTTCCTCCAAATCTGACCTATTTAAGTGAAGAAATAAATTGGATTAAATGAGGGAACTGAGGGATCCATTTTCCCTCCCCTCCGAATCCTTCAGCCCCATTTTTTTATTCATTTCCGTCCGTCAAACACGCCGTTAAGAGACGATCGTTTTAATTGTTAAGTCGTGTGTGAGTCGATTGATTTATCGGTTAAATAATCGTTTATTACTATCAATAAATGAAATTTTTTTAGGCCAAAAAATGGTTGCACATGGGAAGATGATATTAAACAATTACTACTCCCTTTATCAACAAAGTTTTACACTCACTATAAATAGATCATCCAACTGAAGTTTTACATATTTTTTTGGAAAACAGCTTACCGTATATTTCTCATATTCTTTCATTATTTACCCAAATTGTCATTACTTTTACCACTTTCATTTGGTTGACCCATATGACCCTTTGGTTTATCAATATACCCTTACTCGCTTGTTACTTTCTTTCTTAAAATTTGTGATATAGCTTATGTAAGATTGTTTGGATGGGAGAGAGTACTAACTAGTGTAACACTTACGTTACACATAATTTTTAAATTATTTTTTATTTATAGAAATGTCTAATTACTCACATGACGTAATTATAGTTTAAGGAAATATACATATTTATGTTCGGTTAATCATTTGAGAATAAATTATCGTTTTTAAATCAGTTTATCTCTTATGTTTTATAAATAATTTAACATTATATATGATTAAATGAATTGTGAAATACATGGTAAACAACAGGAATATGAAAATAGTAAAGCTCATTTTTATTATTTATTTTAATAATATCATTTTAGATATTTAGTCCACTACTTTATTAGTGAGACGAGACTTTAACTAACTAGCTAGAGAATTTGGATTAGTTTTAATTATGGTACAAGATTACTTCCAAATTCTTAGCTAAATGTGAGGTTTAATTTAGACGGAAAAGTTGAATTGCTATTTTTGTACCTTCTTTTTTCTTTTAGTAATTATGAGATTAAAATGAAATGGTCATCATATTTATTATTACATACGAAACGTACTACGTATAAAATACATGACGATAAGTGATTACTGATTAGTATAAGGGTGAAATACATGGAATTATCGTATAATTGTCAATATATAAAAGAACTCATACAAATAATGATTAACCAAAAAATTATATATTCATAAGTTACTTATTTGGTTTAAGAAGAAAGTTTGGAGCAACTTTTAAGAGCATTGTTAACCTGAGTTATCATGTGATTTTCCATATATCCTTTTGTATACAATTGTTTCATATACAATTTATGAAATAATGTACTCATAAAAACGCCTCATTAAATACAAATAATGTTTGTATAAAAATATGAAATTTTTTTACTACTAAAATTTATATCGATGCCATAAAATAACTCATATAAATAGAGCACAAATTCATACATAGTATTTACTAGAAGACACTTTTACGGGTTTTTTAAACCCATTTATTATACTTCATTCTCACTTAAAGATTGTCCCATTCCTCATTATTATATATGAGGAGTATTTTAATGAAACGGGACAATCTTAAAGGTACAAATGTAGTATGATTTTACAAAAAATATTTTATATGAACATTGTTTCAATATATAATTATACCTGAGATGGAGGTTCAGTTGGCTTAGTAAGATAGGTTAGCTTCAAGTTGTCAACTGAGTCAAAAGCAACCATTTTTGCACAATAGAAATTTAATTGATTATTGTATTATAAGTAGAGGATTTGTATAACTGTTTGGTAGAAGGAAAACTCTTGTAAGTTATTTATATAGGCTACAATCCTACACAAGTGATTATTACTATCGGTGAGGACAAGGTTTTGCAAACCAGTTTTTAAATTTGATAAATTTGACATTTTGACTATCTTTAAACAAATTATTATTACTAGGGATTAGGACAAGGTTTTGCAGACCGCTTTTGAATTTGTCATTTTGACTATCTTTAAACAAAATATTATTACTAGGGATTAGGACAAGGTTTTGAAGACCGCTTCTGAATTTATCATTTTGACTATCTTTTTTATAGTCATAGACGGTAGCTAGATCGGTCGAACGGGTCAAACAATCGGGTATCTGGTTTAGTTAGTTGGGTTTTGGTAAAATATAGGTCGTGTATAAATAGGATTTGAAAAATATCTTCCAAATGGTATTGGTGAGCGGTTTAACCTAGTTTGATAAATTTTCTCGGGCATCTAAGGCCACCTTTGTATTAATATAAGCACGAGTTGACAGTGCTATATATCATATATGTAATCCCCTAGAAATTCTAACGCAATACAGTGACGGAAAAACTGTAGAGTTGGGGAATAAAACACACTGACAAACTATATCTTAGTAAAAGAAATGATAAGTCAATACAAATGCCTCTTTTTACAAAAGAGCTAAAAAGAAAACTCTCCAAACATGTTTATAAAATACATAAATTACATGAATGAAGAAAGAGTAGAATCCACGCTACTCGCTAGCTCACACCCAAAACCCAGCAGCGAAAACCTGTCATGTTATAAACATAAGAGCCACATCAGTGGGGAGTAACTCAGATGTTCTCCCAGCCATATTATATTATATGGAAAATAATAGTATTATTATATCAAAAAAATTAAAATGGAAAACATTAAAATGATATAGAAAAATAAGCTTTCGAAGAAACTTAAAATATTGGAACAATGTAATCAGAACAAGTTTTGATAATAAATAGAAAATTAATAATTTTAGAAAATTACTTAAAATAGAAATATTGATATAGAAAATACGTAAGTGATTAAAATAGGTGAAACGTATAAAAATAGCATTTCTAACGAAATTAACATTTTATTATTATCGTCGTTATCGTAACTTTAATATATTTCTAAATTCGTTACTAAAAATATAATTCAAATGGAATAAGTCAAAGTATAATATTTTATAAATAATTAGGAGAATCGAGTTAAAACGATAAATTTTCAGAAAAGAGATGTTTTAAGAAAATGATATCGAAATTAATTGAGTCAATGAGTTTTATAAATGAAATGAAATTTACAAAAATTTCAAATTATTTTTAACAAATATTTTTTATTAATAAATAATACAGATTTTACTAAAAATAGTCAATTTTAATCAAATAAGAAATTATTAGTGAAAATACTCTCGACTAAAAATATATTTAAAACAAAATCGACTATTTTCTCATTTATTAATATAAGTGGTAGGACGAAATTAATTCATTGAACGAATATAAAAATCTCGATTATATAATATAAAAATACGATTTTGAGTGAAAATTATAAATTAACGAAATATGATGAAAACATAAAATCGATATTATTTAGTTACTAATGTCACGATAAACAACAAAATATTATAACGATCATTAATAATAGAATTAGTAACGATTTATAAAACGATATCGAAAGTTTTAAAATATTTATAAGTTACACAATTTAAAAAAATATATTATTAGCAAAAAATAAATAGCTAAAATTAGAAAATCGAAGTTAAAATATTTACTACATACTACTACTCAAACATCCCCTATCCCCTATATTACTAACTAAAAGAATAAAAACTTACTAAATAGTTCCTCCAAAATGCATCATGCTTAATATAGAAATAAGTAGAACAAATCAATTTAATTTCATAGAAGACAAAAAAAGTCAAAATAATTTGAAAAAACTTATAATAAGAAAATCATCAAAGTAAAAATAAATATAATCACTTCATATTTTTAAATAAAATTTTTGCTTTTCAAGGTTAATCTCTCTTCAATTTAAAAAAAAAAACATAGAATGTGTAATTTTTTTTAAATATGTGCTATTAAACAATTTAAGATTATATTACTCATATGAGTAATCAATTCTTAATACTAATTCTTATGAGTATGTTCTAAGTAGAAAATTGAGACTTTGAAAGTATGAGAATAACATATACGTAGTAATAAAAAAAAATATCTTTATTAAAATATACATGTATATTGACTTACTAATTTATTTTGATTGGTTAACAGTTTCTAATTATTCTCTTAAATAAAAATTTAAAAGTTGTGCAATGTAAAAATTAATATCTAAATTTTAGAATATCTATGAAATAAATTTGCATATGTACTGTGCATATGCACGAGGTTTGTACTAGTACGATATAAAATCGAGTAACTTCCTAAAGTTACCTTTCGTGATAAATCGTCAAAGCATTCCCTTCCATCCACTTGTCCAAGTTCTAATTAGTCTTGATACTTGTCTTACAAAACAACTTCGAGACTTCAATGGAATTTGAGACATATAGAAACTTAAACAAGGAATCGGGATTAGGGAATGTTGGAAACGACTAGAGGTGTCACAGAAAACACGACTAGGATAACAGGGGGAGGTAGAAAGGCTCGACTACGAAATGAGATGGCAAAAGATATAGGCACAGGACCATAGGAAATTGAAACGAAGGACACAAAACGAGCAGGAGTAAGGAAATTGATAAACTTTGAAAATTAGAGTATGAACAGAAGGTAAGAAGACAGCAGAAGCGGTGAACCGGAACAATACGACATGAGACGGATACAGAAGGAGAGAACATACACCGTAGCATCAAAATTTGCAAGCAACAGCGGGACATGACAGAAACATTCGAAGGGTGAAATAAATTCACAGACGGAAACAAAGAGCAGCAGCCATGGACAGAAACACAGCAGTAGAGGTGACAATACAAAAAACCGAAACGTGACAAAAGCAGTAGTGAAACATAACAGCGGTAACACACCACTGAAATGCGAACAACAACAGCCAAACCGGCAACGACGACAAACGAAATCAGAAGAAGAAGAACAAGAAGAATAAATGTAGGACGAAATAAGAAGAGGGAACAGAAGAGGAAGAAGACAATAGAGGCCATCAGCACAAATTAAAGTAAGAGAACGAAGAAGAAGAGAAAGACGAACAACAATCGACAGAACAAACGAGCAGAAAAATGGGTAAGACACAAAACAGCAGCCACGAGCAACAACAGAACGTAGCAGCAGCGGCAAACATGGACGAAAAAAAAGAGGAACGAACAGAATAACGACATAATTCCAGCAACAGACATTAGTGCACAAAGAGGTCGACATAAGGAGAAGGGGAAAAAGAATTACCCTTACGAAATCAAGCAAAGGGTGGCAGACAAAACGCAGCAACAACAAATCCAAAACAAAGTCAATCTCGACAGCATAAAGCAGAGGGAGAGCGACATGGATGAATGATGGTGATGGGTACACGAGAAGGAGGAAGAATCAAGGAGAAGAGGGAGAAAGCTGGTGAATTGAACAAAGGAAGTAGGGAGATGTATGAAGCGGTGGAAGAAATGGATGAAGGGTGATAGAAGAGGTGCGTGAATGTGAGTGTTGGAAAACAAAATGAAAAAGGAGGTGAACGTATATAATAGTGGGATGAATTCAATTCACCAAAAAAAAGTGTACGGATTCCGAGACAATAAGTATACGATGTATACGGATTAATTAAATGAATCGGGTAGGAGACGAATTCCGTAACGATAAGTTGACTGACCCACGTATTGAATTAAAATCGAATTAATAAAATTAATAAATAATCGGGCCGTCAAATAAAATAAGTAAATAAAGAATTCGAGACGAAAACGAAGCTTATAGAAATAAATAATTAGACGATGAAATAATATTCCCCGATAAATAATAAATTTTTGATAAAGTGAATTAAATTGATTTTTTGAGGAAAGTTAATAGATTTTTTGACAAAACTTAAAATAAATGAACTTGGAGCCAAAAATAGAAATTCGAGATTAAATATAAATAAATAAAAAGAATTTAGAATTTAAATTTTTCAAATAGACTTTCGATAAGAATTATATTAAATGTATAAAATATGTCAAAACAGAAATAAAAATATGTTTCAAATATAAGAAGAGTTTCCAAGACAAATAGAATTTTAGGAGTTTGAAACGATTAAACGATAGATTCGTTTTATAATAATTTAAGAATTACGAGTTAAATCGTAAACAAAATAAAAATACCAATATAACTTCAATTTAATTTAATTTATAAAATCAGGGGTGTTACAATATATGGGTATGTTTGATTGATTAGAATCATTTGAATTTGCAAAGTATTACTGTGATTGCTTAAATGAAATGTTGCATGATTATTAAAGGAGTATTACTTACTTACCAATAAACGGCTACTGTACACATGATTCAAATATGATAAGAGCTGACATGAGAGGAATCAAAGAACAGGTCTGGTGTCTCTATATTGAATCACATATAAAATCACTGTGTAATAACATTATGAATTTTGCATGAGATGTGTACATACATGTTTATGTTTCATTGCGGTTGTGCTCTCCCTTGATTGTTCTGAGTTGGTCGTGTTAGTGTTATCTCTTGTAGAAGGTTTTGAATAAGAATAGGAAATACTGAAATGGTCACAGTCTAAAAGGGTGTAATATAAGGTCGCGTGACGCTTCTTCAAAATAAAACATATTCCCTCCGTTCCAATCAATTCCATACATTTGGTTATTGTGCATTATTCATAGGTGTGAAGAATCATTGATGTAACTTTTAACATATACGATAAAATATAGTCACGTGAGATCTTGTTTAAATTGTCTAATCGAGTGCATCATGAATATCAATTTTTTATATTTTTTAGAAATATATAATTAAAGATATAGACAAAAGAAAACGCGCATCGGTGTACGTGATAACAAATGTATGAAATTGATTGGAACAGAGAGAGTAGTATGCATTGACACAAACAAACCTAGTCTTACGAGCATGACATAATGGTTGAGTCAGCATGGTTACTTTTAACTGAACCAGACATGTAGAGACGACAAAACTGTGTCTTGTACTAGAACTGATGTACTAAAGTATGGATGGAATTATAATAAATGTATGTTGTTTATTATATGTGAGGTAATATCACCGAATAATATTACTCCTTCCGGTCACTATTTTTTGCCCCATTTCATGAATATTTGTGAGTAGTATTTTAATGGAATGGGTGAAATATAGTGATTGGAGGGTGTAGTTTGGTTGCGTGTAACTGGGGTAATGTATGATCCAACGATGTAGTTGATCTCCCCACGGATAACGTGTTTCCACCAGAAGAGAATTAACTAGAATCATATGGATAATTGCGTATTAGATGTACCATGTGAACGATGTTTTTAAAACGTGAGAATCTAAATTATATCCTTTAGCTTGTGATGATTATGTAATTTGGAATGTGTGGATATGCTTGCGTGATGATTCTTACGCTTGGGTGAGTGGGTGTGTAAATTGGGGTGACCTTTCTTGAATGGGATATGCATTATCTTTTTTAGGCCGTTGTATTAAAGTGTTTAAGGGTAATGACGTGACCTTGACGCGTATGAATACTGAGAATAGGTTGAGGTCAGTTGGAATTGGAACAAGTGGATTGGTTGTGAGGCACCCAAGTTAAATAGATCGTTTAATTAATATACGTAAGACATTCAACAAAACTTTTGTTTGGGTATTTGTATAACGTGTTCGCAATGTGAGCCGTGTTTGGTGTCTTGTATAATCAACTCATGAATGACGAGGTCTTCACGGCTTAATAAACTATTCGAACAGTAACAGATAGTGACTTGAAAAGAGACTGGTTATGTTCTTAATCATAACGGTCAAATTTGAATCGATCGTTGGAGTTGATTAGTCAATGTCTTATGATCGTTGTCTGATTTGGTCCTGAAATTAAAGGCCTCAAAAGTCACACAGTACCTTTTTCATACATTGTACAAATTTCTGAGAAAACGAGAAGATGTTTACTGTTAGACGTAAAAAAATGTAGAAGTCATTCGATTATCTTTCGATTCATGTTGGAATAGGGCGAAAGCATCAATAATTCAATATATACTCGAATATAAATTTCTTTAGAATTTTTTGAACAACCAACTGTCAATATATGACACAAATGTCCTATTTAAGTGGGTAGCAAAATATCTCAGAAATCTTGAAAAGTCACGTTAAACATGCAATTTTAATTGTTATTATCCACGTTTTTCGGTATGATTTGGTTCAGAAATTAAATATCTCAAATTCGTACAGTAACTACTCTATAAATTGCACAGATGTCCGAGACTAACAAAAGTTGCGTACGGTTTGAAAGAAACACATTTTCAAGTCATTCGACTATATTTCTAGTCATCTTGGAAGTGGGCGAAAGTTTAAATATATATTCGAATCTAAATTCTTTTAGAGTTTTTTATTAACCGACAATCTTTTTATGGCATACAGGTCCTATTTAAATTGGCCAAAATTTCAAAGATTTAAAAAATCACCTAAAATAGGCAGTTATGAAGGTTATTATCCACTTTTTTTGTTTGATTTGGTCACAAAATTGAATTTTTCGCAATTGTCATAGTAACTACTGTATACATTGTAAAAATGTCCAAGAGTAATAGATGGTGCGTAGGGTTTTAAATTAACATATTTAGAAGACATTCGACTATTTTTCGAGTCACGATAGAATAGGCGAATAGTTAAATATGTTCTCGAATCTGAAGTCTTTTAGGGGTTGTTTGGTTTGAGATATTCAACGAACGCTACAACAGATGCATCAAAATACAACGGTACAAACCTTTGTAAAAGGGTGTTGTAGAAACTTCTATTACAGAAAGTATCTACAACATGCATATTTCCGTGAAAGCTTGCTTATTGGAAAAAACCTTTTACAACGGTCATCTTCCTAACAGACACATGAGATTTTAGTCTAATAGACACGTGAGATTTTAGTCTCCAACTTGGTTTAGAAATCAACAATTAGCTGCGCATCTTAACCATATTATTTTATAGTAGTTGGATTTCCTAAATCTAAGCATACTAATATTTCCATAACTCTTCATCATGCATGTAAAAGTTTGAGGTTATATAAGACCTCATTAGTTTTTGGGATTATTGACACATCCTTCCATTGAATTATTTGTTTTGTAAAATTTATTTGGAGTTAAAGTAAAACTATTTTGGAGTCAAAAATATTTTTAATATATTTTTATAAGGTTGGATTTGTCACGGAGGATTACCTTTTACTTGATTACTGTGTTCATTGCTCTAAGTACTTGTCGGTTGAAGATCAACGCTCTTACATCTGTGTTACAAAGAAGACAATCCATAAGAGAACATCGGCTAAACCTTTTTGTATCGATTGGTTTAGGATTGAATAATTAGTGTTATTCTAGTTGAACGGTTATAGTTAACTGATATGGTTAAGTGGTGTCGCCGTAATCAAATTATAACTAACGGATAGCTAGTAATAAGTAGGGTCGATTCCGCAGGGAGGCATGTTGAATTTATAAGTTGGTCGATTAAAAGTCTATGTCACGGGTGAGATCAATTTTGGTTTTGCTAAACTAACATGCTAATAATGACAGTAAACAATAAAATAGATAAAATTAATGCTATTGACAGTAAACAAATGAAAATACTAAAAAGGGGGAGATGAAGGGAGATACGGGGAAGGTGGGGTGAGAAAGATGGAGTAAAGAGGAGGGTGAATAAGGGTGTTGCTTGATTTGAATGTGAGGGAAGGAGGGAAATGAAGGGTTGGGAGAAGGAGAGTTTTGTTAGTGTGCGACTGATAGGGAGTCGAGGAGGAGGGGAGGGGTCGATTCATGGGGAGTCGACTCGGGTGAAGGTGGCGGATTAGGATTGGAGTGATTCAACTGGGGGAAATCGAATAGGGGCTAGTCGATAAATAAATTTCCTTCGCCTCATTCTAATGCAAACTTTTGCCATTCCTGTACACCATCTCCACAAACATATTAGTATCCTCTTCCTCACTCAAACTATATGTAATTACGTTATTATAATTATTTACAAAAACTAAAATCACTAAATAAAAGTAAAAATACATGTTGCCTCCCGGTCAACGCTGTTTTTTACGGTCCCGCACGACCGTGATTTCGTGAATGGGTTAAGACTTGAGTTTCAGAAAAATCCTCGTCCATGGCTCTAACACCGGCACCTTCATGGTACAGCTTCAATCGCTGCCCCATTAACTTTAAAAACATCTCCTGCTTTGATTTTGATTGCAATAGCTCCACTCTTGCTCACGGAAGTGACGGTAAACGTGAGTTAAATAATAAAACTTTATCACCAACTTGTAATTCCCGGGAGAGAATTCGTTTGTCGTGCCACTTTTTCGTTCGTTCATTGTAAAGCTTATCATTTTCGTAAGCATGATACCGAAATTCCTCAAGCTCAGTATTTGTAATTTCCTTTTCTCTCCACATAAAGATGCATCAAGATTGAGCTCCTTGATAGCCCAAAATGCCTTACATTCCAATTCGTTCGGTAAATGGCAAGCCTTGCCATAAACGAGTCGGTAAGGAGATGTTCCGATCGGGGTCTTGAAAGCTGTTCGGTAGGCCCAAAGAGTGTCTCGAGCTTTAAACTCCAATCTTTTCGTGTTTTCGACAATAATTTCTCAAGTACGGACTTGAGCTCTCGGTTGGATAATTCAACTTGGCCGCTTATTTAAGGATGATAAGCTAGACCAGTTCGATGTGTAACTTTATATTTAGCCAAAAGAGAATCTAGCTGTCACTCATGACAGTGACTTCCCCTATAACTAATTATGGCTCGGGGGACTCCGAACCTTGGAAAAATCACCTTCCTGAAAAGTGAGATGACGGTCTTTGCATCATTCATCGGCGATGCAACAACTTTAACCCACTTGGACATGTAGTCCACAGTATCAAGAATATACCGATTTCCCTTGGAGGAGGGAAAAGGACCCTGATAGTCAATTCCCCAAACATCGAACATCTCGACTTCTAGAATTTTGGTTTGAGGCATCTTGTGCCTCCTGCAGATATTCCCGGTTCTCTGGTAGGCATCACTTGCTAAAATAAAAGCATGAGCGTCTTTAAATAATGTGGGCCTAAAATACTCAGATTGCAAAACCTTAGCAGTGGTTCTAGATGGGACGTGGTGGCCTTCGTAAGCTGAAGAATAACATTGCTGTAAAACACATGGTACTTCCCCTGAGGTGCACATCTCCGAAATAGCCCGTCATCACACTCCTTGAATAAATACGGGTCATCCCAAAAATATTGACGGACATCATGGAAGAATTTCTTCCTTTACTGATAGAAGAGAACTGGCGGTAGAATATTGCCAGCTAAATAATTGGCAAAATCGGCGAACCATCGATTCTCGGTAGTTGAAATCGCCATAAGGGAATCGTCTGAAAAGGAGTCATCATAGGTAGAATAATCCCTTCATCTACAATATGTAGCCAAGATAGGTGCTCAGCTACTAAATTCTCAGCTACTTTGTTGTCCCGTATCTCCAAATCAAAATCTTAGAGTAGGAATGTCCATTACTGGAGCCAGGGATTAGCTTCATTTTTGGCTAACAGATATTTTAGCGCGGCGTGATCGGTGAAAACAATGACCTTCGACTCGAGCAAATAAGTTCTGAATTTTTCTATCAAAAATACGTCCGCTGGACGCTCTTTCTCGGTCGTGGCATATTTCATCTGGGCTTCATCAAGTGTCCTACTAGCGCAGTAGATGATACTTAGCTTTTTATCCTTCCTTTGCGCTAAAACCACACCGATAGCGTAATCAATAGCATCGCACATACACTACTAGAATTAGTGGTCATTACAACAGAAAAATTACTATGGATCTTAAAAGGTGTCGGAAAAGTAACAGTTCCTACGGATATTTCCTACGGAATCCTATTTCATCGGTCCTTGAAAGCCCCCTACGGAATTCCTACGGATTTTTGGTTGGAAACGTTTTGGGCTACAGAATTTTCCGTAGGAAAATTTGTAGGTCCAAAAAAATAAAAATTTCTAGAACCGTCAACTAATGTTAGTACATAAATTATTTTTGAAAGTTTTCGATGTATTTATTAGTTAACTAATGTTAATGTCCAAAAAAACTGTTAACAACACTCTAATGAAAGTTTTCGATGGCTAGAAGTTTTGGAATGAGATACTTTTTTTTTATTGTAATGTGATATCTGAGATTATATTTTTTACGACAAATTTTTTAACACCCTTGATTTTTATAAACTAAAAACTTATTCATAGTTTATCCTGTTTGCAGTTTAGCTCGTAATTCTTGTAGTTATTATAAGAAAGATATATTTTTCAATCGTTTTGAACTCCTAAAATTCTAATTGTCTCGGAAAATTTTCTTATATTTAAAATATATTTTTATTTTTGTTTCGAATTATTTATTCATTTAACTCTTACTGAACTTCTATTTCGACGATTTGAATTCTAAACTCTTTCAATTTAAGCTCGAGTTTTTATTACCAACTCGAATCTCATTTAAGTTAAGCTTCGTCAAAACATTTATTATTTTCCTCGAGAAATCAATTCAATTCATTTTCGTCGTACATTCGTTAATTTTCTCAAGAAAAGTTATTTTAATCGTAAACATTTGTTTCACTCTTGAGAAACATTTTATGTATCCTCTCGAACTAATTAATGATATTCCTAATTTAATTTTTATCTCAAATAATTATTTTGTCCTCAATAAATAATTTTATTTACACATTATTGTATTCGACCCAATTACTAATTTTTCTAGCTCGATCTTAATTGGATTTCCTACTCATACCAACTTTTGACTCGATGTCTTTTTGTACCGTAATACGATTTATTCAACCTGTCTTTTAGTCAAGTCAACTTGGTACCCGTTTTGTTTCTGACCTTTTCATTCAAACCCTATTTCCATTTCTCCTTCATCTGTCTTCTTCTGTCACACGCTCACCCTCACTACTAGAAAACTAGTCATAGATATAACCTAATAGACATAGGTTAAAAGTAAACCTACATCTATTTTTTTTATAGAAATAGATTATTTTAAAAAACTGATGTATATACAAAAGAATATACCTAGGTTAAAATTAAAACTCATGTCTATAAAATTATAGACACGGGTCAGTGTAAAACCTATGTCTATAATATATGAAAAAATGTAGGTATATGAATAAAAATTTAATCTGCACCTCACCCACCCCAAAACCCTAATAAGAAACCCAAAATTGACGCTCAGCCAAAACGCAAAACCCTAATAAAATACAAAACACTCGCACAATTATTTCATCCCCGCAATCATCCCTTTCAAGTCCTTCCTCTTTCACCAGCACTAAATCATGAATAAACAACCGGTGACGGCGACGACGAGGTTTCAGCTTGGACGACGATTGAACTCGGGGTTTGTTTATAATGTGCAGTGAGATTCCGAGTTTATCCTGCGATTTGAGGTTGCGATAAGAGGTTCGTCGGTGAGTCGCCGAGTGGTTCAACCATTCCGGCAACTCGCGTTCTCCTCCGTTGGATCTGTGAAACTCAAGCTTTTGCTCCGATTTTTCATCGTCTTCGCTTTGATCTTGCTCGCTTCTTGTGCTTCCTCTTTCTCGCAATGGAAACATCCTCATAGCTTCTTCCTTCGCGACGATAGTCACAGGTATATCATTCGTTCCCACCTACTCATTGACTTATGCTCCTCTTCCCTAAACAATCTCTTTCGATTAAAAAGGTAAAACAATGATTAATGTAGTGATTGTTGACTTATTATCGAACTCAGTCGAAAGAGGCGGAGAGCCGGGTTTTGAGTGAGGGCGATGAGAGGGTGTTGATTAAGGAAGTGTTGGTGAGGGATAAATATGGAAATGAGCTGGAATTGAAGGTTTTAATGGCATTGAAGGTAGCTCAACCGAATTTGGCTTTGAGTATTAGGGATGTTCAGGAGGACGTTAACCGGGTTATTGATAGCAGATCTTTTTCATCTTGTAGGCCTGTTGTTGTGGATTCCAAGGATGGTACTAAGTTGGTGTTTGAGGTATCATCTTATGCTTTGGTACTTTTTGTAATTTGGTTGATTAATATGGTTAATTCTTGCTGTGAATTCCGGAATACATGCTAGAACAGTTGAATATTGCGTTAATGTGTCATGCTTGTTAGGATAAGATAATTTTATTTACTATATTTTGTGAGGGAACAATCTTAACCAGAAGCCTAGGTTGATGATTGAAGCTCAATGAATTGTTTTATAACTTGATACGTTTAAGATCATGCTAGAATTTGCATGCTTTTAGATTTTGAACAATAATTTAGGTTCTATAAAGAAGAATTCAGTCTGGTTTTGGTTAATCATTAAGGTGTGTAAGTTGTCTCTTTCCCTTGGCTATATCCTACAAAAGTACGGTGCTTTGTTTTTGACGTGTGCGATGGTTGCATGTTATGAGTGATGACGTTGTCTTCACTAGAGTTTTTCTAGGATGTCTTAGAGTATATGTTATGGTGAGCGATAGGTATTATGAGCATCATGTTGTCATGGGCTAAATTGTGGTACAAGGTAGAACCAAATCACGGTACTAGAGTCACTATAGATAGGGCAAAATCACAATTCACAGGTCATTTTCTTTATTTATCGTCAATTATTGACGGCTACTATTGCATTCTTTGACATTATTCCTAATTTCAAACATATTTTACAAATGTATGTCCTTACCAACTCCTATTTTATGTTCTAATATTTCCGACATTAGTTTTCATTATTAGTCGGGTCAAAAGAACTTCATAATATAAACTAATTATTCTATTAACTCAACTCCTTTACCATCTATCTATAAGATAATTACTTATGGTGTGATTGAAGAAAGATTAATTAAGTTTATCAAAAAATTGCATGTATTGAGTGAGGGTCAAAGGTAGCGTGTGTTAAAATTTTTAGCTAAAAGGACGGAGATGACAAATATTTGCACTCCGTAGATGATAAGATTCTCCCTTGTTCTTAATCAACTTTTCTATTGTACTTGCAGATTTGGTCTTTTTTAGGCTCAAAACTATTGAAAACATTTCTGCAGGTATGTAATAGATAGCCTTTATTTTAGACCAATGAGGATTATAATTCTTGTATAGTATTTTCGGAACTATTTAAATTGATCCACGTAACGTCCGTGAAGTATTCAATGACTCACAAGGGTTTATTTGTCAAGGTTAGTAGTTTGGATGTAGCTCCTAACACTCTCATGATCAACTTATAACATTCATATATAGCTTTATGATAGTGATACCTTTATTTATATTTTATTGTGATACTCCCTCAGCCCTTTACGTTTCTTCCCGCTTTTTAATATTTGTGAGCAATATTTACTTGAAATGGGAAGAAACATAAAGGATGGAGGGAGTATTTGACAGTAATATTATTTTTTTTACAGGGCTTTGTTCAAATGGGCATCAAAGTAGAGTATGACATGTGTATGTGATTTGCTAATGCACTATTGTCCAAAAACTTAAGTGAGCAATGTTTTTTCTTTTGCTGGAAATTGGTCATTGAAAGTCTCTCCAATGTTATTTATGACAGTTAAGCTAGGTAGAGTAATATTGTTAGTTGGAGAATATGATGTTGATACAAATAGCGATTGCGGTCAACAACAAGATGGAATTTGAGTGTGCTTATTTTCTGTACTTCTCTCCACTCTTTCTCTTCTACTTGCTTCTCCATCATATATATAGGCAGGATCTGGTACATTTGTCATATTTGCTACAATTTACCTCTTAATTGTAGCCATTAGATCTCACATGATCAAGAGTTGAGATTAAAACTCTCTGAATCCCAAAGCATTTTTTCCTCAGATTTTTATAGTTATTTCAATGTACAAACAAGATTATTTTAATGAAGAATAATAGTTATTTTATAGTTACCTCAATTGTTTACTGAGAATAATGTTATCAGGCTATTTCAAGGTAGATACGTAAAAATCTCAATAACCAAAAAATATTAATTGCCACCGAAATACCCCTTCTATCTAAAAACTAGATGGGGGCGGAATAGCTATTTCAATGCCAAAAAATTTTACACTATTCAGTAGTTTTGATTTGAATGTAGAAAGATATTTATTGTATTGAATAACTTGTGTTATTCCAATGTAGAAACTCAGTTATTATAACTCGTGGTATTGTATTGAGATGGAAGTCAAATATAATTAACTTTATAATAATGTTATTCAATTTTACGTAGTTATTCTAAAGTAGAAACTCAGTTATTGTAATGAATATCTTATGTTATTATATTGGGCCGACACTAAAATATAATCTGTTTTAAAATAATGTTATCTCATTTTACGTAGTTATTAGTCCAATGTATACTCAGTTATTATTATGAATGACTCGTGTTATTGTATTGGGATGAAACATCTCGCATGTCATTGAGGGTGCACCCATCGAAAGACACTTCACTGAAAGGCGAAAACAAAGAGGGTATTAGTTACAGTAGAAAAAAAAATAAAAAAATTGAAGTACAATAATAACATATGTGCTATAGAATAATTATAAAAACATTATAAAATAACCCTGGTTATAAAACATAGTAACTAATATAATGAAATAACTTCAAGAATAATATAAATTAACCGCAATAATAGTATAGAAGAATTAGACAAACATAATAAAATAATGGGTTATTTCATGGGAATAATACCAACTATGCGTGTGCTTCTTAAATTAATACAAACTATACGTAATCCCATTTTAATACGAACTACACCTTCATTAATCTCGCTTTGTTATGGGTGACCGGCTACTTGTTGAACCTCCATTATTCAACTCTTTCTCTGACTCTTCTTCTTCTGATTCACATTTCGTGTTCATTTTCGGCCATTGAAAAAAATAATTAAATTTTCCGAAAATTCATCTTTCATTTGTTTTTCAATTAGTCTTATAGAAGCTAGGGAAAAAAATGTTTTTATTATTATTTTGGCTTTCACGATGACTGCAACGGACCTAATAAAACCTTATAAAGTTACAACAAGTCACTATGACCTGTAATAGCAAGTCATAATTTCATACATAACAAAGAGAAATTAATGAATGCATAGTTCATATTAAAATGAGATTACGTATAGTTTATATTAATTTAAGAAGCACGCGCATAGTTGGTATTATTCCCATGAAATAACCCTAAAATAATTGGATATTTCATAGTAATAATAATGTACAAAACCAGAAATTCATGCTATGAAATAATATGTAGTAATTTCAATGTGCATATTCAAGTATTTCATTGTTCATATTCAAATATTGTAATATTCATAATTTCAATGTTTAATCATGTAATCAAAAATCCAGAAATTGATCTTATTTAAACAACAGTCACGAAATTGATGAACTTTCCTGTTGTCACGAAATCAAAATTATGAAAAATTTCTGAATTTTGGATTGTTATGAAGTTCAATTATTGTGCTCAATCTTCCACCAAAAATTCTGAATTTTTAGGGTTCAAACTTTAGATTGAAAAAAATTGACAAAATGCAGTACGATTGATATTTTTTTTTGAAAAAAGGCAGTAGATTGATAAACGCACAGTACGATTGAAAAAAATTGAAATAAACGCAGTCGTTGTACGATTGATAAACGCATAAACACGTTTATACGAAATTGTAAAAACATAAAATTGAAAAAAAATTGAAAAAATGCAGTAGATTCTTCCAGAAAAAACGATTGAAATTGATACAGAACAAAAATTCTAAAATTGAAATCAAGCAATACGATTGAAATTGATCAAACAGTACAAATAAATTGAAATACAAAAAAAATGATCAAACTAAAGATTGAACTACCTTATTTGGATGCAAAATTGTATGTAGATATTGGTCAGATGCGATTTCGGGACGGTTTTTCGTGAGATGCGAGAGGGTTTGAGCGTTTTGTTTCAGTTTGGATATAGGGATTTTTGTTTCAGTTTGGGTATAGGGTTTGAACGTGGATTATGTATAATGATGGGTTGTGTTTGAGGCTTCACTTCTTAAGTTTAATATTTAATCTTGACCCTTGATGTAAATAGATCAGAATGACTGCAAATTCAAGGTAAATGTACAAAAAAATAAGTACTTCTTTTCACTCTTTCTCTTCTACTTGCTTCTCCATCATATATATATAGTAGAGATCAAATAAGGTCACCATGTGTCAGTAAGTCTATATTAAAGTTACAGATGACAAACGATAAAGTTGCATTTGGTTAAAATTGATATGTAACTATAACATTCAGTTCTTTTATCGCTTCAAGTGATAAAGTGCAACTTTATCACTCATCTCGTGTAACTTTAAGCACTTTTTGTGTAACTTTAACACTGGAACTTATGACCTTAAAATAGTTGTTGACCTTATTTGAATCTCTCTCTCTCTCTCTCTGTATGTATGTATGTATATATGTATGTATATATATACACATACATACATACATACATACATACATACATACATACATACACACACACACACACACACACACACGTTGTAGACACCCTAATCAATTCTACATCCTAATTACTACCCTAAACCCTATTAATCTTGGAAAACTAAACCACCATAACTTAACCTTCATAAACCTCGAAACTCCCGTGCTAAAGCCACAACGAAACGAGTTCCATCCGAGACAAGAAACATGTAGGTTGAGGGTGCAAAATCCCGTCCTTTTCTCTTCTCCTTTCTTTCCTCATGTAGTCCGCACGTCGTCGTCGTCATTGTCGTTTTTTTTTTCGTTTTTTATTTTTATCGTCGCATCTGTAATATTGATAATAAATACTAGTATAAAAACATTAAAATACTTATGGATTCGTGTCGAGTGCGAATGATGACGGGATAAGGAAATCCGAATATACAAGGGTGTTTCACCCGACGTTGCCGGTCGCTTATCCCGACACCCCTAGCGCTTGATTGTTGAAGTAAGTCAACGTAAACAATAGTTTTCTTATTTTTGTTTGCATCATCATTAATCGCATACTTTATCAATTTCGAAACTATTTTTTTCAAGTAAGGCATCTTTTTTTTTAGTTAAGGCCGAAACCAGTTGATGAGGATCCGACATCACACAATCCGCAAGGATTTATTACGATGTTGAGATGCTGAGGGAATCAAGTCGAGTCCTTTTTTTAATTCAAGTGTCGATCCAGTAGATTCGATACCAATTCAAAAATTGGATGTCGAATTTACACGATCTAGTCAACAAATCCGACTAATACGATTTTTCGTTGATGCAAAAAATAGTGATCGTAATTTGCAAGAATTAATTCCGTCACTATAAAACGCGGAGACAATTTATTTCGTTTTAGTTGATTTAAAACGACTTACAAATTTACTTTCTAGATTTCGCTCTAAATATTCGATATCGATTCAATAATCGAATATCGGATACGACGAGTATCCAAATCCGAATCGAGCATAAATCATACTCCCTCCGAGTTCCTATTATTGTCCCACTTTCCTTTATGAGCTGAATTTGATTTTTGTCCCACTTTTCTTTTTAGGCCATCAATATGTGGTTCACAATTACTCTCTCACTTCTCTCTCTTCGTCCTTTTTTTTTTAGCCACTCATTTTGCCTTCCTTATTTTCCACCCAAAATCTTTGGGGACAATAATAGGAACTCGGAGGGAGTACAATATTTCTGCCCGATTCAATAAAAATCCTCATTCCAAGGATGCGATACCGACTCCGTAGTCGAATATCAAATCTAACGGAATTAATCAAAAAAGCCAAAACAGCCCTCCATGCGAGTCGCGCGGATATCATCCGAGTCGCGCGGGTGTCATGCGAGTCGCGCGCCTGTGCAAGTCGCGAGAAATTCATACAAGTCGCGCGATTGCTTATAAATTCCGACACAAGGATTTTTTTAGTTTAATTTTAAAAACGACTTATAACATCTTTTCTAAACTCGCTCCTAATATTTGATATTTATTCCACAATCAAATATCGAATATGACGAGCATCGAATATTTTAAAGTCGAGTATAAATCATACCATATTTTTACACGAGTTAGCAAAATTATTGATTTTCAAAAATCATGCATCATGTTTACATTGTCTTATAGCATTCTATATTTTCGCAAACCGTTATTATCGTTACTAAACGTTTGTCCTATTTTTTCGATTTATTTCCACTATTCATTTTATTGTACTAAAATGAACCCGCATGCTAAATCCAACTTTGTCGTTAAATTTAGATGCATTAAATCGACTAGCAACCCATTCAATTATTTGCATGTTTAAGCAAAACACTGTTTGCATATCATTTTTCATCGTATTACTAACGCGCGTATTTCAAAATCAAACGATATCTTAGTAGAGGCCGCTAATGTGCGGGCAGGGTTGGGTGTTCTTTGTGAACTTCCCAACACGTACTCTCACCCCTTACTCAGAACCTCGGTTTCCGGATGCCCGAAACCGTTGGCGCACGAGAGTCATTCAATACACGGTATCTGATAATGTTGGTATCGGTATCAAATGCAAAGGGACGAACCCAATAAACTCTGACATCCGAATGGGCCGTATTTTGTACACGGCCCACTAAGATATAGAGTGGGTTAGAATGGGCCCGAACTCCCACAAAGTTCGGTGGTGACTCCACTTCGATTTAAAATTCAATTCGACCCATCTCTTATGGAGATTCATTCACCTACCCAAACCCGCGCGTGGCCGCGTCGGGGTGGACCTATGTCATGTCCACAATTTGGCGACTCCGCTGGGGATTAACTGATGCGTGACTTACCATCGGCATCCTCAGGGTGAGACTCGAATAGAAATCTTTGACTAGTACAATACGCGTTTTAGTTTTACGGTTCATGCATAACCCCATATTTTCCCGGGCCGGTACTGGTGACCGACGTCCCACTATACCATGATGTACTCCAATATGGATATGTCAAAGGTGTCCATAGTCGATTCGTATGGGTTTCGCGGCATGTTCTAAGCTCAACTCGACTTAGAGAGTCCGTCCCAATTCACAGATAGGCTATGTGCACTGGTATAGACCCTTTATAGACCGACCGAGACTTAGTGTAAAACATACATGGCGTCGTTATAATGCTTGCGTGACTATGTGCTACTTGGTTTCTAAAGTCAATTTTGAAAAAACCGTCAATTTTTCAAAAATAAGACATCTTTTTTCAAAATATACAATTTCGAAACTCGGGAAGCATACCGAATTTAGGACTTATGATTTTACTCAAAATAGCCTATTTTTAGCCGGTATGCTATCAATTTCAAAATTTCAAAAATTTTCAACTTTTCAAAAAATTAGGGCCCGATGACATTTTCGCCAATTTTAAAAGTCGGGATCCTGTTTTGATTTCAAATCTTCGGAAATTCATCTTCGATATTCAAAATTCCGAAATTCCAAAATTCCAAAAATGCATCTTTTCAAGAAATATCCAATTTTCAAAAAACTCGAAAAGCTGCCGAAAATTAAACTTAAAATTTGACTCAAATCAGGCCTATTTTTTTCTAGCTTGCATGCTGCCCATTTCAAAATTCGAATTTCCGATCAACCATTCGATTTTCGAATTTTAAAAATTCAATTTCGATTTTAAAATTTTCGAGATGCCATTCGCGATTTTCAAATTTTCGAGATACCATTTTCGATTTCCAAAAATTTCCGAGATGCCGTTTTCGATTTTCAAATCTTCGGGATCCCGTTTTCGATTTTCAAATCTTCGGGATCCCGTTTCCAATTTTTCCAAATTGTCGGAAATTCTTTTTCGATATTCAAAATCTCAAAATTCCAGATATTCAACTTTTCAAAAAACCCGAAAGCCACCGAATTTAGGACTTATGATTTTACTTAAAATAGCCTATTTCTAGCCGGTATGCTGCCCGTTTCAAAATTCAAAAATATTTTCAAACCTCCAAAATTGCTGCCCGATGGCACCTTTTCGATTTTCGAAAAATCGGGCCATCCACCGATTTTCTCAGATTTTCTAAAAATATCCTTTTAAAAAAAAAACTTTCCTCTTCTTAGGATTTCCCGTATTTAGCAGTGTCGGGTCTTGTCATAAGTCGTCGAGTTTCTTTAGCGTCAAAGCTCCGTCGATCTTACATCACGAGTTTCCTCCCAATCCCAGTCCGCCTTATTCGACTAAGGCATGGCCCACCTACGTAGGACATACTCCTACAAAGGAAGGCCCATTTACACACTCGAGCCCAAAAGTCTGGGGAATATCTCACGTGGACCTTCCTTCGAACAGGACTCGGTCCACCCACCGAATCCTAAGCGAGACCTACCATTCACGAGTCACCCGTCTAGGTGTCCTTTCCGAGTCATTTCCTTTTCAGGCTTTATTTTCCTCACTCGGGGGCTACCCTTCAGCAGAGCGATCAATCACGGTTGCTCTAACGGTCAGGTCTTACACGTGTTGTCTCACATACCCCACTTTTGAGTCACTCAGGTGCCACACCATCTGAGTCCAATTAGAGTCTTTAGTCTCACTTGGGGGCTATCCTCCACCCGAACAGTCAGCCACGGTCACCTTAGGGGAGTACCCTATGTTCATCGTACACCGGCGTCCTCATGATGCCTTCTTCGAGCTGTACCTATGCTGCGAGCGCTCGAGTCACCTAGGGTTAGGTCACCACGGTTGGTACGAGCATGCGATGCGGTCAAACACGGTCGTCCCATTTTTGGGCTCACCAATCTGCAGCTCGAGTCTAATTCACGGTCGTTACTTTGTCGAGGTCAACGTTCGGGTATCCCGATCCAAGAATTATAGTCATTCCCGCCCCCGGGCCGTACCTAGTCTGACTTTCTCTCTTGCATTTGCGCAAAACCGAGCTTAGGCGAGTTCTAACACCTGTCGTTTCTTCCGATCAGGGACCCTATGAATGAGGCGTTACCAAACCACAACAAATCTCGCGCCGTCGAGAAAGGAGATATCCAGGGGAGTATGCTTATGCTATCTTGCTCCATTAACAATATCTTCTCGAAAGTCAATACTGCCCTGGATAACCTAAGTTCCAGGGTAACAATCATCGAAGAGGATCTTGTAAGAACCCGATCCCGTCTAACACAACTAGAGCGGGTAAGACAGCCAATCACCCCACCGAGCCATTTGAAAGATGAACACTCTTACGAAACTGTTCGATACCCTCAAGATGGCAAGACCAAGAGAGGTAACCCTCATGTCACCTCTCCGAAAGTCAAGAACCAGTCAAAGGTAAGGACATTTACCCACTTGGATATGTCCTACACCATCGCCTTCCAAAGGTTAGTTTCGAAAGGGCTAATACTACCCAAAGGCCTAACAGCCAACGTACATTTGGAAAAACGCTCCAAAGCATGGAATGCCGAGCATTACTGTAAATTCCACAGAGGGAGGGGACACGATACAGAACAATGCTGGAAACTGAAACACCTCATCCAAGATTTCCTCGATGCCGGGAGGACTCCCGTTTTGGAAACAATATCGCTTGCAAAGCCCCTCATGGACTATACAGGGCCCGGTGACCAAAACATACACTCTACCTCCCATTCATCCGAGAGTCTGGATTTGATTTAAGTCCGAGTCTGAGTCCGAGTCTAGGATATACTATTTATTTCGAAGTCAAAGTCAGAGTCAGGGTCAGTTGTATTTTGCCCTCTTTTTCAAAATTCAATAAAATCAGCTTTCAATATTCTTTCTCATATATACTTTCCTTATGTGTTTCCGAGAACATGATGAACACCATCGTACACTGTGAGCACACGCACGTGACTATTAAAGGCGCATCTATAATGACTGCAGGAAATTGAGACCCGTGTTTTCCTTTACCTGTTCCATGTCTGACATAGAAAGCCACATAACTACCTTTAGCAGGAGCGGTATCGAATCCTATGACAAATCTAGGTAGTCTTCTAGTTTGGGTTCAAGACGGGAGGCAAGCCCATTTCCCACAATAAACACCCATCCAATAAGACTGACCAATCCCTACCTTAGGTGTTAGTCTGACCAAAAAAAAAAGCAAACGGCCAAAACAAAAGAGCTGGCCATGATAAAAAAAAGCTGGACAAAAAAAGCGAAAGTCCAGGAAAAAGCAAAAGGCCAAAACAAAAAAGCAGGCCATCATCAAAAAAAATCAAATACCCATGACCGAGGTTAAACGGTCAACCCAAATGAAGAATCCCATGACCGGGGCTAAGAAGTCAACCAACTAAAAAATATTCAAAAACCCATGACCGTACTTAACGGTCAATTCAAAATTATCAAAATCCATACCATCCAATAGGGGAGTGACAATCAAGCTGGTCAGCAAACACCACACTCAGCCTTCCCACATTACAACCCTCAAGACCTTCCCGAGACCTAGGCAAGAGACAGCCCAGAATTTGGAGGATTCAAGCTCCATAGGATACCCCTAACCATTACTGCCAGACATGGAAACCAGATCCCGCATTATCTAACCTATCCCGATCAAAGTTCGAGCCATTTTTACTCGACTTCCCCCTTGCACAACAACTACAACACAACACGACATAACAAAATTCACAATCACCATACAAAGACCCGAAATCAAAACTCGTCAAAGACCCGAGATCAAAACTCGTCAAAGACCCGAGATCAAAACTCGTCAAAGACCCGAGAGAAAAACTCGTCAAATCCCATCCCAATTCCTCTCAACCGAACCAGTTACCGGCCCAAAACACAGGAACTCAACCTGCGGTCGGCATAGAACATGCCCAAATAGTTCACACCACCTCTGAGGACTACCCCAGAGAACGCTCAAACTCACAGGATTAACATCCTAACCATTCTAGCTCCTTGATCAAGACATCATTGAGAATGCACCTAGCCTACACCGTCAATATGGCTAGTTACACACAAAGTCCTATTAGACTAGGCACCATAATATATCTTGCAATTCACTGAACTACGGCATGGTTTGATTTCACTACACGTGAATACGTAGGCAGCCTTTCAACAGAGGCACAACCACCCACATTGACACACATTCAAAAAGTACCGTTATTCCGGTCACGACACTATCATGTTCTCAGCAGCAAGCTTTGTCATCCTGGGGGCTTCTTTTAGACAGAAGACCGTCCATCCACTCACATAATCCAAATACTTTCAAAATCTTGCCTCTTTTCTATGGTGTGTCCTAATACTCGGCTCAGTCGAAGACAAGAATCTCTCAGGACTCGAAGCAATAACCACTTTGGGAATGTACCCTAAAATAAAAAATCCAGAAGAACACTAGACTACAACAGTCTCATTACCGACTACTGCAATTCCCCTGCAACGCATCTATCCCATTTCGATGATCGACCGTGTTGCCACTCGCCTAGGCTACGGAATAGCGCAACTTAAGAGTCTTGTCATCCAAGGTGGCCCACCCTCCTACCGAGTCACGGTCCAACCCCTTCGAGAGTCCTGTCGTGTCTATCAACTTGTCCTATCGCGTCCAGAGTCGAGTCTATCGGTGTGCCTCTCTCTTCAAATTCTCACTTTAAAATTTGCAAAACTTAGCCATTTGAGAAAATCCTTTTCGACCAGGTCAAATTTCAGTCTATTTAAATTGCAAATTTCTTTTCTACCTCTTTCCATTTTGAAAACCTAGCACGTGAGTTGCTTTCAGGATTTTGATTTCAAAAACTAAGCAATTTTTATTCCCTAGCGCGAGTCATATGTTTACCTACGTGTTGCATGCAAAATTTATCTAACTGATACAAGTAAGACTCAAGGCTTCAGAAAGAGGCCTGCACAACTCACATATAACTCCCCAGCGGAAAGCCCAAGGCGGCTTTTTTTTACGGGATGGGCCCGTATATAGGCTCACCCAGGACTTACGCGGCAAGTCCAATTTTCCCACGGAGTTATCAGCATTGACCCAGGTATGGTTTCTGTCTTATGGCTGGCGGGCCCTTTTACGCAGGTCTAATGGACTATAAACGACCCGACCGGAAGTCTGCCAGGTCTTAATCCTTGATTGACTTGGTAGCTACTCTGACTTCCGCCATGTCCAAGCCTCAGTCAGAGTGGGGGCTCTGTAGACACCCACATTTTGACCGCCAGGTGTCTATAGTAGTTTCCAAAAAACACCCGATGATGATCGGACTGTAGACACCCACATTTTGACCGCCAGGTGTTTATAGTAGTTTCCAAAAAACACCCGCTGATGATCGGACACAAACATGACTTAATACACTCGATTTTCGGACTCAGAATCAATAGTAGTTGGTACGAGCTTTTAGCGGAGTAAAAATCTCACAAAACAGACCTCAAATCCAGGCCCAGTGGGTCGTTTCCAATCAAATGAGACTAATTTGGGTCAAAATCGACACCAAGGGCAAAATCGTCTTTTAGCAACCGGGTCAAACCCCGGTCAAAGACGTTTCCGAGACATAAAAATCTGTCACGCCACTTCAAAAATCTGACTCAAAGTCAAATACTACACAAATATCAGCTACAAAGTAGGAATCCTTTCCTATCCAAAGTCGGAATCCCACTCCATCTAAACCGGGTGTTTCTTCCCATGCAAGTAACCTTATCCTATCCAAAGACGGAATCCCACTTCATCTCAACCGGTTTTTTCTTCCTTTGCAAGATATCAATCTCCTATCCCAAGTCGGTATTTCATCCTATAAATACCTTACCCTTGCACACACAATTCATACACACAATTCCCGACATCAATTACAACATCAACACAACAATTCCAATCCCGACACACAAATTACAACCTGGAATTCCAGCAATACTAGGCATATTATATTCCAATCTTTCCTCTAGAAATCCTATAGGATTCCCGACCATTCACAACCCAAAATTCAAGGCAATTTTAGGCAAACCGTATACAAACCCGAGAGCAAAACTCGCCAAATCCCTAACCATCACTACAACAAATTGGCACTTTCGCGACGAATTATGCCACGTGAATTTATTATTTGTGGCTAAATTTTACCTAACCACGGGAAAACTTTGATTCGCTACTTGGGAAAAAAAAATATGCCACGAGAACATTTTTTCCCGTGGCAAAAATTCACTTGCGCCACGAATTTTATTAAAGTCGTGGCCAATAATCACTCTTGCCACGAAAGATGTCACACCCATGGCAAAAATATATTTAGCCACGAATTTGTTCAGTGGCAAATATTATTTAGCCACGACATAATTTACTTCCGTGGCGAAATTAATTTTTAGCCACATATTTAATAAATGCACGTGCCTAATGATTCTCCAAACTTTAATCAAATTACTTTCAAGTTAAGCCAAGTGTCAAGTATTGATCTTAAAATATTCATTAAAATTCAAAGTTAAAGATAATATGGAAAAAAAATTATTAAATTTGAAAATAATTTATTAACAAAAAATTGGTATTATTTTATTTAGTTTTAAGAAAAAAAATTGATTTTTTGTAAAATTAAATACAAGAAAACTTTGGTTGTCTAATTTGTTGATTTTTTACTAATTATCATTGTTGAAGTAATTGATTTCTTGTAATTTGACAATATGTTCTATTAAAATTCCATAATCTTAAGTATGACTTTTGAAAAACAACTAACATTTACATAGTGTAATATATGCTAGCTAAAATCTGACGTACATAGCATATCACGTAAAAGAAGCATGTGATTGATCATCCACATTGAGACGTCTAATATTATTTAAGATTCTTTCATTTTTACCGCTTAATTAATTAATTTTTTCACATGTAATACACTTCGTTTTAAGACAAAAAAAAACTTAAAAAAGTAAATGACTGAAAATGATTTTTTTTCCAAATTATTGATTTTATTACAATATTTTCAGTGTGAAAAAAATAGCTTTATTAAATTCGTATTTAAGAATTCTAATCAATCTATATATTTTTATGGAATTAACTTTTACTGTGAAAACAATAATTATTTTTGTAATTTAATTGTCTTTTAAGTTGTTTGGTTTGGAAGAAAGATTAATGTATTAGAAAGTTGTGCCTAAGTTCAAAAACCAGTCAAAATGAATTTTCAAAAAAAGAGAGGTATAAATAAGAAAATCAAATAATTAACAAATACAAGTAAGAAAATATAATAATTAAGGACTAATAGTGAGAAAATCCAAAATTAATTTATTGGCAACTTTTTAATTTAATAACTGTTCTGTAATATTATTTGGAAGATATTTTAAAAAATGAATTTACAATAAAATTTACCTAATGGAAAATAAAATTCGGGTAAAACTTGAATTAGGCAAGAGAAAACTCAATGAGGATAAAAAACTGATGAAATAAAATAATGACCGATAACGAAAAGAAAAAAACATATCGAAAGAACTAGCAATAAAAGAGCCTGGAAAATAGAAATATCGATAAATTAATGAAATCATTAGTCTGAAAATCAACTTCGAAGTTTTTTTTCCCGGAATAATAATTTTTTAATCTTAATATGTAAATCATTGGGGAAAAAAATTATTACTCAAAAGTAAATGTAGTTTGTGAAAAAAAAAAAAATTACTTTAAAAGAATTCAAACCAATGATTATGTCAATAAAGTTCAATTTCATTTCTGATAGCTGGCCATAAGAACTCCACGGTTAAGCGTGCTTGAGTGAGAGTAGTGTTAAGATGGGTGACCTCCTGGGAAGGCCCTTCGATGTGTATGAAATGACTCAGCTATAAAGCTAGTAATCGTTCCAGATGTGACGGGATAATCCGTGGCAAAAAATTAATTCTAGCCACGGGAGACTCCGTGGCAATAAAATCATTACTTGCCATGTTTTTTTTCCCCGTGACTATTTGTTTGCCACGACCACTTGCGCCACGAATGGTCTTTCCGTGGCAAAGTACTTTATCCACGAAAATTTAGCACTTTCGCCACGAAATATGTCCCATACCCGAAGAAATTGCAGCCATAGGCGGTTGGTGCCCTAATGCCCGTCCTGCCATTCCCTCGTTCTATCCTGATCCAAGGAGGAGATTAAGGGATTTTCTAGGCTTGTCGCATGCTGAGACGGACCGTATGGTAAAGGGAGATTCTGTTTCTCTATTTGACCTAGATGACAAATTTATGAATTCTGATGGCGTAAGAATTACTTCGACCCACAGGCGTAGGGCCTTTGCTTTTTGCATGCTGCATCGATATGTCTTTGAAGGAAAAATGGATTCTGACTCATGCTTAAGTGAAATACGGTTGATCGGCATAGTCGACCGGATGGAGACAGGTCACAACCCGGCTTGGCTGACAACTGGGGAGATCATTATGGGCCTTGATGCTAGAAGACTTGACCCAGATCGACAATTGACGAGAAGTACTCGTCTTTTGCAGGCATTGAACCATTTTTTTTCTTTTTTTTCTGATTTTTTTTTAAATTTTCCAAAAAATTCTCGAAATTTTTTTCGAAAACTTTTTTTTTAAAAGTTTTTTTTTTGAAATTTTCGAATCTAATTCACACGAACTCGTTTTTTTTTGTCAAGTCTGGTTATCCGAGCGCTTGTCGATCATAGATCCCCCGGTGAGCTTACTTTAAGGAAACGACGAATAAGTTCGAGTCATCACATAAACCGGACTTATTGGGAGGAAGAATTAAAATTCCATGGTGGGCTCTTGATTAGATGGACCGTTATTTGGTGGTTCCTCTCAAAACTGACAAGGTTAGCTAAAAGAGACAAAGCCCGCTATTTGGTGGTCTTGTCTTTAGATTGGACTGTCCTTATCTATCCGGACCGCATCCTGAGGCAGTTCGGTTCTTTTCAGCAGATCCTCGAGACTGAAGCAAGTATTAGTGTTTCGCTCCAATTGACGGACGCTATGTGTGACACGTGGCTACAACGTTGGTTTACCCGTGTCATATGGACTATACCCCGCCCTTGTCAAACCGTTTGGGTTTCTGAGGCGTACCGAAAATGGGCTTCCGAAGAATCCGAAGAGGCTCGTAAAGCTTTGAAGACTGACGAGGCTTTTGACTTGGCCCGTCGAGAAACCGTAAAAGATAATAGGGGCTTCTTTGATAAAGGGGAAACTCCTGCTACCCTTGTCCGACTGGTGTCGGGTTCCAAGTAAAAAACTAAGACCCGAGATAAAGAGACTGGTGCTAGCGACTTGGAGGGCAGACTTGGACCGAGGCTAGCGGCCCGAGACAGAGATTGGGCCCACGAGACCGGTTACCAGAAAAGGTGAGGGCCCGACTAGGACCGATCGACGTGACTGAGGATTCTAGTTCAAGGAAGCGAACTCAGGCTAAGGAGGTTCCCTTGGTGATTTGGGAGCGCTCACCCCCACGTCGTCGTCAATGGACGGAAAAAGAGGCTAAAGACAAGGGAAAGGGAAAAATGCCCTAAACGCCGAGCCTCTAGATTTTTATTATTTAAATATTACTATTATTTATTTTAGTGTCGTGTGTGTTTTTTTTATTTGATTTTTTGAATTTTTTTGCAATTTTTAATTTTCCGAGTTTATCAGATTTTTTTTTTGGAAATAAATAAAGGAATTTTATTAAAAACCGTTCCTGTTTTCTTTTCTCAATTGTAGTGGATGTGCCCTTTCGAGGGGCTGTCTACGTATCCACAATAAATGGAATCAAACCAAACGTAGTTCAGACTTTTTAGTAATTTGCAATCTTGAAATACACCGAGACTTATGGTTCGAGATGTTTATAACAGTAGAATAAATAATTCTAGCTTCTGACTTGCTTTTGAAAGTTTATTTTTAGAAAAATGATTTTAATAAACTTTTTGCAAATGACATTGAGAAAGGGCTTAAGGGTAGTAACGCTTTAGCTGGTCCAGGTTGGTTGGGTGGACAAACTCATTTCCATCCAGGTCCGTCAGCATTACAGCTCCACCAGATAAAATCTTTTTCACCAGATATGGCCCGACCCAATTAGGCTTGAATTTTCCCCTCGGGTCCACTGGTAAGAGGGCATGAACAGACTTGAGAACTAAGTTTCCTTCTTTAATGTTCCTGGGCCTTACCCTTTTGTTGAAGGCTCGTTGGACCCTCTTCTGATATATTTGTATATTATTAAGGGCACGAGATCGTCGTTCATCTAACAAGACTACCGAGTCATATCGTGCTCGGACACAATCAGCTTCAGGTACATGACTTTCTAGTAGAATCCGGAGAGACGGTACTTTCAATTCGACCGGTTGGACTGCTTCCATCCTGTACGTCAGGTAATATGGTGTTGCGCCGGTTGCAGTACAGATTGACGTCCGATAACCTCAGAGTGCAAATGGTATTTTATCGAGCCAGTCCCGGTAATTGTCAGCTATCTTTTTGAGTATGGTGACAATTGTTTTATTAGCTGCTTCTACCGCTCCATTGGTTTGGGGTCGGTAAGGTGAAGATGTATGCCTTTGAACCTTATACTTAGTCAACAGAGCTGCCGTCTCGGCTTGAAAATGGGTCCCGTGATCAATGATAAATTCATGCGGGATCCCGTACCGGCATATTATCTTATTTTGGATGAATTTAGCGAAATGCTTGGCATTGAGAATGCGATAAGACTCAGCTTCGACTCATTTGGTGAAATAGTCGATAGCCACCAAAATGAAGCAATGTCCCCCTGTTCCTGAAGGATTTATCTTCCCGATTATGTCGATTCCCCATGTTGAAAATGGCCAGGGTGACGTCATGATATATAACAGGGATGGTGGCATATGCTGTAAATTAGCAAAGATTTGACAACTATGACAATGCTTGACGTATAACTGGCAATTGGTTTCCATGTTGTTCCAGTAATATCCGAGCCTCATGATTTTCCGGACTAACATCTGGGCATTCATGTGTGGGCCGCACTCGCCATCGTGTACTTCACCCATAACTTTTTCGGCCTTAGTTTTATCGACACATAGAAGAAGAGCTCCTTGTGCTGTCTTTGTGTACAGTTGCCCGTCGTCGGTATGGATGAATTGGGTTGCCAGCCTTCGTAAGGCTTTTTTGGCTCGGTTGTCGGTCCCGGGTGGATATTCCCCATTTGTTAGGTACGTCAACACAGCTTGATACCATGGCTCGGGATCGGGTATCTCGATATCTTCGATGTCGTGGACGTATGCCGGCTCAGATCGTCTTTCGACACAAATCGGCATACTGGTCAAGTGATCGGGAATATTTAGTAAAGATGCCAGTTTTGAGAGTGCATCTGCGAAATGATTTTCTTCCTGAGGTAGGTATATATACTCTACCTTTTGGAATTGTTTCTCAAGATCTCTTACTCGTGTCTGGTAGGCCACGAGGTTAGCATTCCGAGTCTTCCATTTTTGGAGTGCTTGATTAATGACCAGAGACGAATCGCGGTGTACTCGGAGGTTTGTGACCCCTAAGTCGGCGGCGGCTTGTAGCCCGTGGATACATGCTTCATATTCAGCAGCATTATTTGTAACGTCAAAGTCTAATTTGATGGAGACGGGAGTATGTTCTCCTTTTGGTGATATTAGAAGAATCCCTACTCCGAATCCTCGGAAACTAGATGCCCTGTCAAAGTGTAAGTCCCATGCCTCGGCATCGGTATGGAAAATATCTTCATCTGGGAAGGACCAAGTGTCGGTGTGTCCTTCTTCAATCACTGGACTGTCGGCGACAAACTCGGCTACTATTCGGCCCTTCATGGCTTTCAATGGTACGAAATTTAGATCGAATTCTGTCAACATCAGGGTCCATCTTGATATCCTGCCATTGAGGATGGGCTTTTCAAAAAGGTATTTGATTGGATCCATTCTAGATAGCACATGTACCTCATAGCTGAGCATGTAATGTCGGAGCTTCTTCGTGGCCCAGACCAAAGCTTAACACGTCTTTTCGAGCATGGTGTATTTGCATTCATACTCATGTAGTATATAGCTCTTTCTTCGGAGTTGACCGTCTGAGCTAGCATAGCCCCCATGGCTGTCTCGGTCGTTGTAAGGTATAACGACAGAGGCAAACCGGATTGAGGTGGCATCAGGACTGGCGGTGAAGACAAGATTTCTTTGATTCTATCGAAGGCCATTTGACACTCGTTGTCCCATAATATCCGTTCCCCTATCTTCAGTTCTTGAAAATGGGTTCACATACCATGGTTAGCTTTGAAATGAATCTGCTGATGTATTGGACTTTCCCGAGAAACCCTCTGATCTCTTTTTCGGTTCTAGGGGGTTGCATCTCGGTGATGGCCTTGATTTTGGCTGGATCGACTTCGATACCGCGTTGGCTAACGATATAACCCAGTAATTTGCCAGAGGTTACCCCAAAACTGCACTTTTGAGGGTTTAATCTCATGTTCTACTTGCGCAATCAGGTGAAGAATTTTCTTAAGGCGGTGGAGTGACCGTCCCTGTCTTTTGATTTGACGATCATATTGTCCACATACACTTCTACTTCTTTATGCATCATGTCATGTAATAAAGTTGTAGCAGTTCGTTGATAGGTGGCTCCGGCGTTAATGAGACCAAATGGCATAATAGTATAGCAATAAGTACCCCAAGGTGTAATGAAGGTGGTCTTATCCATATCTTCTTCTGCCATTTTTATTTGATTGTACCCGGCATACCCATCCATAAATGATAGAAGGGCATGATCAGCTGTGTTATCCACCGGTATGTCGATATGTGGTAACGGAAAATCGTCCTTCGGGCTCGCCTTGTTAAGATCCCGAAAGTCTACACAGACACGCACCTTACCGTTCTTTTTAGGAACCAACACGATGTTTGCAACCCAATCTGGATATTCGGATACCTGTATAAAACCAACTTTGAACTGTTTGTCGACTTCCTCCTTGACTTTAAGGGACCATTCGGGCCTCATGCGTCGGAGTTTTTGCTTAACCGGTTTGAATCCCTCCTTGATTGGTATATGGTGCCCGGCTATTTCGCGATCTATCCTCGGCATGTCCTTGTAGGACCACGCGAAGACGTCTTTGAATTCTTGGAGGAGATTCGTGAATTGTTGTTTCTCCTCGGGATTTGAGGATAACCCTATCTTAAGTATCTGAGGCTCTAAGGTTGTTCCCACATTAATGGACTCGGTTTCTTCGATTACCGGGTTCCAGGATTCCGTTTGCTCTAGTTGTTCGACAAGATGTGGAAGCAAGGATACCTGTTCGCCAGGTTTCTCAATGTCATTGTACAAAACGTTTTTGAAATTAAAAGTATTTTGAAAATGAGACAAGTCGTAAGCAGAACGGTTGTTATTATTGCTCATAAATTTAGAGAAAAGCTCGAAAAGAGCTGCCATCTGATCGTTAGTCAGTGGCGGGATAAATAGGGTACTCGGGACAGACCCCGGAGTACCAGGAGTAGCTAAGGGGAGAGGGGGAGTTACAGGAGTGACCCTAGCACCAGACTTACTAGACTCGATCTCAGACTCTGACTCGGACTCCAACTCGGACTCAGACTCAGATTCAGGCATTTCTCCTTCTCCAGCGATCAGCTTGTAAGTCCTTCTCTGACTGTCAGTCCATTTGACAGTTTTTCTCCAGGCTCTCTTTCCCATATCGGATCCTACGTTCGAGATTAGCTTCGTTGGATCGAACTTATGGCTGCGAAGGATGAGATTGACCAGCTCTTCTTTTGGTGGCGGGATCGCGACCTCTTCTCCAAAAAGCAGCCCTAGTGCGGGCTCAGCATTCTTAGCATCTTCAGTCTGGATAAGGGCGAAGATGTCGTCGGGTATGAAGTTGCAGTCCTGGGCCAAGTGGGTCCCAGGGTGCGTGGTACTGGGCCGATATAGGCCCGTTTGGACAGGCCCAAATACCGGAGTAAAAAGGTAACAGTGTTAGCTCTTATTTGGCCCATATTTTCCAGGGTAATGGTATATCCTAGCCTGGTTTGAGATCTGCCGTTGTCAAGGACTTCAATAACCTTTCCTGCGAGGAGATCCGACCTAGAAGTAACCCCCGGTAGAAACCCTAGATTTTCTAGCATTCTGTCGATGCTCACTGTGAAGTAAGGTCGGAAGAGAACTCATCTTCAATCATTCCTATGAAATCGAATCCCCAGAGATCCGTGCGGCCCGAAGTGTTACAGTTAGCCACAGTCATAGGTGTTGCCTCCAAGGTGATGATGCTATCGTGCAAAGGCAACTTGATTTTTCGGTGCAGAGTAGAGGATACCGCCTTAACGGCGTGGATCCATGGTCTTCCAAGGAGCAGGTTAAAGGAAGAGGTGACATCGATCACCTGAATTCCAACTCCTTTTCTACTGGGCCGGTTATGATGGTAAGTTTCACGGCCCCAGCTACCGATTTTGGGCTTCTGTCGAAAGCCTGGATGGTTTGAGCTGTTGGAATGTAGTCGGCCTCGGTGATGCCGAGGGCTTTGGCGGTCCTCAAGGGGAGGACGTTGACTGCGGACCTATCGTCTATTAGGGTCATTGGTAGGTACTTTCCACGGCAGATCACCATGATATAGAGGGCCATGTTGTTGGTAGGCCCAAATGATGGTAAATCAGCATTGGAGAAGGTAATCAGTGGGCCTTCTTCTTTAGCTTTGCCTTTCAAGTGAGGCAGAACCGTGGCTACCATTTTGGCTGGAGTAGCCAAAGAGTCAATCTTGACTTGATCGAGGGCCTTAGTGAGTGCCTCTCGATGTTCCTGTGAGCTAACTAAGAGTTGCCATATAGAGAGGTCAACTCGAGTCTTGCTTAGCTGCTTCACGAGAGCCTTTTCGGTGGTTGGCTCTTCGGGGGTGGCCTCCACCCTAGCTGGATCGACGACGATAGGAACATCCCTAAGGTGGTTGGTGGCTAAAGCTTTAGACTTAACCTTCTGGATCTCCTCGGGAGTGATGGGGACAGCTTTCCCTTTAGTGAGGTAGACGTCGTCTTCATCGTCGCACCAAATCCCGTTTATTTATGAGACAAATGGAGAAATGAGGTGTGAACAGTCGATGATTTCTCCGGAGAAAATGGCGTGGGTGGCTAAAGGATTATCCTTGTTACTGGGCTTGCCTCCAGGCAAAGGGACTTTGCCACTTTCGATGAGATCCTGGATTAGATGTTTTAGCTTCCAACATTTCTCTGTATCGTGCCCATTGCCCCGGTGGTATTGGCAATAGCCCTGAACGTCGTTGGCCTTGGAGCGGCGCTCGACTGGGACTTCGGGTGTTGGGCCTATCGGGTTGATCAGGCCTTTCGATGACAACCTTTGTAAGGCGTTTGGGTAAGTGGTACCTATGTCGGTGAATACCCGACGTGTGGCATTCTTCTTGGACGGGGTATCAAGTAGATTGACCTCGTCGAAAATGCTGCGAGTAGCAGCTGCAGTCGCGGGCTTGCTTGTGGATGAGCTAGCCCCTTGATAACCCTTGGTGGAAGCCTTAGTAAGGCTTTCCAATCTCAGATCATCTTCAATTCTCGTCCCCATTTCAGTTAGGGTAGCGAAGTTGGGTATGATGGCGTACCGGAGATAGACCCGGTAAGAGGGGAGGAGATTATTTATGAAGGCCTCCACTAACACTTTCTCGCTGGGCTTATCGACCAGCTTAACGCTCTCAGCTCTCCATCTCTGAAGGTATTTTGTGAATCCTTCCTTAGGTTCCTGGGCCATTACTTCCAGGGTGCGCATAGTGGTCTGGATTTCCGTGTTTTCGGCGTAGTTGCGAGCGAATTCCGTTGGCACGTCATCCCAGGTTTTGTATTTCTTGGAATCGAGCCTGTAGTACCAGGCTCTTGGGTGCTTCTCAAGAGAAGAAGCAAACAGAAGCTTGAACATGTTGGACTTAACCCCCTTAAGGGCCATGAACTCCTTGAAGGCCCGGATATGGTGGACCGGGTCTTCAGTACCTTCGAACATTGGTAGGCCCGTCAGGTTGAGATTGGCAGGCAGTTCATCGGTCAGGGGCGTATAGGCCCGAGCATTCTCCGTGTGGATTGAGTTTTGGGTCGACAGATGGACCTGCTCCTGCAGTTTGTGGACTGCGCTGGCCAATTCAGCTAAAGGCCCAATAGTCTCGACATCGCCACTGGGAGTTCCTTGCTCCACAACACTTACTCGGGTAAGGATGGCGATTTGGTCCCCTCTCATGGTCGCGATCATGTTTTCCAGCTTGGTCAATGAGGCCCTCAACTCGTCTATGGCTTGCTGCGTCATGGTTCGGGTGAAGGGTGGCTTGTCTGTAAGAACACCGTGTAATCAAAAACGGATCCAGATCCTAGAATCAAATAGTACATACCGAGCAAGGAAAAGGACTAGACGAGAAAAAGACTGAAAACCGACTCCTAGACGGGTGACTCGTGAACGGTGGGGTTTCCTTAGAATATGGCAAAGTGGGCCTACTCCCGTTCGAAAGAAAGATCCATGTGAGAATTCCCCAGGCTTTGGAATCGAATGTGTAAACGGGCTTCCCTTTTGTAGGAGTTCGTCCTACGCAGGTGGGCCGTGCCTTGACAAGTAAGGCGGACTGGGATAGGGAGGAAACCCGTGATGTATGATCGATGGAGTTTCGACGCTATAGACTCTTACGACTTATGACAAGACCCGACATTACTAAATACGGGAAGCCCTAAGAGGAAGGTTTTGAAAAAGGAAGATTTGGATTTAGAAAAAATTAACCCGAAAAAAGTCGGATTGGATGACCCAATTTTTTTTTAAAACCAAAAAGTGCCTATCAGGCTGAGATTTCGGAAACTTTGATAATGTTTGGACAGAATACCGGCTAAAAATAGACTTGTTTTGAAAAAATCATAAGTCATAAATTCTGTAGCTTTCCGGGTTTTTAAAAATGGATAGATTTGAAAAGATGAAAATTTTGAAATAAATGTTTTTGAGAAAAAGGTGATCAAGTAGCACGTAGTCATGGAAACAGTATAATGACACCAAGTATGCTCTTAGTCTAAGTCTCGATCGGTCAAAATAGGGTCTATACCAACAACGATTGCTTTCTCGCAAATCGGGACGGACCTCCTAAGCCGAGTTGGACTTAGAATATGCCATAAAACCCATGCGAGTTCCGCCATCGAAGTCTTTAGTGCACCCATTTAGGAATGCACCGTGGTATAGTGGGACGTCGGTAACAAGTAACCGGCCCGGGAAAGATTTGGGTTATGCATGAACCATTGAACTAAAGCGCGTACATTACTAATTGAACGATTTCTTTTCGAGTCTCACCCTAGGAACCCCGATGACAAGTGGTACATCAGGAATCCCCAGCGGAGTCGGCAAATTGTGGACATGACATAGGTCCACCCCGACGCGGCCACGCGCGGGTTTGGGGAGGCGAATGAATCTCATGTGAGATGGATCTCGAGTTGAAATTTAAATCGAAGTAGGAGTCGCCACCGAACTTTGTGGGAATTCGGGCCCGTTCGAACCCACTCTATGTCGTAGTGGGCAGTGCACAAAATACGGCCCATTCCGATTTCAGAGTTTATTGGGTTCGTCCCTTAGCATTGCGATACCGATACTGACATTATCGGTAATCGGGTATTGAATGACTATCGTATGCCAATGGATTCCGACATCCGGAAACCATGGTTCTGAGTAAGGGGTGAGGGTACGTGTTGGGAAGTTCACAAAGAACACCCAACCCCGCCCGCACTTAGCGGCCTTTACTAAGATATCGTTCGATTTTGGTGTACGCGCGTTAGTTCGACGATTGAATGATATTCAAAGAGTATTTTTTTTACACTAAACATGTGAATTACGTTTGCTAAGTCGTTTTAATGCATCTAAAAATTAACGTCAAAGTTGTATTTTTGCATGCGAGGTTCATTTTAGTATAATAAAACAAACGAAAAATAAATTGCTAAAGACATGAACAAACGGGTTAGTAACGATCGATAAATTGAATAAAAGATGCAAATATAATGACATGCATAATTTCGAAAAGTTTTGTGACACGTGATGGATTAAACACGTGTTGACCGTGGTCAAAAAAAGATGTTTAGCGAAAGCCTGAAATATGCCGAGAAAACCGTTGTTTTATTTTAAGAAACGATGCTAATAAAAAATAGGAAACGAGGAAAAAGGGCTGCGGTTTACAAGCCCCTGCGCGACTCGCCCGGGTGGGGCGCGACTCGCGCGGGTGGCTGTCTCGGGTTTGATTTTTTGAAAATCGTGAGTTTTAATAAATCGCGTATAAATATGAATTAATTTATACTCGACTTATATTTTCGATATTCGTCATATTCGATATTAGATTATGAAATGGATATCGAATATTCGAAGTTATTGTAAGAAAAGAAAGAGTTTTGCAAATTTTTTTGTAAAATTAAATTAAAAACGATGTTTGGTTCTCTCCACGTTAAAAAATCGTCGTGTTTTGTTTTATGAAACTATGTGACGCTGTTTTTAGTATCAACGAGATTAATTTAGTTCTTGTTAGATACGATATTTGACTATAGAGTCAATATCGTATTTTAAGAACGTTGTTTTATATGAAAATAGTTTGTAGTAACGATATTATGTTTAAAAAAATGCGACGACGACCCATAATAAAAAGAACGACGACACGACCCGAAGAACAAGAAAAAGACGCGAGAAAGGAGGAGAGAAAGGAAAGAACGGGATTGATTTTTACACCCTCAACCTACATGCTTTGTCTTCAAAGAATAAGGCTCGTCGGAAAGTGGCTTAGGCACGGGAGCGTCGAGATAATGTGGGTGAGATTAGGGTGGTGCTTCGGGTTGTATAGGGTGATGGGTGGTGGCCGGCTTTTTGGTCGGAGTCGGATTGCTTGATGTTTGGACGTTACAAGGTTGTCGAGGTGTCGATGTATGTGTATGTGTATGTCGGGAATTATCGTAGATAATTGGTGTCTTGAATGTGTGATGGGAGGGTCCTATTTATAGGAGATGACTAACTTGCAAAGGAAGAAAGTCACCGGTCGGGTTGAGGTAGGATTCTGTCTATAGATAGGAGAAGTAAACAATTGGAGGGGAACGTGACTTCCGCTTGCTTGGTGAGGAAGTCATGGTTTTTGGCTGATGTTGGGGTACTCGGCCGAGTACTCCTTGTACTCGGTGGAGTGCTCGGTCGGGAATCCAACTGAAGATCGAATTCCACCTTTTGACGGATTTGTTTAATATTTTTGAGGCTGATTTTTATAGCATTTGTGCTCAAACCGGACTCCTGAGATGTCACAACTGATTCGAGTGTCTCGAGAATATCTTTGACCGGCTTTTGACTCGGTCGCTAAAAGACGGTTTTGCCCCTGGTGTCGGATTTGACCCAAATTAGTCCCATTTGACTTGAAATGACCCACTACGCCTGATTTTGACGTTGGTTTTGTGAGATTTGTACTCCGTAATAAGCCCAAGCCAAATTCCATTGATTTCGAGCCCATTTTTTAGTACGTTAAAGCACATTTGCGTCCGATCATCATCGAGTATTTTTCGAAAACTGCTATAGACACCTGGCAGTCAAAATGTGGGTGTCTACAGGTTCATTAGTGTAGTAGGATGCTTGGGAAATCGAGGGTGTAAGCTTCACCTAGTTACTAAGGGCGGTCCGCGCTCTTGCGTCAAAGACAAAACCCGATTACTCATGCAAGATGCTACCCAATACATAAGGATTAAACCACAAATCAACCACACAATGAGAAGAGGAAGACTAGCATGAGAAGGATGGTCAGTTCTACTCAAACAAGCAATTCAACAAACACATAGTGTGCTCAACATGTGACTAGTAACAAAGAATCCACCTTTACCCTCAATCAAACCCTAATCACCAATAATCCACACTTAATCCCCCTACTAACCCCACAAGAGTCTACTCAATCATATCTAAACTAACATCAACATAGACAAGAGGAATCAACACAAACATCCAAACATTCATTATGAACTAGCAAGAACAAAGAATACTAAGCAAAGATTAAAACTTGAAGGATTAAACAAGGATTAAGAGAAAAGAGAATAAGAAGATTATACCAACTATCAAGAGGATGAAAAGATGAGAACTTGTATTATAAGAACATTCAAAAACCTCCACCAGATGTTGTCAAGATTTGATGGATTCTCCAAGAGATTCCTTAATACAAGATTAACTATCTAAATTAAACTAGGATCAACAAAATATTAAGGAAAAATTAATTTAAACTAAGCTAAGGATCAAGAGAGTCTAATTAGGGTTTAGAATAGTGTAGAGTAATGTAATGTTCTTAAACAATACAAAGGGAGGGTATTTATATGGGTTCACGAGCAAAGGAATTGAAAAGAAGAGACACGAGATACAGCTGGCCCTTCCCGGCCGAGAAGGATGTTGATCCCGACCGGGATGGGTGGTCCCGATCGGGAAGACACTTGGTCCCGGCCGGGATGGGTGGTCAGTGGCCGCGCTTGCTTTCCTTCTTCATCCCGGTCGTGATGCTTGCAATCCCGACCGGGATGGGTCATGTAGGCTTCAAATAAGATCTCAGGGGTTCCTACTTGCTCCTCATAGGCTTCTCACCGATTCTCGGTGCTTGGGATCGAGTCTAAGGGGCTCGGGAATGGGTCCCAAGGGCTCGGGATCGAGTCTAAGCTACCGAGTGATCGTTGCTTCTCTTTGTTGGCTCCAAATGTGTCGGAAACGAGCCGGAATCGTTCCACCTCTCCAATGTTGGTCTTAGGAACATAAAACAAACTAGAAGAAGCGTAAGTAGCCAAGAAACCGCTTCAAAGAGCGATTCCACAAGAGACACCGGGACCAAAACAACGAATAACCACTACAAAACACACTTATCAACTCCCCCACACTTAACCCTTACTCGCCCTCAAGTAAGCACAAACAAACTAAAAACTAGAAGAAACTAGACTACTAACCGAGCGGGTATTAGCGTACCCTACGCCCTTTCAACTCACGCGAGAACACTTAGAGGAAAAGTGCTCTCCGCAAGGCAAGTGAGGTCTTGCGACGAAACCGTGGATACAACCGAACAAGAAAACACATAAACACACAAACACACAAACAAACAACAAACGGTTGCATCCAAGAAGAAACAAATACCGCTGCCCTCCACAAAGTGGTGAAAGAAGCACCGGTTAGGGACTCAAGGCAAGTGACAACGTTCCCAAGATAATGACACAAATCGATATGAACAAAACCCTAATAGTATGACGACAAAGCAATAAAAAAACCTTGGTAACTTACCTAGGTTCCTCCTAACCTTCTAAGAACGTACCATGGGACGATAGGCGGGATGGAAAAAGGATGAACCACAGAGTTAGTCGACACTGTAGGTAAGTGAAGCCCCGCCCCCTTTAGCGATGAGCCGAGAGGGTCGTCCCATGTCCAAAAGTCGCCCAACTGGTCCAAGTAAAATGGTGGATAAGGTTGCAAAGTGGGGGAAGACCAACTATTTACCGCTATCATCCTTCCTAGGGACTCGGTCCTTTGGTAGGCTCTTCACGGTAATAGCCAGAAAAAGGCTTATTTTTTAGGGGTGAGTATTCTTTTTGTGAGAGGATTTTCTTTGGCATTTGGCTTTTGAGCTTCTACGCCCTTTCTTTTTCTTCTTTTGTATTTTGATTTTTTTTGTGCCTTTTCTTTTTCTTCTTTCTTTTCTTTCTTTATTTTTCTTTTTCTTTCTTTATTTTTCTTTCTTTTTCTTGGTTTGCCCTTTTTGCTAAATTTTGTTTTGTAAGCATTTCTTGTGACCATGTACGAGAACTCAACAAATTGCAACTTATTTATGGAAAATCCGTAGGAGGTAGGGAAATGGGTCAGTCGGGACAGGCCCTTCCCTTCAAACCCACAAAAAGGGAAAACTTGGACTAATCAAACAACTTCGAACATGGTCACCTAAGGGACGGGACTCGGCTACCTAGGCCTTTTCACTCCGTGGGTGGTGAAAATGGTCAAAATGCAAATCCCGCAGTAAATCCCTAGTAGACTAGGCGGACTCAAGGTAAGAAACCAACGAAATCATTGATTTAAAGTCATTCTACTAGACTAAAGTCCAAGACTCGATTCACATTAATAGAAAGGGAAAGTAAACACTTGCGTACTAGCCACAAAACCGGGTTTTAAAAAACCTCTTATTTCACACTAGACACGACTAAACAAGACAAAACAAAGACACAACAAAAACGAAAGGAAAAGGGACGAACACAACAAAACAAAACACATCAACCACACAAAGAAAACAAACACCACCCCGAAACTTCTAAACAAGTCACCACATCAACCACAAACTTCACAAAGCTCCACCCGAGCACACACCATCACAAATCTCCTCCAAACTCCACAAAAAAGGAAAAAGGAGAAAGAATTGAAGGGGTATTATCGGATGTCTTGAGCCTTTCGAAACTTGTCGACGATCGCGCAATCTACAAGGAATTAGCGGAGCAAAACACACAACACAACAAATATACGACACAAGGACACAAAAGAAAAAGACACACAAGAAAATCTTTTTGGTTTTTTATGAAATATTTCAAATTTTTAGGGGTTTTTAAAGATTTATTCGAAAAAAAACTCCGAAAATAAAACTAAACTAACCTAAGATATTGCTCTCCCACACTTAAACCTAGCAATGTCCTCATGCTCGATCGGTAGTGTGTGGAAGACACTAAAAAAGAAGGGAAAAAGGGAAAATAAAACTAAAAATCAAAAATGAAAGTGAAGAAAGGGTAGAATGTGTCCAGCCGGGGTGTAATCAAGTCACCAAGGGCGGAGACAAGAAAAGATATGGACAGGGGAAGAAATAAAAAGAAGAAAATAAAAGGAAATGGGAGGGGAGGGCTACGTGTAATCAAGTCACCTAGCCCGGATTCCGCCACTACTACAAACGAGCACTTTGGCCACGTAAATCATCACTTGGGCCACGAAAATTTGGTCGCCACGACGACTTGCGCCATGGAAATTTACCGTGGCAAATAGTCTAGCCACGGGAATTTTACACTTACGCTATGAATTATTCTTCCGTGGCTAAGCATTTGGTCCACATATATCCTAGCCACGTTTATTTTCGTGGCGCAAGTGTAAAATCCCCGTGGCTAGACTATATGCCACGACAAAGTTTTCGTGGCGCAAGTCGTCGTGGCGACCAAATTTCCGTGGCCCAAGTGCTCATTTGTAGTAGTGCGCCTAAATCCTACTAAACTCTACCAAAAGAAAATAAAATAAAGACAAAGTGAAAGGACTTGCAAATTTGGATTTTTGAAATGACTCTCCATGTAATCACGTCATCGAGAATCGGGAGCAATGACTACCAAGGCCTCGAGGGCCACCATGACACAAAAAAGGATAAGGGGAAGGGGAACATACAAAGGGAGACAAGCAATAAAAGACGGAAAAGAAATGAGAGTCGCCTAACAAACGGTTAGCAACTCACTAACTCCATTGCCTCAATGATCATATTAGGCATGTTACTTGTCTTCATCATCGATATTCCTCTTCATGGTCAATGTAGTCGCACGGTTGAAGTTCTAGGGTTGCATTGGTGTAAATGAGGTGGGATTTGAGGTGAAACTCGGTGTGTAGTGAAGAGAAGATGAGATGAAGGTATATATACGAAGTGTAGAGGTCATGATAGTTGCAAGGGTAGGTAGGGAGGTTGGGAGGGGGTACAAAGCGGTGGGGTGGGGTTTAAATGAAGGAACAAAGTTGAATGGGGCTGCAGGGGACCAGCATCCCGGTCGTGACAGACCTCATCTCGGTCGGGATGGTCTCTTCCCTGTCGGGATGACCATGATCCCGGTCGGGATGGACAGACAGTAGCTCAGATTTCGTGCACACATCATCCCGGTCGGGATGAAACCCTTCCCGGTCGGGATGACTCTTCTAGTCCTTCAATCCTCTAGATAGCTCTACCCACAAGGCAACTAATACTTCGGGATCTAGAATCCCGTTCCCAAAAGCTTATGAAAAGCTCGAAAACCGACTTCCTTGCCCAAGATCCAAGCTTCTATCATCAACAACTCCTCTCGAAACTTCATCTTCACTTCACACCTATCAAATAAGTTCAAAACATCCATCAAAATCCCTCCCTCACATCGCTCATCAAACAACCAAACGACAAGAATTCCGTAGGCACACAAATCCAAAAATCGCACTAATACAACTACAAACACAAAGGAGAAGGAAAAGATATATACAACTGAACGGTTCTTGAGGAACTCCGTCAAACCAAGGAAGGTGGCTTCTTCATTCATTTTTCATCAACATGGCATACAACTCCATCGCCTTCAAGAGCACGGAGTAACAAATCATAGGCTCGGGAGAAATCTTCCATCAAACTCGTGGAGTACCAATCCACACTCCAAGGTTCCTCACAACCTTGCCTAGAGGTTCCCGGGGCATCCCGATCAACTATGTTCAACGGCTTGAACTTCTACATTCGATCCTTCGATATATACCCAAATTTTGACTCATCATCATAAGGCCACAAGGGAGGCTCAACTTCCTTCTTAGTAACCGATTTATCTTCAATCACATAACATGGGCGTTCATCCGTCCCAAGCTCGGAATCGTCATCTTCAATTCCACACAAGTTGTTGTCTTTCAAGCTTTCACTCGACTCATTTCCTAGATCTTTGTCATTAAAGGCATGGATCATATTACATTACTCTTCACATGTAGGCGAGGTGTTGCCTTGGAGGTCAAACACGAGCTTCTCGTCGCCTAGCTCAAAGGTGATCCTACCCTTCTTGACATCGATCATTGCACCGACGATATGTAAAAATGGGCGCCCAAGGATAATGGTAGTGATAACATCCTCCGGCATATCGAGCACAAGGAAGTCGACCGGAATGAAGAATTTCTCGATTCTTAATGGCACATCCTCTAACATTCCTAATGGTCCATTAAGCGAACGATCGGCCATTTGAAGTGTAATAGAGGTACACTTGAGCTCTTTCATTCCAAGTCGCTCACAAATAGAGTAAGAAAGAATGCTTACACTCGTCCCCAAATCGCATAACGCCCTTTCAATCTTCAAGTTCCCTATGGTGCACAGGATTGAGAAACTACCCGGATCCTTCAACATAGGAAGTGTAGAGCCTTGAATGAGCTCGCTCACCTCTCTTGTGAACGCTATGGTCTCTTCCTTATCTAAGGATCTCTTCCTAGCCAATACTTTTTTCATGAACTTGCTATAGGCCCGGACTTGGGTAATTAGCTCGGTGAAAGGGATGTTCACATCCAATTTCTTCACAATATCGACAAACTTGTCAAATTGAACATCCACCTTAGTCTTCACTTGCCTTCATGGGAAAGGCAACTTGATATGTATCTTGTCTTGCTCAATAGGTTGGGACTTTTCAATTGACACTTTCTTCTTTCCTTTATCACTCTCTTGGGGTGGGGGAAGCTTGTCTTCATTAGGTTTTTCAACCTCCCACAAGACTTGCTCTTCCATGAGATTTCCCCAATTTTCATTGCCTTGAGATGGAGATTCTACTTCTTTCATTGCTTCATGCTCATTAGGATACAAGGGAGAATCATAGGATGCACCGCTCCTCAAGGTGATAGCATTCACATGTTCAAATTTCGTTGGTACACCTTGAGGAGGTAGTTGACCCTTTTGTCTTGAAGAACTACCCGAAGCAACTTGAGCTAGTTGGGTTTCGAGCATCTTTACGTGTGTATCTCTTGCCTTGTTTTTCATTTGAAGGTGAGTATAGACTTCTTTTTGAGCTTTTTGCATCTCCAATTGGCTTCTTTGTATCTCCAAAATTACCTTTTGCATCTCCAGGTCTCGAGGTGGAGATTGTTGATTGTGTGGGGTATTGGTAATGGCTTGGGGAATGCCATAATCATGAATTGGAGACCGACTTCTTTGCTTGTTTTCTTGTTGAGTATTTTGGGACCCTTGTTGTTGTTGAAAGTTTCCTTGGAACCCTTGAGTATTGCCTTGATTTAGGCCTTGAGAGTTACCATGATTGTGATTGTGGTAACCTTGGTTGTTGGTTTGATACCCTTGAGGATGTTCGTTTCCTTGGAAACCACCTTGATGATTGAAGTTCCCTTGATTATGGAACCCTTGATTGTTGTTGAAGGCACCTTGGTTATGTTGTTGGAAGTTGTTAAAAGGCCTTTGATTGCTTTGATAACCTTCTTGGTTGTTGTCCCTTAAGGGGGGGAGGAACATAGGGTAAACGGTATTATTGTTGAGCTTGTTGTTGGGAAGCTTGGAACATGTGAGAATTTGGCACATTTTGAGGCTTGTAAGGGAAGTATGGGACACCTTGCTTGTATGCTTGAAAAGCATTCACTTGCTCAATGCTACTTCGACAATAAGAGGGCTCATGTCCATGTATTCCACAAATCTCACATATCCCATAATAAGATGTAGGTGTAGCTGCGGACATGACATAGGTCCATCCCGACGCGGCCACGCGTGGGTTTGGGGAGGCGAATGAATCTCCATATGAGAATGGATCGAATTGAAATTTAAATCGAAGTGGAGTCGCCACCGAACTTTGTGGGAGTTCGGGCCCGTTCGAACCCACTCTATGTCGTAGTGGGTCGTATACAAAATACGGCCCATTTCCGATGTCAGAGTATCCACGTGTGTCAACAGTATCCACGTGTGTCTTCAATTGTGCTCCAAGGTCGGCACTTAATTGTGTAATGGCATCAATCTCATGCCTTCCCCCTCTACTTTCCTTCCTTGGCCTAGAGTATTGAGAGTTATGAACCGCCATTTCTTCAATTCTTGACCAAGTTTGGTCAACATCAACTTCGGTGAAGCTTCCATTGGAGCCCATATTGAGTATGGCTCTCGAATCCTCATACAAACCGTTCCAAAATTGTTGGACCAAGAACCATTGTGAAAGCCCATGGTGGGGGCACGATCTAACCAAAGCCTTGAACCGCTCCCATGCTTCATAAAGGCTCTCTTCATCCCGTTGTTGGAAACCGGTGACGGAGGCCCTTAGCAAATTTGTCTTCTCCGGAGGGTAAAACTTTTGGTAGAACGTCAATGCAAGTTTCTTCCAAGTATCAATCCCCATGGTTGCCCTATCGAGACTCTTGATCCATTGCTTAGCTTTTCCAATGAGAGAGAACGGGAAAAGTACCCAACGAATTTGATCTTGAGTAACCCCGAGTTGAGAAATAGCGTCACAATAATCGGAGAAAGTCTCCATGTGTTGGTGCGGGTCTTCGGTGGGCAAACCACTAAATTGATTTCTTTCTACAAGTTGGATGAATTTGTCTTCGCCACAAAGTTTCCGGCATAAGCGGCCGGTAAAGTGCTCGGTCCCGACAAGACATCCTCGGTGAAGGTAGAATGAGATGAGAACTTCGGCATTGTTGGATAAGCGGGAGATGATGGTGTAGAAGGTGTTAATGTAGATGTTGAAGGAGAACTAGGTTGAGAAGAGTGACTAGAAGAAGTACCAAAGGGATTGATGAAGGTCCCTTTGGTGGTCTCTCGAGGTGCTTTGTTCAAGTCGGATCCTTGGATTTGTTCTTCAATGATATTGCTAGTACCCGGTTGAGAATTTCTAACCCGATCAATCGTCTGTTGGCGAAAGGCTCCAAAGAGTCTCTCCGGCTCTGGATTGAAGAGAAAGAAGTCGTCTCTCCTCCTAGGCATGCACTACACACTTGGAACAAACGTGAGAACACCTAGTGCTTTATGGGCACTAGGTAAAGACAAGAAACGAGCACAACGGAAGACAAAGAGAGGAGAAAGCTATAGAAAAAAAGAAGAAGACTACAAAATATGCATAATGGATAGAAAAATAAAACAAAACGGTAATTAAGTCTAGCTAATAAGCAAACTAATTCTAAACATGCACCGTCCCCGGCAACGGCGCCAAATTGATGGTGGGACTTGCCGTGGGTCCTACCGATCAAATAGAGACGAACTAAACCTAACACGTAGCTAGGGTAAGTCGGGCCGAGTCCACGGGGACGGTAATAGGTGTCTAGACTATGGTCGACTCAAAAACAAGATTAGGTCACCAACACAACACAAAGGGGGACAAACTAACAAGAATTGATTAACTTTGATGATGAGAAGGGATGAAACTAGACTAACAATGAACTAGGTATAACATGAACTTATTGGAACACTATAGCTAAATGAAACAAGCAAACTAGAGAAACAATGGCTAACAAGATGGAGAAATCAAATTGGGAAAAGGTAGGGTTAGTTTGGGTTCATAAGTGTAGTAAGATGCTTGGGAAATCGAGGGTGTAAGCTTCACCTAGTTACTAAGGCCGGTCCGCGCTCTCGCGTCAAAGACAAAACCCGAATACTCATGCAAGATGCTACCCTATACATAAGGATTAAACCACAAATCAACCACACAATGAGAAGAGGAAGACTAGCATGAGAAGGATGGCCAATTCTACTCAAACAAGCAATTCAACAAACACATAGTGTGCTCAACATGTGACTAGTAACAAAGAATCCACCTTTAATCCACACTTAATCCCCCTACTAACCCCACAAGAGTCTACTCAATCATATCTAAACTAACATCAACATAGACAAGAGGAATCAACACAAACATCGAAACATTCATTATGAACTAGCAAGAACAAAGAACAATAAGCAAAGATTAAAACTTGAAGTATTAAACAAGGATTAAGAGAAAAGAGAATAAGAAGATTATACCAACTAGCAAGAGGATGAAAAGATGAGAACTTGAAGTATAAGAACACCCAAAAACCTCCACCAAATGTTGTCAAGATTTGATGGATTCTCCAAGAGATTCCTTAATACAAGATTAACTATCTAAATTAAACTAGGATTAACAAAAGATTAAGAAAAAATTAATCTAAACTAAGCAAAGGATCAAGAGAGTCTAATTAGGGTTTAGAATAGTGTAGATTAATGTAATGTTCTTAAACAATACAAAGGGAGGGTATTTATATGGGTTCACGAGCAAAGGAATTGAAAAAAAGAAACACGAGATGCAGCTGGCCCTTCCCGGCCGGGAAGGATGTTGATTCCGACCGGGATGGGTTGTCCCGACCGGGAAGACACTTGGTCCCGGTCGGGATGGGTGGTCAGTGGCCGCGCTTGCTTTCCTTCTTCATCTCGGTCATGATGCTTGCAATCCCGACCGGGATGGGTCATGTAGGCTTCAAATAAGATCTCAAGGGTCCCTACTTGCTCCTCATAGGCTTCTCATCAATTCTCGGTGCTCGGGATCGAGTCTAAAAGGCTCGGGAATGGGTCCAAAGGGCTTGGGATCGAGTCTAAGCTACCGAGTGATCGTTGCTTCTCTTTGTTGGCACCAAATGTGTCGGAAACGAGTCGGAATCGTTCCACCTCTCCAAGATTGGTCTTAGGAACCTAAAACAAACTAGAAGAAGCGTAAGTAGACAAGAAACCGCTCCAAAGAGGGATTCCGCAATAGAAACTGGGACCAAACAAAACGAATAAGCATTACAAAACACACGTATCAGCAACTCACCAAAACTCCCCAGCAAAAAGCCCAAGGTGGCAGTTCTCCTAAAGAAACACGAGATGTGCACATATAGGTACACCTAGGGCTTCTTAGGCAAGCTCCTGCATAATTTCAAATCGGGATGCGTCTGCAAACGGGCACACTCAGGGCTTCTTAGGCAAGCTCCCGCGTAGTTCTGAATTGGGATGTGTCTGCAAACGGGCACACCCAGGGCTTCTTAGGCGCGCTTCCGCGTAATTCTGAGTTGGGATGTATCCATAAACAGATACACCTAGGGCTTCTTAGGCAGGCTTCAGTGTAGTTCCGAGATGGGATGTGTCTGCGAACGGACACACCTAGGCTTCTTAGGCAAGCTCCCGCATAGTTCCGAGATGAGATGTATCCACACACAAATACACCTAGGGCTTCAAAAAACAAGTTCCTAAGGAGCTATCCCTGTTAACAGAACTCAGGTATGATTTCTATCCTATGGCTGACGAGCCCTTCACGCGAGTCTAATGGACTATAAATGACCCGACCAGAAGTCTGGCAGGTCTTAATCCTCGATTGGCCTGGTAGCTACTCTGATTTTTGCCTTGTCCAAGCCTCAGCCAGAGTGGGGGCTCTGTAGACACCCACATTTGGCCGCCAGGTGTCTATAGCAGTTTCCAAAAAACATCCGATGATGATCGGACGTAAACATGACTTAATACACTCGATTTTGGACTCTTAATCAATAGTAGTTGGCAGAAGCTTTTAGCAGAGTAAAAATCTGACCAACTCGACCTCAAATTCAGACCCTAGTGGGTCGTTTCCAGTCAAATAAGACTAATTTGGGTCGATCCCGTCTTTTAGCGACCGGGTCAAACCCCAGTCAAAGGCGTTTCCGAGACACAAATCAGCCGCCCAAAGCCCCAAGAGTCCGACTCAAAGTCAAAAACCACAAAATATCAGCTGCATGTAAAACCTCTTCTATTTAGGACATGATTTCTTTCCTGAAACCTATCCAAAAACCGGGTACCTTTCCTATCCAAAACCGGAATCCTATTTCCATCCAAACAACAACAATTACAATTCCCGACATCACAACAACAATTACAATTCCCGACATCAAAACAACAATACACAACCAAAATTTCAGCAATCCTAGGCAGATTATACACATCCAATCCCGATTTTTCTTCTTGAAATCCTATAGGAAACCCGAGATCAAAACTCTTCAAAGACCCGAGAGCAAAACTCGTCAAATCCCTTCCCAATTATACCCACCATAACTCTCCTATATACATCTTAACGCTCCCGCGCTTAGGCCGCTATTACGAGTCCGTTTTCGATATAATTTAGCATGTAGGTTGAGGGTGTTACAAATCCGGACTTCTCCCTTTTCTTCTCTTTCTCTCTCTCATCTGTCCGTCCTTTTTTCGGGTCATCGTCGCGTCTTTTTTTATCTCTTTCATCGTTTCTAATATCGATATCATCATACTATCATTTTATCATCAAATAAAACATTATTCCTAGGATGCAATATCGACTCTATAGTCGAATATCAGATCTGAAGGAATTAGTCAATAAATCAAACAAGTATTAAAATTCATCATTCTAAGGATGCGATACCGACTCCATAGTCGAATATCAAATCTAACGGAATCAATAAAAAAAGCCAAAATAGCCCTCCATGCGAGTCGCGCGGAGTTCATGCGAGTCGTGCGGATCTCATGCGAGTCGCGCGCCTTTGCAAGTCGCGCGGTTGCCTGGAAATTGCGACACAAAAGGGATTATTTCGTCCTATTACAATTTTAAAACAACTTATAACATCTTGTCTAAAAATCACTCTAAATATTGGATGTTGGTTCCATAACCGAGTATCGAATATGACAAGTATTGAAAGTTAAGTCGTGTATAAATTATACAATATTTCTATGTGATTTAATAAATCATCGATTTAAACATTAAAGGCATCATCAAATATTTTCATGACCTCGGTCAAACACGTGTCGAGTCCATCACGTGTCTTACTCTTTTCAAAATCATGCATCATGTCGTTTACATCGTTTATTCAATTTACAAACCGTTATCATCATTACTAACTCGTTTGTTTTGTCTTTGTATCTTATTTTCGTTGTTTGTTTTATTATACTAAAACGGACCTCGCATGCTAAATACAAACTTCGACATAAATTCAAAGATGCATTAAAATGACATATAATTCACATGTTTAGACAAAACGCTGTTTGCATATCATTTAACCGTCAAACTAACACGCGTACACCAAAAACGAACGATATCTAAGTAGAGGCCGCTAAGTGCGGGCGGGGTTGGGTGTTCTTTGTGAAATTCCCAACACGTACCCTCACCCCTTACTCAGAACCATGATTTCTGGATGTCCGAAACCGTTGGCATACGAGAGTCATTCAATACATGATTTCCGATAATGTCGGTATCAGTATCGCAATGCAAAGGGACGAACCCAATAAACTCTGAAATCGGAATAGGCCGTACTCTGTGCACGGCCCAGTAAGACATAGAGTGGGTTCGAATGGGCCCGAACTCTCACAAAGTTTGGTGGCGACTCCATTTAGATTTAAATTTCAATACGAGATCCATCTCACATGAGATTCATTCGCCTCCCCAAACCCGCGCATGGCCGCGTCGGGGTGGACCTATGTCGTGTCCACAGTATGACAATGATTTCAGTGTATATATATATATATATATGTTGATTAATTGGTGTATATAGTAACAATTTTGGTGTATATAACAATTATTTTACTGCATATATTGAGTTCTTAAGTGTATGTATATATAGTGAGTTTAATAGCGTAAATAATGAGTTTTTTTAGTGTATATAACAGTTATTTTGATGTAAGTTCCATTGTTTTAGGTTATTTCAGTGAAAATATACGTTACCTCCAACCACCACCCTTAAGTAGAAAAAAATCAATAATATAACATTCAATTCAATGTCTATGTTAAAAAGTAAATTATTAATAAAAACAAAACACTTAATTGTCTCAAATATAAATTATGATTTATTAGGGCTTAATCTAATTAGGGATTAATTAGAAATTGAATAATAAATTTGGGTTTTAAAAAGAAATCGAATACAAAATTAATCAATAAAAACAATGTTTATTACGAGTAATAAAAACAAAGTTTGGCTTAATTGAATACAAAAGTAAAATTAATAAAAAAAAAAAACAAAATTACTTGTCTCATGCATAAATTATGATCCATAATCGTAAAGTTACCAAAGAATTTAGTTAGTTTCTAATGGGTTGAGAAAAGAAGCAAAGTGTTACTGTTACGTTTTGAGAGAGGAGAAAAGGGTAGCGAAGGGAAAAAATAATGAAAAATTGGGTATGAACTAGTAAAACATGACAATGATCTAGCAACTACGTTGATCTTTTAGTTTCACTTTATGGACTTCTTTCGAAGCCCAGTTCACCTCCGCGCACACTATAATTTAAAGAGTACTAATTTTCTCTATACTATAAATTTGATTTTTACAGTCCAAACTTTATATACTTGGCCCAAACTTTGGGGGGGGGGGGGGCATCCGACTCTAGTCATACGAGTATTTATTATGATAATGTACTGACAGAGTGAACCCACTAGCACGTGAAATCGATTGATGTCTCTATTGCCGAAAAATACATATTTTGGAGTATAATAGTTGTATGTCATGTTTTTTAGTGGTAGGACGGCCGACCAATACCAACACACACTCACATGAAATATTTTAGCGATACTAAACTTAAGATCACCAATGATGCTACTTTATTCTTGGTAAATTATTGGATTATATCAATTGATTTCTTTAATATTTAATTTGGTATTGAATTTTAATTAGCCAAAGATATGAGAAAATGACCATTACATTTTATTATCAATCAAATGAAAATTAACATGACTATATGCAATTTCAGTACAAAGGTGAAATACACTAACACCCACATGAGTGAACTCAAAGTCATGATGCAAGAAATAATAAAGTTAAGTAATGGCCTAGCTAACATCTTATTCTATGCTGGGGCAGAGACATTCTCCTCATCACCGGTGTTCTGCATTTTTAACAAATTATTATTATAAGTATTAGACTATGCATCATAAAAAATATCGAAAATATATTAACCAATTATTACGTGAATTAACATAAATATTTTGTGTGTGATAATTTTATGCGATGAAGGTACATGATTATTCAGACAAAAAATAATAATAATGAGGGTTGGCTTTAAAATTCAACTGCGAAATACGCCACCACTTATATAGTAGAGATTTAATTGACAACGATATAATAGTAAATGATTTATATAATTCGTACTCGTAGTTTTTGCTTATGATCATGTTGAATCTTATGTTTATACTTAAATAAGCTACACTCTTTACCTAGACCATCCGATGATGAATATTGACATGATACCATGGGATTTTATTAGTATTTGAATAATATCAAAATAATATTATCTAGTCCAGAAACTTAATTCATTTTCAATTTTGAAAAAAAAATTATACGTACAACAAAAGAAGGATTTAGGGGTGAGCAAAACTGGAGACTTTATTTGATTAGTTTGATAAATCAGTTTGGGGATCTAGTTTTAGAAAGTATGATTTTTTTCAAATCGGAAACCAATTTTAAATCTGAGACCCAATTTTGGAGTTTGTCAATTTGATTTGTCTTTAGTTCTTTATTAAACAGAGTATTAATTTTCAAAAAAATTCATGTTATCAACAACCAACACTCAACGGGCTTAACAATAGCAAATCTAAATTTCCCAATATTAAAGAAGAATATTTTGTTAAGCAACAACTCATCAAAGACAGCAACAACTAGCAACTATTAGTTCTTAATTTTTCTTCATTTCGAAGTGTAAATAGCTTTAAAAACTGCATCTCCAGTTTTGAAAATTGCGAACCTAACCTGAACCGCTTTAACACTTAAAAAAGCGGTACGGGCATCTTGATCGGTTTTTCAAGTAAAAAAACCGCTTTAACCAATTTTTTAAACCTCTTTTTAGTTTTGTTTCGATTTTTTAAACCAATTCTCTTCGTTTTTTTTGGCTCACCTCTAAGAAGAAATAATTTTTATGTCAACGCTTCTATGGTATTTAGGCTTGTAAGTGGTATATCTATATTTATTTTTAGTATATTATGTCTTATATTTATTTAATTTGAAACATTATTATGTCTTATAGATAAGATAAGTCTGATTGAGATAAAAAGGGTTTTAGATTATATATCGCAAGCGATTTTTTTACATGGAAGACAAGATTCACATCAGAGTATAATTGTCGCTTATTTTTCAATAATTTACTTACACTTAATTACTCCGTACAATAACTTCACAAAGAATAAAAAAATATTGGATTGTATTTGTGTCAACAAATTTTCTTAATTAGTTCAAGTATCATGATTTCAATAAGCTTGCGTAAAATCACGTAACATTAAAAGTACAATATGACAATAATATACATAGAAAACAAAAATTATGATATTGTGTCACAGTAAAGGTGTGTTTTGATAATAAAAAATTGGAAGAAAATAGAATAGGAAAGGAAGGAAGAGAAAGGGAGGGAAGGGGAGGGGAAATGGAGGACATAAGTTTTTCCTCCAAATCTGACCTATTTAAGTGAAGAAATAAATTGGATTAAATGAGGGAACTGAGGGATCCATTTTCCCTCCCCTCCGAATCCTTCAGCCCCATTTTTTTATCCATTTCCGTCCGTCAAACACGCCGTTAAGAGACGATCGTTTTAATTGTTAAGTCGTGTGTGAGTCGATTGATTTATCAGTTAAATAATTGTTTATTACTATCAATAAATGAAATTTTTTTGGGCCAAAAAATGGTTGCACATGGGAAGATGATATTAAAGAATTACTACTCCCTTTATCAACAAAGTTTTACACTCACTATAAATAGATCATCCAACTAAAGTTTTACATATTTTTTTGGAAAACAGCTTACCGTATATTTCTCATATTCTTTCATTATTTACCCAAATTGTCATTACTTTTACCACTTTCATTTGGTTGACCCATATGACCCTTTGGTTTATCAATATACCCTTACTCGCTTGTTACTTTCTTTCTTAAAATTTGTGATATAGCTTATGTAAGATTGTTTGGATGGGAGAGAGTACTAACTAGTGTAACACTTACGTTACACATAATTTTTAATTTATTTTTTATTTATAGAAATGTCTAATTACTCACATGACGAAATTATAGTTTAAGGAAATATACATATTTATGTTCGGTTAATCATTTGAGAATAAATTATTGTTTTTTAATCAGTTTATCTCTTATGTTTTATAAATAATTTAACATTATATATGATTAAATGAATTGTGAAATACATGGTAAACAACAGGAATATGAAAATAGTAAAGCTCATTTTTATTATTTATTTTAATAATATCATTTTAGATATTTAGTCCACTACTTTATTAGTGAGACGAGACTTTAACTAACTAGCTAGAGAATTTGGATTAGGTTTAATTATGGTACAAGATTACTTACAAATTCATAGCTAAATGTGAGGTTTAATTTAGACGGAAAAGTTGAATTGCTATTTTTGTACCTTCTTTTTTCTTTTAGTAATTATGAGATTAAAATGAAATGGTCATCATATTTATTATTACATACGAAACGTACTACGTATAAAGTACATGACGATAAGTGATTACTGATTAGTATAAGGGTGAAATACATGGAATTATCGTATAATTGTCAATTTATAAAAGAACTCATACAAATAATGATTAACCAAAAAATTATATATTCATAAGTTACTTATTTGGTTTAAGAAGAAATTTTGGAGCAACTTTTAAGAGCATTGTTAACGTGAGTTATCATGTGATTTTCCATATATCCTTTTGTATATAATTGTTTCATATACAATTTATGAAATAATGTACTCATAAAAACGCCTCATTAAATACAAGTAATGTTTGTATAAAGATATGAAATTTTATTACTACTAAAATTTATATCGATGCCATAAAATAACTCATATAAATAGAGCACAAATTCATACATAGTATTTACTAGAAGACACTTTTACGGGTTTTTTAAACCCATTTATTATACTTCATTCTCACTTAAAGATTGTCCCATTCCTCATTATTATATATGAGGAGTATTTTAATGAAACGGGACAATCTTAAAGGGACAGATGTAGTATGATTTTACAAAAAAAAAATTATATGAACATTGTTTCATGTTAGGACTCCAACGGCTCCAAGTTACCAAGTGTACCGTTGGTAGCTTAGCAATCCTACTCAAACAAGGGAACAATCCTTCCCATATATGTGTAATTATTTTATAGCTGTTACATAATTGATTCCCTTCCATACTTATTCCCTGTCTTGTATATTATATAGTAGCTTTGTACTTTGGAAGACACACATCTTTTTGAATACAATTGAATATAACAACACAATCATTCCGATATCGGTTGCTATTATGGTATCAGAGCACTAAGCTATTCCTATTCCTCTATCTCTTTGATATTTTTTTTTCTTCTGTTCCCTCCAATGACAGGAACAGATACTCCTGAAAACTCGAAAAACTCCAATAACCCGACTAACCCCTCTTTCTCGATCGACAATCCGGGGGCTAGTATCTCACAAATTCAGTTCAATGGTCAGAATTACGACGAATGGGCTAAAGCTTTTCGCCTTGCTCTTCGCGCAAAAAGTAAACATGGATACATCGATGGCACCGTAACCAAACCAACGGCCCCATCTGAACTCGAATCGTGGTATGCGACTAATGCCATGGTTGGATCGTGGATTTTTAACACCATTGTTAAAGACCTTCGTAAGACTATTTCTATTCGGGACGAAGCTAAGCTCGTATGGGATGATATAAAACAGAGATATTCGGTTGGGAACGATGCTCGCATTTACCAACTCAATGCTAACATTATTGGTTGTAAGCAAAGCTCTACCGAAAGCATCATGGAATATTTCAGCCGTCTCAAACGGTTGTGGGACGATTTGAATGAATGTGATCCTCTTCCAACAGATAAGTGCACTAGTTCCTCCTGTGAATTAGTCTCTCATTATTCTGATCGTCGTGAAAAGAAACGTATTCGTGACTTTCTGATGGGACTCGATTCTCGTTTTGCGGTCGTTCGTTCTCAAATTTTAGGTACTGACCCTCTCCCTACCTTCAATATCATTTATAATAAATTAATTCAAGAGGAAGGGGTGCACAATATTATGCAACCCAGTACTGATAATCGACCCGATTCCATGGTATATGCTGCTCGTGTTAATACCGGGGGTCGTTTTCAAGGGGGAGGGCGTGACTATAAACCCAATGCTCGTTTTCCTCGTTCTGACAGGGCTGATACAAATGACTCCACTAAACCTCATTGTTTCGCCTGTAACCGTTCCGGTCATAGTATGAAATCTTGTTTTAGGGTGACGGGAAACTTCCCCGAATGGTGGGGGGATAGACCGAGAGATAGGATTTATATTAGCACAGAAAAGTCGGATTTTGGGAAGCCTATTTTGGTCCCCGACTCGCGTAGCAAGTTGTCTGATCGTGCCCCTGTTGCACGTGCAAATATGGCTGACGGTAGTGGAGGTTCGTCCTTACAGCCTTCCACTCTCCATGCCATGGACCGAGTTGATTTAAATGCATTGAGTTCGTCTGATCTAGACGAGCTGACTCGTTTATGGCATTCTCGTAAGACGATCGCTTCCGACACTGATCGCCTCAATGGTAATGTCTCTTCCTTTTCTTGGATAATTGATACCGGTGCATCTCATCATATGTCAGGCTCATTGGATCATTTTACAAATATTCATGAAATTGCTCCTATTTCCGTTGGCTTACCAAATGGTGATCTCACCCTCGCTACGAAATGTGGCGATATTATTTTATCACATCGACTCATTCTTAAAAATGTTTTATATGCTAATAATTTACAATGTCATTTAATTTCGGTCTCGAGTCTTCTTTTGGATGACTCACTTACTATTCAATTTTCGCATAAATTGTGTTTAATTCAGGACCGTACCTCGAGGACGGTGATTGGTGCGGGTGAGCAAAGTGAGGGCCTTTACTACCTAACTGGAGTTCGCAATCACGAGGCCAAAATTTGCACGGCCGGAAACCTTGACACTGTCGAACTATGGCATCGAAGGTTGGGTCATCCATCTTCACACATTTCCCGTTTTCTTCCCGTTTTTAATAAATCACCTCGAACTAGTTCTCTTTTTCAAAGCAAACATTGTGATATTTGTTTACGCGCGAAGCATACTCGCGAACAATTTCCCTTAAGTTTTAATAGAGCCGATAATATTTTGGATTTAATTCATTGTGATTTATGGGGTCCGTATTCGGCAAACGGCTCTTGCGGCTCACGATTTTTCCTTACTATTGTCGATGATTTTTCTCGTTCCACATGGGTCTACTTATTACGTCATAAAAGTGAAACTCGTCAAACTTTATTAAATTTTTTCGCTTTAATGAAACGTCAATTTAACAAGGACATTAAAGTGTTTCGTAGTGACAATGGGAGAGAATTTACTTGTCTTGATTCTTATTTTTTAAACAATGGTATTATTCATCAAACGTCTACGGTCGACACTCCTCAACAAAATGGGCGTGTCGAACGTAAACATCGACACATTTTAAATGTAGCTCGTGCCCTTTTATTTCAAGCTAGTTTACCAATTTTCTTTTGGGGCGAGTGTATTTTAACCGCGGTTTATTTAATTAATCGTACTCCTACACCTTTACTCGATGGGAAAACTCCCTACGAATTATTATTTAATAAACCACCTCCGATGTCTAATATACGGATTTTTGGTTGTCTTTGTTATGCTAAAAATTTAAATCGATCCCACGATAAATTTGCCGAACGAAGTCGAAAATGTGTATTTTTGGGGTACCCATTTGATAAAAAGGCTTGGAAAGTTTACGATCTTGACACCGGCGATTATTTTTCTTCACGCGACGTTGTCTTTCTTGAACATGATTTCCCGTATCATTCAATTAATATACATGAAAACCGTGATGCCTCCATGTTCCTTAGTGAAGATAGTTTGACACCGATCGACACTCTCACCATTACTCAACCCGATCCAATTTCTCGACCCGTCGTAACATCACCAGTTGACGACCCACAACCATCTCCCACCACGACACACTCGGACCCCACCACCACAACCATATCTGGCCCTACTCCGACCCCACATCCAGAAACCACGATTCACTCTGACCCGACCTCTGACACATCAACACACCCTGAACATCCACCCGACAACCCAACTACATTTCTTTTAGGACGTGGCCATCGACCAAAATTTCCCAACTCACGTCTCCAAGGTTACGTCCAAGACACGATTCGGCCCTCATCTCACATGCTCACTACATCGTCCCCGTCCTCAGGTACACCTTTTCCTCTCCATCATTATATTAATTGTGCTAAATTTTCCCCTAATCACAAGATGTTCTTATCGGCCGTGACTAAAGGTTACGAGCCTAGCTCTTTTAATGATGCCATGCAGGTACAACATTGGCGTGACGCCATGAAAACCGAAATCGATGCTCTGGAAAAAAATGACACATGGACGCTCGAAGACTTGCCACCGAACAAGAAGGCCATCGGTTGTAAATGGGTTTACAAAATTAAATACAACGCTGATGGCTCCATTGAACGTTATAAGGCTCGCTTGGTGGTTATGGGAAACCGACAAGTAGAAGGTGTAGATTATACTGAAACGTTTGCTCCAACAATTAAACTTGTCACGGTCCGAATCTTACTTGCCATTGCGGCGGCTAAGAATTGGGCCCTTCACCAAATGGATGTCCACAACGCTTTTCTTCATGGCGACCTTAACGAAGAGGTGTATATGAAGCCTCCCCCGGGTTTTAATTCAAGCACGAACGGTAGAGTATGTCGCCTTCGCAAGTCCCTATACGTCTTGAAACAAGCACCCCGATGTTGGTACGCTAAACTCGCCTCTGCTCTATTCCAGTACGGTTTCACACAATGTCCATATGATCATTCATTATTTTCTCTCACAAAAAATGACACCGAAGTACATGTACTCATTTATGTGGACGATCTAGTAATCTGTGGGAACAATTCCACTATGATCGATCGCTTTAAAGCTTATCTTGGACAATGCTTTCACATGAAAGACTTGGGTCGTCTTAAGTACTTCCTCGGTTTAGAAATTGCACGAAATAACTCCGGGCTCTTTGTTTCTCAACGCAAATACGCTCTTGATATTTTGACCGAAACGGGTTTACTTGGTTCAAAGCCAGCCTCGGTCCCAATGGAGCCGAATCATCGTCTTGCATTATCCAGTGCTTCCTCGTTGGACGACCCTCAACCCTATCGTCGTTTGGTTGGGCGTTTGGTGTACCTCACTATTACTCGACCAGAACTTACGTACTCCGTTCACATCTTGGCTCAATTTATGCATAACCCCACTTTGGATCATTGGCATGCTGCTCTCCAAGTTGTTCGCTATATAAAAAATTGCCCCAGTCAGGGCCTTCTACTACGATCTGACAGTACTTTACAGTTACAAGCCTATTGTGATGCGAATTGGGCTACCTGCCCTTTAACTCGTCGGTCCTTATCTGCTTATTTTGTTCTCCTTGGCAACTCTCCCGTCTCTTGGAAAACTAAGAAACAAAATTCTGTTTCTCGATCCTCCACTGAAGCCGAATATAGAGCAATGGCTTATACCACGTGTGAACTCAAGTGGCTCAAAGGTATTTTACAATCCCTCGGTATACATCACGAAACTCCCATCCGATTATTTTGTGATAGCCAGTCCGCGTTATACATTGCGAAAAATCCCGTTTTTCACGAACGAACAAAGCACATAGAAATTGATTGTCATTTTGTTCGCGACGAATTACTAAAAGGTACTATTACTACGAATTACGTCCATACGAAGCAACAACTAGCTGATATATTTACAAAGGCACTTGGACGTGTTCCATTCGACGATTTGCTCTCCAAGTTGGGCGTCTCGACCCTCCACGCTCCAACTTGAGGGGGGGTGTTAGGACTCCAACGACTCCAAGTTACCAAGTGTACCGTTGGTAGCTTAGCAATCCTACTCAAACAAGGGAACAATCTTTCCCATATATGTGTAATTATTTTATAGCTGTTACATGATTGATTCCCTTCCATACTTATTCCCTCTCTTGTATATTATATAGTAGCTTTGTACTTTGGAAGACACACATCTTTTTGAATACAATTGAATATAACAACACAATCATTCCCGATATCGGTTGCTATTATTTCAATATATAATTATACCTGAGATGGAGGTTCAGTTGGCTTAGTAAGATAGGTTAGCTTCAAGTTGTCAACTGAGTCAAAAGCAACCATTTTTGCACAATAGAAATTTAATTGATTATTGTATTATAAGTAGAGGATTTGTATAACTGTTTGGTAGAAGGAAAACTCTTGTAAGTATTTATATAGGCTACAATCCTACACAAGTGATTATTACTATGGGTGAGGACAAGGTTTTGCAAACCAGTTTTTAAATTTGATAAATTTGACATTTTGACTATCTTTAAACAAATTATTATTACTAGGGATTAGGACAAGGTTTTGCAGACCGCTTTTGATTTGTCATTTTGACTATCTTTAAACAAAATATTATTACTAGGGATTAGGACAAGGTTTTGTAGACCGCTTCTGAATTTATCATTTTGACTATCTTTTTTATAGTCATAGACGGTAGCTAGATCGGTCGAACGGGTCAAACAATCGGGTATCTGGTTTAGTTAGTTGGGTTTTGGTAAAATATAGGTCGTGTATAAATTGGATTTGAAAAATATCTTCCAAATGGTATTGGTGAGCGGTTTAACCTAGTTTGATAAATTTTCTCGGGCATCTAAGGCCACCTTTGTATTAATATAAGCAGGAGTTGACAGTGCTATATATCATATATGTAATCCCCTAGAAATTCTAACGCAATACAGTGACGGAAAAACTGTAGAGTTGGGGAATAAAACACACTGACAAACTATATCTTAGTAAAAGAAATGATAAGTCAATACAAATGCCTCTTTTTACAAAAGAGCTAAAAAGAAAATTCTCCAAACATGTTTATAAAATACATAAATTACATGAATGAAGAAAGAGTAGGATCCACGCTACTCGCTAGCTCACACCCAAAACCCAACAGCGAAAACCTGTCATGTTATAAACATAAGAGCCACATCAGTGGAGAGTAACTCGGATGTTCTCCCACCCATATTATATTATATGGAAAATAATAGTATTATTATATCAAAAAAATTAAAATGGAAAACATTAAAATGATATAGAAAAATAAGCTTTCGAAGAAACTTAAAATATTGGAACAATGTAATCAGAACAAGTTTTGATAATAAATAGAAACTTACTAATTTTAGAAAATTACTTAAAATAGAAATATTGATATAGAAAATACGTAAGTGATTAAAATAGGTGAAACGTATAAAGATAGCATTTCTAACGAAATTAACATTTTATTATTATCGTCGTTATCGTAACTTTAATATATTTCTAAATTCGTTACTAAAAATATAATTCAAATGGAATAAGTCAAAGTATAATATTTTATAAATAATTAGGAGAATCGAGTTAAAACGATAAATTTTCAGAAAAGAAATGTTTTAAGAAAATGATATCAAAATTAATTGAGTCAATGAGTTTTATAAATGAAATGAAATTTACAAAAATTTCAAATTATTTTCAACAAATATTTTTTATTAATAAATAATACAGATTTTATTAAAAATAGTCAATTTTAAACAAATAAGAAATTATTAGTGAAAATACTCTCGACTAAAAATATATTTAAAACAAAATCGACTATTTTCTCATTTATTAATATAAGTCGTAGGACGAAATTAATTCATTGAACGAATATACAAATGTCGATTATATAATATAAAAATACGATTTTGACTGAAAATTATAAATTAACGAAATATGATGAAAACATGAAATCGATATTATTTAGTTACTAATGTCACGATAAACAACAAAATATTATAACGATAATTAATAATAGAATTAGTAACGATTTATAAAACGATATCGAAAGTTTTAAAATATTTATAAGTTACACAATTTTAAAAAATATATTATTAGCAAATAATAAATAGCTAAAATTAGAAAATCGAAGTTAAAATATTTACTACATACTACTACTCAAACATCCCCTATCCCCTATATTACCAACTAAAAGAATAAAAACTTACTAAAAAGTTTCTCCAAAATGCATCATGCTTAATATAGAAATAAGTAGAACAAATCAATTAAATTTCATAGAAGACAAAAAAAGTCAAAATAATTTGAACAAACTTATAATAAGAAAATCATCAAAGTAAAAATAAATATAATCACTTCATATTTTTAAATAATATTTTTGCTTTTCAAGGTTAATCTCTCTTCAATTTTAAAAAAAACATAGAATGTGTGATTTTTTTTAAATATGTGCTATTAAACAATTTAAGATTATATTACTCATATGAGTAATCAATTCTTAATACTAATTCTTATGAGTATGTTCTAAGTAGAAAATTGAGACTTTGAAAGTATGAGAATAACATATACGCAGTAATAAAAAAAATATCTTTATTAAAATATACATGTATATTGACTTACTAATTTATTTTGATTGGTTAACAGTTTCTAATTATTCTCTTAAATAAAAATTTAAAAGTTGTGCAATGAAAAAATTAATATCTAAATTTTAGAATATCTATGAAATAAATTTGCATATGTACTGTGCATATGCACGAGGTTTGTACTAGTACGATATAAAATCGAGTAACTTCCTAAAGTTACCTTTCGTGATAAATCGTCAAAGCATTCCCTTCCATCCACTTGTCCAAGTTCTAATTAGTCTTGATACTTGTCTTACAAAACAACTTCGAGACTTCAATGGAATTTGAGACATATAGAAACTTAAACAAGGAATCGGGATTAGGGAATGTTGGAAACGACTAGAGGTGTCACAGAAAACACGAATAGGATAACAGGGGGAGGTAGAAAGGCTCGACTACGAAATGAGATGGCAAAAGATATAGGCACAGGACCATAGGAAATTGAAACGAAGGACACAAAACGAGCAGGAGTAAGGAAATTGATAAACTTTGAAAATTAGAGTATGAACAGAAGGTAAGAAGACAGCAGAAGCGGTGAACAACATGAGACAGATACAGAAAGAGAGAACATACACCGTAGCATCAAAATTTGCAAGCAACAGCTGGACATGACAGAAACATTCGAAGGATGAAATAAATTCACAGACGGAAACAAAGAGCAGCAGCCATGGACAGAAACACAGCAGTAGAGGTGACAATACAAAAAACCAAAACGTGACAAAAGCAGTAGTGAAACATAACAGCGGTAACACACCACTGAAATGCGAACAACAACAGCCAAACCGGCAACGACGACAAACGAAATCAGAAGAAGAAGAAGAAGAAGAAGAAGAAGAATAAATGTAGGACGAAATAAGAAGAGGGAACAGAAGAGGAAGAAGACAATAGAGGCCATCAGCACAAATTAAAGTAAGAGAACGAAGAAGAAGAGAAAGACGAACAACAATCGACAGAACAAACGAGTAGAAAAATGGGTAAGACACAAAACAGCAGCCACGAGCAACAACAGAACGTAGCAGCAGCGGTAAACATGGACGAAAAAAAGAGGAACGAACAGAATAGTGACATAATTTCAGCAACAGACATTACTGCACAAAGAGGACGACATAAGGAGACGGGGAAAAAGAATTACCCTTACGAAATCAAGCAAAGGGTGGCAGACAAAACGCAGCAACAACGAATCCAAAACAGAGTCAATCTCGACAGCATAAAGCAGAGGGAGAGCGACATGGATGAATGATGGTGATGGGTACACGAGAAGGAGGAAGAATCAAGGAGAAGAGGGAAAAAGCTGGTGAATTGAACAAATGAAGTAGGGAGATGTATGAAGCGGTGGAAGAAATGGATGAAGGGTGATAGAAGAGGTGCGTGAATGTGAGTGTTGGAAAACAAAATAAAAAAGGGGGTGAACGTATATAATAGTGGGATGAATTCAATTCACCAAAAAATAAGTGTACGGATTCCGAGACAATAAGTATACGATGTATACAGATTAATTAAATGAATCGGGTAGGAGACGAATTCCGTAACGATAAGTTGACTGACCCACGTATTGAATTAAAATCGAATTAATAAAATTAATAAATAATCGGGCCGTCAAATAAAATAAGTAAATAAAGAATTCGAGACGAAAACGAAGCTTATAGAAATAAATAATTAGACGATGAAATAATATTCCCCGATAAATAATAAATTTTTGATAAAGTGAATTAAATTGATTTTTTGAGGAAAGTTAATAGATGTTTTGACGAAACTTAAAATAAATGAACTTGGAGCCAAAAATAGAAATTCGAGATTAAATATAAATAAATAAAAAGAATTTAGAATTTAAATTTTTCAAATAGACTTTCGATAAGAATTAAATTAAATGTATAAAATATGTCAAAACAGAAATAAAAATATGTTTCAAATATAAGAAGAGTTTCCAAGACAAATAGAATTTTAGGAGTTTGAAACGATTAAACGATAGATTCGTTTTATAATAATTTAAGAATTACGAGTTAAATCGTAAACAAAATAAAAATACCAATATAACTTCAATTTAATTTAATTTATAAAATCAGGGGTGTTACAATATATGGGTATGTTTGATTGATTAGAATCATTTGAATTTGCAAAGTATTACTGTGATAGCTTAAATGAAATGTTGCATGATTATTAAAGGAGTATTACTTACTTACCAATAAACGGCTACTGTACACATGATTCAAATATGATAAGAGCTGACATGAGAGGAATCAAAGAACAGGTCTGGTGTCTCTATATTGAATCACATATAAAATCACTGTGTAATAACATTATGAATTTTGCATGAGATGTGTACATACATGTTTATGTTTCATTGCGGTTGTGCTCTCCCTTGATTGTTCTGAGTTGGTCGTGTTAGTGTTATCGCTTGTAGAAGGTTTTGAATAAGAATAGGAAATACTGAAATGGTCACAGTCTAAAAGGGTGTAATATAAGGTCGCGTGACGCTTCTTCAAAATAAAACATATTCCCTCCGTTCCAATCAATTCCATACATTTGGTTATTGTGCTATTCATAGGTGTGAAGAATCATTGATGTAACTTTTAACATATACGATAAAATATAGTTACGTGAGATCTTGTTTAAATTGTCTAATCGAGTGCATCATGAATATCAATTTTTTATATTTTTTAGAAATATATAATTAAAGATATAGACAAAAGAAAACGCGCATCGGTGTACGTGATAACAAATGTATGAAATTGATTGGAACAGAGAGAGTAGTATGCATTGACACAAACAAACCTAGTCTTACGAGCATGACATAATGGTTGAGTCAGCATGGTTACTTTTAACTGAGCCAGACATGTAGAGACGACAAAACTGTGTATTGTACTAGAACTGATGTACTAAAGTATGGATGGAATTATAATAAATGTATGTTGTTTATTATATGTGAGGTAATATCACCGAATAATATTACTCCCTCTGGTCACTATTTTTTGTCCCATTTCATGAATATTTGTGAATAATATTTTAATAGAATGGGTGAAATATAGTGATTGGAGGGTGTAGTTTGGTTGCGTGTAACTGGTGTAATGTATGATCCAACGATGTAGTTGATCTCCCCACGGATAACGTGTTTCCACCAGAAGAGAATTAACTAGAATCATATGGATAATTGTGTATTAGATGTACCATGTGAACGATGTTTTTAATACGTGAGAATCTAAATTATATCCTTTAGCTTGTGATGATTATGTAATTTGGAATGTGTGGATATGCTTGCGTGATGATTCTTACGCTTGGGTGAGTGGGTGTGTAAATTGGGGTGACCTTTCTTGAATGGGATATGCATTATCTTTTTTAGGCCGTTGTATCAAAGTGTTTAAGGGTAATGACGTGACCTTGACGCGTATGAATACTGAGAATAGGTTGAGGTCAGTTGGAATTGGAACAAGTGGATTGGTTGTGAGGCACCCAAGTTAAATAGATCGTTTAATTAATATACGTAAGACATTCAACAAAACTTTTGTTTGGGTATTTGTATAACGTGTTCGCAATGTGAGCCGTGTTTGGTGTCTTGTATAATCATCTCATGAATGACGAGGTCTTCACGGCTTAATAAACTATTCGAACTGTAACAGATAGTGACTGGAAAAGAGACTGGTTATGTTTTTAATCATAACGGTCAAATTTGAATCGATCGTTGGAGTTGATTAGTCAATGTCTTATGATCGTTGTCTGATTTGGTCCTGAAATTAAAGGCCTCAAAAGTCACACAGTACCTATTTCATACATTGTACAAATTTCTGAGAAAACGAGAAGATGTTTACTGTTAGACGTAAAAAAATGTAGAAGTCATTCAATTATCTTTCGATTCATGTTGGAATAGGGCGAAAGCATCAATAATTCAATATATACTCGAATATAAATTTCTTTAGAATTTTTTGAACAACCAACTGTCAATATATGACACAAATGTCCTATTTAAGTGGGTAGCAAAATATCTCAGAAATCTTGAAAAGTCACGTTAAACATGCAATTTTAATTGTTATTATCCACGTTTTTCGGTATGATTTGGTTCAGAAATTAAATATCTCAAATTCGTACAGTAACTACTCTATAAATTGCACAGATGTCCGAGACTAACAAAAGTTGCGTACGGTTTGACAGAAACACATTTTCAAGTCATTCGACTATATTTCTAGTCATCTTGGAAGTGGGCGAAAGTTTAAATATATATTCGAATCTAAATTCTTTTAGAGTTTTTTATTAACCGAAAATCTTTTTATGGCGTACAGGTCCTATTTAAATTGGCCAAAATTTCAAAGATTTAAAAAATCACCTAAAATAGGCAGTTATGATGGTTATTATCCACTTTTTTTTGTTTGATTTGGTCACAAAATTGAATTTTTCGCAATTGTCATAGTAACTACTTTATACATTGTAAAAATGTCCAAGAGTAATAGATGGTGCGTAGGGTTTTAAATTAACATATTTAGAAGACATTCGACTATTTTTTGAGTCACGATAGAATAGGCGAATAGTTAAATATGTTCTCGAATCTGAAGTCTTTTAGGGGTCGTTTGGTTTGAGATATTCAACGAACGCTACAACAGATGCATCAAAATACAACGGTACAAACCTTTGTAAAAGGGTGTTGTAGAAACTTCTATTACAGAAAGTATCTACAACATGCATATTTCCGTGAAAGCTTGCTTATTGGAAAAAATCTTTACAACGGTCATCTTCCTAACAGACACATGAGATTTTAGTCTAATAGACACGTGAGATTTTAGTCTCCAACTTGGTTTAGAAATCAACTATTAGCTGCGCATCTTAACCTTATTATTTTATAGTAGTTGGATTTCCTAAACCTAAGCATACTAATATTTCCATAACTCTTCATCATGCATGTAAAAGTTTGAGGTTATATAAGACCTCATTAGTTTTGGGATTATTGACACATTCTTCCATTGAATTATTTGTTTTGTAAAATTTATTTGGAGTTGATGAGGGTTGGTTGCCTGTCATTGGCCGCCCGCCAATCGGGCCCCGAGGCGACCGAGCCCCAAGAAGGGGGAAGGATCTGTCCTGCTGCTTTTCCCATCAGTTACTGGAATCTCCAAGTGTGGCCCCAATTCCTTGGGCCGTCCGCCAAACGGAGTAGACCAGGCCTGCCGCCTGCGTCCAAGGCATCCCCGCCTGAATAAAGCCAAAAGGGAACCAAGGACCCATCCGTCATTTTGCCTAAGGTAATTGGGAATGGAGGGATGGGAGGCCACCACTTGTCACTCTCCCATCCAACCATTCCTCTTTCTCTTCTCTCTCTTGTGGGAAGGTATAAATACCTCCCCATTTCCCACATGAGAGGGGTTGGATTTTCTCTCTCTAGACTCTTACTCCTAAAACGCCGCCTAGTTCCTCACGAGCTAGGTTCGTCAAGGCATTTCACGGACTGACTTAGGCATCGGAGAGGGTTTCCTCGGACAACCTCCGAGGCCCTGTGCGTTCATTGTGTAGGGAGCAGGCCATTTCCGCCGGGAAGGTCCGATCTAAGGAGTGAGAGAAAGGGGAGACCAAGGGAAATCAAACGATCAGTTGTTCGCAATTAACCCGATTATACAGCCCGGATCCTAGGCCGGGTGAATTGTTTCCGTGACCGGAACAGGAGTTAAAGTAAAACTATTTTGGAGTCAAAAATATTTTTAATATATTTTTATAAGGTTGGATTTGTCACGGAGGATTACCTTTTACTTGATTACTGTGTTCATTGCTCTAAGTACTTGTCGGTTGAAAATCAACGCTCTTACATCTGTGTTACAAAGAAGACAATCCATAAGAGAACATCGGCTAAACCTTTTTGTATCGATTGGTTTAGGATTGAATAATTAGTGTTATTCTAGTTGAACGGTTATAGTTAACTGATATGGTTAAGTGGTGTCGCCGTAATCAAAATATAACTAACGGATAGCTAGTAATAAGTAGGGTCGATTCCGCAGGGAGGCATGTTGAATTTATAAGTTGGTCGATTAAAAGTCTATGTCACGGGTGAGATCAATTTTGGTTTTGCTAAACTAACATGCTAATAATGACAGTAAACAATAAAATAGATAAAATTAATGCTATTGACAGTAAACAAATGAAAATACTAAAAAGGGGGAGACGAAGGGAGATACGGGGAAGGTGGGGTGAGAATGATGGAGTAAAGAGGAGGGTGAATAAGGGTGTTGCTTGATTTGAATGTGAGGGATGGAGGGAAATGAAGGGTTGGGAGAAGGAGAGTTTTGTTAGTGTGCGACTGATAGGGAGTCGAGGAGGAGGGGAGGGGTCGATTCATGGGGAGTCGACTCGGGTGAAGGTGGCGAATTAGGATTGGAGTGATTCAACTGGGGGAAATCGAATAGGGGCTAGTCGATAAATAAATTTCCTTCGCCTCATTCTAATGCAAACTTTTGCCATTCCTGTACACAATCTCCACAAACATATTAGTATCCTCTTCCTCACTCAAACTATATGTAATTACGTTATTATAATTATTTACAAAAACTAAAATCACTAAATAAAAGTAAAAATACATGTTGCCTCCCGGTCAGCGCTGTTTTTTACGCTCCCGCACGACCGTGATTCCATGAATGGGTTAAGACTTGAGTTTCAGAAAAATCCTCGTCCATGGCTCTAACACCGACACCTTCATGGTACAGCTTCAATCGCTGCCCCATTAACTTTAAAAACATCTCCTGCTTTGATTTTGATTGCAATAGCTCCACTCTTGCTCACGGAAGTGACGGTAAACGTGAGTTAAATAATAAAACTTTATCACCAACTTGTAATTCTTGGGAGAGAATTCGTTTGTCGTGCCACTTTTTTGTTCGTTCATTGTAAAGCTTATCATTTTCGTAAGCATGATACCGAAATTCCTCAAGCTCAGTATTTGTAATTTCCTTTTCTCTCCACATAAAGATGCATCAAGATTGAGCTCCTTGATAGCCCAAAATGCCTTACATTCCAATTCGTTCGGTAAATGGCAAGCCTTGCCATAAACGAGTCGGTAAGGAGATGTTCCGATCGGGGTCTTAAAAGCTGTTCGGTAGGCCCAAAGAGTGTCTCGAGCTTTAAACTCCAATCTTTTCGTGTTTTCGACAATATTTTCTCAAGTAAGGACTTGAGCTCTCGGTTGGATAATTCAACTTGGCCGCTTGTTTAAGGATGATAAGCTAGACCAGTTCGATGTGTAACTTTATATTTAGCCAAAAGAGAATCTAGTTGTCACTCATGACAGTGACTTCCCCTATAACTAATGATGGCTCGGGGGACTCCGAACCTTGGAAAAATCACCTTCCTGAAAAGTGAGATGACGGTCTTTGCATCATTCATCGGCGATGCAACAACTTTAACCCACTTGGACATGTAGTCCACAGTATCAAGAATATACCAATTTCCCTTGGAGGAGGGAAAAGGACCCTGATAGTTAATTCCCCAAACATCGAACATCTCGACTTCTAGAATTTTGGTTTGAGGCATCTTGTGCCTCCTGCAGATATTCCCGGTTCTCTGGTAGGCATCACTTGCTAAAATAAAAGCATGAACGTCTTTAAATAATGTGGGCCTTAAATACTCAGATTGCAAAACCTTAGCAGTGGTTCTAGATGGGACGTGGTGGCCTTCGTAAGCTGAAGAATAACATTGCTGTAAAACACATGGTACTTCCCCTGAGGTGCACATCTCCGAAATAGCCCGTCATCACACTCCTTGAATAAATACGGGTCATCCCAAAAATATTGACGGACATCATGGAGGAATTTCTTCCTCTACTGATAGAAGAGAACTGGCGGTAGAATATTGCCAGCTAAATAATTGGCAAAATCGGCGAACCATCGATTCTCGGTAGTTGAAATCGCCATAAGGGAATCGTCTGAAAAGGAGTCATCATAAGTAGAATAATCCCTTCATCTACAATATGTAGCCGAGATAGGTGCTCAGCTACTAAATTCTCAGCTACTTTGTTGTCCCGTATCTCCAAATCAAAATCCTAGAGTAGGAATGTCCATCACTGGAGCCAGGGATTAGCTTCATTTTTGGCTAGCAGATATTTTAGCGCGGCATGATCGGTGAAAACAATGACCTTCGACTCGAGCAAATAAGTTCTGAATTTTTCTATCGAAAATACGTCCGCTGGACGCTCTTTCTCGGTCGTGGCATATTTCATCTGGGCTTCATCAAGTGTCCTACTAGCGCAGTAGATGATACTTAGCTTCTTATCCTTCCTTTGCGCTAAAACCACACCGATAGCGTAATCAATAGCATCGCACATACACTACTAGAATTAGTGGTCATTATAACAGAAAAATTCCTATGGATCTTAAAAGGTGTCGGAAAAGTAACAGTTCCTACAGATATTTCCTACGGAATCCTATTTCATCGGTCCTTGAAAGCCCCCTACGAAATTCCTACGGATTTTTGGTTGGAAACGTTTTGGGCTACAGAATTTTCCGTAGGAAAATTAGTAGGTCCAAAAAAAATAAAAATTTCTAGAACCGTCAACTAATGTTAGTACATAAATTATTTTTGAAGGTTTTCGATGTATTTATTAGTTAACTAATGTTAATGTCCAAAAAAACTGTTAACAACACTCTAATGAAAGTTTTCGATGGCTAGAAGTTTTGGAATGAGATACTTTTTTTTTATTGTAATGTGATATCTGAGATTATATTTTTTACGACAAATTTTTTAACACCCTTGATTTTTATAAACTAAAAACTTATTCGTAGTTTATCCTGTTTGCAGTTTAGCTCGTAATTCTTGTAGTTATTATAAGAAAGATTTATTTTTCAATCGTTTTGAACTCCTAAAATTCTAATTGTCTCGGAAAATTTTCTTATATTTAAAATATATTTTTATTTTTGTTTCGAATTATTTATTCATTTAACTCTTACTGAACTTCTATTTCGACGATTTGAATTCTAAACTCTTTCGATTTAAGCTCGAGCTTTTATTACCAACTCGAATCTCATTTAAGTTAAGCTTCGTCAAAACATTTATTATTTTCCTCGAGAAATCAATTCAATTCATTTTCGTCGTTCATTCGTTAATTTTCTCAAGAAAAGTTATTTTAATCGTAAACATTTGTTTCACTCTTGAGAAAAATTTTATGTATCCTCTCGAACTAATTAATGATATTCCTAATTTCATTTTTATCTCAAATAATTATTTTGTCCTCAATAAATAATTTTATTTACACATTATTGTATTCGACCCAATTACTAATTTTTCTAGCTCGATCTTAATTGGATTTCCTACTCATACCAAATTTTGACTCGATGTCTTTTTGTACCGTAATACGATTTATTCAACCTGTCTTTTAGTCAAGTCAACTTGGTACCCGTTTTGTTTCTGACCTTTTCATTCAAACCCTATTTCCATTTCTCCTTCATCTGTCTTCTTCCGTCACACGCTCACCCTCACTACTAGAAAACTAGTCATAGATATAACCTAATAGACATAGGTTAAAAGTAAACCTACATCTATTTTTTTTATAGAAATAGATTATTTTAAAAAACTGATGTATATACAAAAGAATATACCTAGGTTAAAATTTAAACTCATGTCTATAAAATTATAGACACGGGTCAGAGTAAAACCTATGTCTATAATATATGAAAAAATGTAGGTATATGAATAAAAATTTAATCTGCACCTCACCCACCCCAAAACCCTAATAAGAAACCCAAAATTGACGCTTAGCCAAAACGCAAAACTCTAATAAAATACAAAACACTCGCACAATTATTTCATCCCCGCAATCATCCCTTTCAAGTCCTTCCTCTTTCAACAACCGGTGACGGCGACGACGAGGTTTCAGCTTGGACGACGATTGAACTCGGGGTTTGTTTATAATCTGCAGTGAGATTCCGAGTTTATCCTGCGATTTGAGGTTGGGATAAGAGGTTCGTCGGTGAGTCGCCGAGTGGTTCAACCATTCCGGCAACTCGCGTTCTCCTCCGTTGGATCTGTGAAACTCAAGCTTTTGCTCCGATTTTGCATCGTCTTCGCTTTGATCTTGCTCGCTTCTTGTGCTTCCTCTTTCTCGCAATGGAAACATCCTCATAGCTTCTTCCTTCGCGACGATAGTCACAGGTATATCATTCGTTCCCACCTACTCCTTGACTTATGCTCCTCTTCCCTAAACAATCTCTTTCGATTAAAAAGGTAAAACAATGATTAATGTAGTGATTGTTGACTTATTATCGAACTCAGTCGAAAGAGGCGGAGAGCCGGGTTTTGAGTGAGGGCGATGAGAGGGTGTTGATTAAGGAAGTGTTGGTGAGGGATAAATATGGAAATGAGCTGGAATTGAAGGTTTTGATGGCATTGAAGGCAGCTCAACCGAATTCGGCTTTGAGTATTAGGGATGTTCAGGAGGACGTTAACCGGGTTATTGATAGCAGATCTTTTTCATCTTGTAGGCCTGTTGTTGTGGATTCCAAGGATGGTACTAAGTTGGTGTTTGAGGTATCATCTTATGCTTTGGTACTTTTTGTAATTTGGTTGATTAATATGGTTAATTCTTGCTGTGAATTCCGGAATACATGCTAGAACAGTTGAATATTGCGTTAATGTGTCATGCTTGTTAGGATAAGATCATTTTATTTACTATATTTTGTGAGGGAACAATCTTAACCAGAAGCCTAGGTTGATGATTGAAGCTCAATGAATTGTTTTATAACTTGATACGTTTAAGATCATGCTAGAATTTGCATGCTTTTAGATTTTGAACAATAATTTAGGTTCTATAAAGAAGAATTCAGTCTGGTTTTGGTTAATCATTAAGGTGTGTAAGTTGTCTCTTTCCCTTGGCTATATCCTACAAAAGTACGGTGCTTTATTTTTGACGTGTGCGATGGTTGCATGTTATGAGTGATGACGTTGTCTTCACTAGAGTTTTTCTAGGATGTCTTAGAGTATATGTTATGGTGAGCGATAGGTATTATGAGCATCATGTTGTCATGGGCTAAATTGTGGTACAAGGTAGAACCAAATCACGGTACTAGAGTCACTATAGATAGGGCAAAATCACAATTCACAGGTCATTTTCTTTATTTATCGTCAATTATTGACGACTACTACTGCATTCTTTGACATTATTACTAATTTCAAACATATTTTACAAATGTATGTCCTTACCAACTCCTATTTTATGTTCTAATATTTCCGACATTAGTTTTCATTATTAGTCGGGTCAAAAGAACTTCATAATATAAACTAATTATTCTCTTAACTCAACTCCTTTATCATCTATCTATAAGATTGTTCCGGTCGCGGAAACAATTAACCCGGCTCGGGATCCGGGTTGTGTAATCGGATTGTTGGTAAATAACTGATCGCCTGATTTCCTTAAACCTCTCCTTTGTCTCTCCACCTTGATCGGACCTTCCCGGCGGAGTTGGCCTGCTCCCTGCACAATGAACGTACAGCCTCGGAGGTTGTCCGAGGGAACCCTCTCCGATGCCTAAGTTAGTCCGTGAAATGCCTTGATGAACCTAGCTCGTGAGGAACTAGGTGGCGTTTTTAGGAGTGAGAGTCTAGAGAGAGAAAATCCAACCCCTTTCATGTGGGAAATGGAAGAGTATTTATACCTTCCCACAAGAGAGAGGAAAAGAGGAGTGGGGAGAGAAAGAATGAGTGGATTGGAAATTGACACGTGGTTTTTCCCCATCCACTCGTTCTCTCTTACCTGTAGGCAAGATGACAGAGGGGGCTTTTGGGGCCCCGGCCCTGCTCAGGGAGAAGGTCGCTCGGAGGCAGGCGAGCAGGTAGTGCCTGCACGTTCCTCACAGCCAGTTGCCTTACCCTACCGGGCAGGCGGCTTCCTTGTAGTTTTGTTTTACTGGGGGAATCCTGGTATCTTATCCCAACGGCCTGCTGGGCGGGCTCCTTGGTTCCTTGGACGGGGTCTTCATGGGGCCGGCTAGGCAGGTGGCCCGACGCAGGCTCTTCGACCCTCATCAATTGGCCCTCACCTGCTGGAGGGGAAGCAGGGTTCCCCTTTGGCAGGTGGACTCTTGGTGGAGGGGAGTTGACTTGTGTCTCTTACCAGTGCATTTAATGCGTTCGCGTATTCCCGAGGGGGAGTCTCTTCTGTTATTGGGCATGCCAAGAGTTTAATTGTTCCTTGGGTCATGATTGCCTCGTGCACCAAATGGATTTTTGGGCAGCGTGCTGGTGTGCCGATTGGTCGTTTCTCCTGTCAGGGTGGTTGGGATGTTATTCGATGCGTTGGCCTTCTTCCTTGTATAAATTGCATTTTCCTTCGCCATTTTCATGACCCATCTCCAACTTTCTTTTCTTTCTTTGTCTTAATCATGGTTTGGATAAAAAAATTCGTGACTCGCCGTGGAGTTCGCTATGTTACTTTCCTTTTTAGAGGATTTTGGAGGCTTCGGTACGCTCGAGCTGCTTATCGAGCTATCCGTCGAAGCCGTCGTTCACTGCTTCATTCTCGTCGGAGTGGCAGGAAAGTCCCTACTTGGTTGAGCAAGCGTCTCAAGAGATCCTCGCCCCCTGCTGCTCCCAGATTCAGGCGTTGCCCTCAGGGAGGGGGTTGCTTTGACCGGGGATGCCACGAATGCTTTCCGTGGCTGCACTCTGAGCAGTTTGACCCTAACTTTTCTGATACTGACTCCTCCCTGGCGTCAGGCCCCTCCTCGCCTGTGAGGAGGACAGGTTGTCGCACCTGCGACGAATCCCAGGCCGTTCCCTTTGGCAGGGACTGGGAGGATAGCAGCCGAGACTCCGATGATAGCGAGGGACTTGGTTGCTTGAGTGACAAGGATGGGGACGGAATCCCTGATGATCCTTTCAAGGATTCCCCGGACTGGGGCTCGGATTTTGGGAGCCCAGGCAGCCCTGGGGACCATTCCCCAGACTTGGATGACGATTAGGCCTGCGTAGCAGGGTGTTTGACTTTGTCGGGCCGGAATTTTTAGGCCCTTGTGTATTTTCTTTTCTTGTTTGGCACTAGATGTAATTTTCCCTTTTAAGGCTAATGAAATGAAACTCAGGCAATTTGTTTGTGTGTTGTATTTTTACTATTTGTTTATTACTTTTTGTTTGAATGAAGAGGGGACGTCACAGGGTGATCAATCCTTTGACACCCTTTGGTCCTTTCGAGGCTACCCTTGGGAAACTACACAGGGATGACTTCTGAGGGAGTGACGCGTGGACAGTAGTCTTTGGGCGGATTTCTGAGGATTTGGCGACTCTTTGTATGCCTTTTCTCCTATAAAAGTAATCAGTCACCCATTCCTCCTCTTTTTCCTTCTTCAATCTTTCTTTCCTCTTGAAATCTCCCTTTTCTCTTTCTCTGCAAAACCCTTTGGTGTTGACGACTTGTGCCTTACTTTGTACCCCCATTTCTCTGGGAGATTTCTCCTTCAGGCTTTCACCGCACCGGCGGACGACCTTAGGTTATACTTTTGTCTTCCATTTCTTGCTTTTTCTTTTCGATTTCTTGTTTTCCGTTTCCATTAGAGTTACAATGTCTAGAACTCGTGAGCGGATCCTACCTTTTACTGACCCATCAAGGAGGGAGGAAGGGGAAAAAGGTAGAGAGAATTTTGCCTCCTCCTCTAGGGAGGTTGGCTCTGGGGTAGTTAAGGAAGAAAATTCGACGGATAGTGGAGGTGGTAACTCTCCTGACTCTCCTTCGTACGACGTTATTGATTCGGATAACGAGGCACTGGAAATTGACCCCTCCAGGACCTCTGGCCCCCTTATTCGTCGGGAAAGAGGTAAGGTTTATTATTTAGATAAAGTCAAGTACCGCATTCCCTTGAGTACTTACCCCGACCCGAAAAATCGAGACTTGATTCTTGCAAAAAATGCCGCCGGTGCGATTGAGCGGTTTTACAATTTTGGGGATGGGTACACAATTGTCGTCCCCGACGAGAAAGACACCGTATGTAGCCCTCCCGACGGGTGTATAGCGGTTTATCACAAGTGCCTGGAGTTCGGCCTTTGCTTTCCCCTTCATCCTTCCCTGGAAGAGATTTTCAGGCGTATGAATGTGGCCATCGCCCAGCTGACAGCCACGGCTGTCAGGTCATTAATTTCGTATGTTTGGACTTGCTTGTTCCATCGCGCCGAGCCCTCCATCGATGCCCTGAGGTTTATGGTCTGTCCTCAAATGGCCTCTTCTGGGAGTGTGGGCTCCCCTGGATATTGGTCCCTTTTGAGGCAGAAGGGACATGCTTTGGTGTGGCCAGCCATGGACAGTCTGAGAGACTGGAAGAACAACTTCCTTTATGTGCACAGTGCCCATGGGTGGAGGATTCCCCGTCATTTCAGGAATCATGTCCACACCAGACTAGAGACCCCCGAGGAGTATCACACTGGGGTGGGTGGAAAAGCCTTGGAGGTGAAGCTGAGCGAGAAGGACAAGGAACTGACAGACTATTTTGCCGCTCATACTGATAAATATGGGGTATATGGCCCTTCATTATGGCTCCCCCATGCGGAGCTCATTGCTACTGATAAATACCTGACCCGGGTGGGCATGAATCCGGGTCTAGATGAAGGTAGTTCAGGAGTGTTGATGATTCTCCCTTACCCTTTTTCTTTTTAAGTGTCCTGACTGTTCGTCTGTTTGCCTTGCAGATCTTGCCACCTTCATTTGGAGAAAAGGGGAGGTGAGGCGTCTTGGTCTGACCGAGACTCTTACCGTCGTCCAAAGTCGCCCTTCTCTTCCTCCTGATTTCAAGAAAGGTGAGAAGAACTTGATGAAGCACCTGAAGGGTTTGTCGTTCAGTAGACCAAGGCTCCCTGCCCCTCCCAGATCAACGCCTGCAAAAACGGCGGTTTCTGAAGCCACCCCTTCCCCGGTTGCGAAGAAGGTGATTGCCTGTGAGGCTACTCCCTCACCTCTTGGTAGGCAGGGGGGCCTTTCCACAGGGGTTCAGATTCCCTCGGGACCGCGGGCTGCGGGCTCCGAAGAGACTGGGGAAAGCACTCCCAGAGGGCTGATTAGAAAGAGGAGCAAGGAGGCTCCGAATGCTGACCAAGTGGTGGATTTGGAAACTGCTACGCCTGAACCAAAATGCTTCGCTCAGGGGGTTCCTGGTACCCTCTTTTCTGAGGAGAACGCCAACTTCCATTACACCGCCGGCGATAGCCAAGATGTTTCCGCCTTACTTTCCGACTCCGGGGCAGTTTTGGCAGATCATCTCCTCAAGACTGTCCATTCTGCCACCCACCTGGTAACTCAGTACGTTCAGCGTACAGCCATAATCATCCAGGCTTCTGCAGAGTTGGCGGCCCTTAACCGTCTGAGTGACGAGGAACTGGCTAACTCTGACCGCCTTTCTGCAGTCGAAAGGGACGTTGTTCTTATTGCCAGTTTGAAGGATCAGTTGGCGAAAAGGGAAGTCTAGCTGGAAGAGGCCATGAATCAGGCGATCCACTGGAAGTCTCAGAATGAGAGGGCTGTCAGGGAGGCGTCTCGCCTTGAGGAGGAGTCGAAAAGAGCTCAGCAGGCCTTCGCAGAGCTGGAGCAGGCCAGGAAGGCTTTAGCTGAGCTGGATCATGCCAAGAAAAGTGTCGTCGATCTAGGGGAGCGCCTTTCCAAGGCGAATTCAGATCTTCAGGCAGCTCTTGGTGATCTAGCGACGAAGACTGAGGAGTGGCAGAAAGAAAGGGATGAAATAATCCAAGAGGTGGAAACGGCCATGTCGGCGGGTTTTGTGAATGGCGTTAACTCTTGCTTAGGGGTGGTCATGGAAGCTGTCAGGGAGATGTTCCCTGGCTTTGATGAAGAAGCTTTTCGGGCCCTTTACGCCGCCAAGGATGAGGCCCAGATGCGCAGGCTGGCTGAAGGGGCTGCTACTTCTGGCCCAGATGCTCCCCCTGCTTAATATGGAGGGCAGTCTGCCTCAGAGGGCTCTTGTTCGTCCCCCGCTGCACCTTCGCTGATGCTTTGACTTCTTTATTTCTTTGCGCGCCGAGCCCTTTGGTGGCCGGCTGCCGTGTTTTACCGTAATCACTTTTTTAGAAAACTCTTATTCTGTGTACCCTTACCACTTTATTCCTTTTTATGCAGATCTTTTTGTTTGTTTTTGTCTGCTTTCGTTCGGTTTCTCGTATGAGTTTGATGTACCGCCTGCCCCCTGCCTGCCCAGAGGTAAGCAGGGAGGTTCCTTAACGTTTTTATGCAAGGTTGGGGGGCCTGCCTCCAGTCTTTGTTGATCCGGCCTGTCCCTGGCTTTTGTTCAAAGTCCAGGGGGCCTGCCCCCTGCCTGCCCGGAGGTTAGCAGGGAGGCTCTTTTGCGTTTTTTATACAAGGTTGGAGGGCCTGCCCCCAGTCCTTATTGATTTGGCTTGTCCCTGGCTTTTGTTCAAAGTCCAGGGGGCCTGCTCCCTGCCTGCCCAGAGGTAAGCAGGGAGGCTTTTGCGTTTTTTATACAAGGTTGGGGGGCCTGCCCCCAGTCCTTGTTGATCCGGCCTGTCCCTGGCTTCTGTTCAAAGTCCAGGGGGCCTGCCTCTGCCTGCCCAGAGGTAAGCGGGGTGGCTCGGATTTTTTGTTGGGGGGTTCATTTTTCCTAACTTTGGCAACAGGGGAGCCTCCCCCTATTGCCCCCTGCTCGTTTGTGTGTGAAAGCGCAAGTTTGAACAGGCAACGAGTATAAATCTGAAGCTTTCTCATTTCTTTATGAAACTTTTGACATTAGGGTGGTCGGAGCCGTCGACATTCTTTGACCGTCCTCCGTCATTGTTTTTAGCAAAAATAAAAACTATCTTTAGACCTGGTTCAGACATAATATTTCTTCAGGGTGTCCGCATTCCAGTGAGCATGCAATTCTTGTCCTTCAAGGTTGGCGATTTTATATGTGCCTGGTCCCAGGATTTGAGTCACTTGGTATGGACCTTCCCAGTTGGCACTTAGTTTTCCGTGCTCCCTTGACTTTCCAACAGCCTGCGTTTTTCTGAGGACCAGATCACCCATCTGGAAATTTCTCTGGCGCACTCTGCTATTGAAGGCTTTCCTCATTCGTTGCTGGTAGGCAACGATGTTGGTACTGGCCTCCTCCCTTATCTCATTGACCAGATCTAAGGCCTCAACCATTGCAGCTTCATTCTCAGTCCGGTCGTATTGCAGGGAGCGCAGAGAGGGGATCCTTGCCTCAATTGGTAACAGAGCCTCTGCTCTATATACTAGAACGAACGGGGTCTGGCCTGTAGATTCCTTTCGGGTGGTCCGGATTGACCAGAGTATGCTGGGAAGCTCGTCAGCCAATCTACCCTTGAGGTCATCTACCATTTTCTTAAGGCCATTAAAGATTTGCTTGTTGGCTGCCTCTGCCTGCCCGTTGGTTTGAGGATGACAGACGGCCGAATAGGCAACTGCGATGTTGTGGCTTTCTAGCCAGATTCTCAGGGGATCATTGTCAAATTGCCTGCCATGATCAAATACCAACATTTTTGGCAGGCCGAATCTAGTGATAATATTCCGCCATATCACTTTTCTGACCGCCGGCTCGGTAATGTTGGGCACTGCTTCAGCTTCTATCCATTTGGTGAAGTAATCTATAGCCACAATCAAGAACTTCCTTCCCCCAGTGGCCACCGTGAAAGGTCCTAGTATGTCCATCCCCCATTGAGCGAAGGGGATGGTGGATAGGATTGGCCTGAGTTCCTGGGCCGGGACATGGATTGATGGGGCGAAGAGTTGACACTTTCTGCACTTCTGGGTCAGGCTTCTGGCATCTGCTAGCATCGTAGGCCAGTAGTAGCCTGCCCTTAGGGCCTTGTGGGCCAGCGATCTTCCTCCGATGTGATGTCCACAGATTCCTGAGTGGATGTCCTCTAGGACTTCGGCAGCCTGGTCTGCCCCCAGGCATTTTAGCAGGGGTAAGTGAAAGATTTCTTGTAGAGTTCTTCACCAATGATTATGAACCAGGCTGCTTTGGCCTGTACCTTTCTCTTTTGCGCCGTGTCTGATGGCAGGATACCATGCTTTTAGAACTGGATGAAGGGGGTCATCCAACTTTCCGACCCTTCCTCGACGGTGCTAATCGCCTGACAGGTGCTGGTAGATTTTTCATGCAAAACATCAACCCACACCGACCTCCGTATGTCCAGTAGGCTGGAGCTGGCCAGTTTTGACAGAGCGTCGGCCCGGTTGTTCTGCGATCGAGGTATTTGCTGGATTTCAGGCCCGACAACTCCTGTTTTACTTTCTCAAGGTATGTGGCCATGGTCTGATCTCTGGCCTCATATTCTCCGTTAATTTGATTGGCAATGAGCTGAGAATCGGTAGCTAGAGTAACTCGCTCTGCCCCTGCAGCTTTAGCCAGCTTTATCCCTGTGATTACAGCCTCATATTCCGCCTCGTTGTTTGACGCCGGGAAGGTGAACCTGAGTGCATGCTCAAAATCCACTCCCTCGGGGCTGGTTAATACGACGCCTGCGCCTGCACCATTGGCTGTTGAGGATCCATCAGTGTGCACGATCCACTCCTCGGCAGGGGGCTCCTCTTCCCCTGAATGGGAGCATTCAGCCAGAAAATCGGCCAAGGCTTGGGCTTTGATGGCTGTTCTTGGCTGGTAAGATATCCCCACCCCACTTAACTCGATCACCCATTTCAGCAGTCTCCCTGATTTCTCAAACTTTTCCAACACTTTCTCCAGAGGTTGGTCGGTGAGGACCACGACAGGATGTGCATCAAAGTAGGGTATGAGTTTTCTGGCTGCAATGATGACTGCATAGGCGGCCTTTTCTATCAGGGGGTAATTTCTTTCGGCTGTTCCCAGGGTGTGACTCACAAAGTAGATGGGTTGCTGTGAGTTTGCTTCCTCCCTTAGGATGACAGCACTTACCGTCGTGTTCGTGACAGCGATATACAGGTATAACTTTTCTCCGGCTACCGGTCTTGCCAGGGTAGGGAGTTTCTTCAGGTGCTCCTTCAATTGCTCGAAGGCTTTCTTCTGTTCGTCTTCCCATTTGAATTGTTTGTTGCCTTTTAATATTTTGAAGAAAGGGGTAGACTTGTCTGCTGACCTGGCGATAAACCGAGCCAGGGCGGCCATTCTGCCTGTGAGCCTCTGAATGTCCCTGATGGTTTTAGGCTCCGGGAGGTCTAGGGCCGCCTGAATTTTCTCAGGGTTGGCGTCTATCCCCCTGGAGCTGACCAAAAAACCTAGGAATTTCCCGGATCGGACCCCGAATGTGCATTTTTTCGGGTTCAGCTTCATCTTGTATGACCGCAGGGAAGAGAAGGTCTCTTGAAGATCTATCAGATGCTCCTTGTCCCCCTTACTTTTGACGATCGCATCGTCAACATACGCCTCTAAGTTTCTTCCCTTTTGACTTTCGAAGACCCTGTCTACCAACCGTTGATAGGTGGCGCCTGCATTCTTCAGCCCAAATGGCATCATCTTGTACATGTAGGTGCCATGGATAGTTATGAAGGCGCACCTCACTCTGTCTGGCTGCCAGAGGTACACTTGATGGTACCCTGAGAACGCATCCAGAAAACTCAGCGTGGTGTATCCACTAGTGGCGTTCACTAGTTGACCTATCCTGGGCAGAGGGTAGCAGGCCTTAGGGCAGGCCTTGTTAAGATTGGTAAAATCCACGCACATTCTCCATGCGCCTGATGACTTTTTTACCATGACAACGTTTGCCAGCCATTCAGGGTAGTCACATACTTCGATGAAGTCTGCCTTCAGGAGTTTGTCTATTTCTTCTTTTATTGCCGCATCTTTTTCTACGGACATGTTCCTTTTCTTCTGCTTCACAGGGCGAGCCTCCGGACTAATGTTCAGCTTGTGAACAATAAAGGCCGGGTCGACCCCTGGCATCTCGTCTGCAGAGTAGGCGAACACGTTCTTATTCTCTCTTAGGACTGCAATTAGTTCGTTTTGGTAGGACTCCTCCAGGTCGGCCCCTATAAGGACCTGCCTCCCTGGCTCTAAGTCCACTAGCATGCTCTCCCCTTCAGGCTCCAGGCGGACTGGCTCTTACTGGGCAGTCGGAATCTCACCTTCCCTGCTAGGAGAGCACTGGGCTTTTCGCTTCCCTTTTCTTTCTGTCTCATGGGCCTGCAGGGCCACGGAATAGCAGTGTCTGGCCGACTCCTGATCCCCGTGGACCTTCCCCTCCATGCCAAAGTCTGTTACATAGGCTATGGTGAGGGCCCTAATTGATACGACAGCTTCTATTTCATCTAGGGTGACTCGACCTATCAGGGCGTTGTACGCGGATTTGGCATCCACCACAACAAATGACGCCCTGATATTTCTTGCTGAGGTCTCCTCCCCAAACGTGACAGGCAGATCGATAACTCCCATGGGTAGCATGCCTGCTCCATTGAATCCATACAAAGATCCGGGGGCTGGCTTCAGGTGCCTTCTTTCAAGGTTCATCCTCTCAAAAGCATCTTTGTATAAGAGATTTGTGTAGGCGCCAGTATCCACCATACACCTCTTGACAATATGATTGCTGATTTCCAGGGTTAAGACCAGAGGGTCACTATGTGGGTACACGACTCTCCCTGCATCTTCAGGGGTGATGCTTAGGGTAGTGCCCTTTGGGCTGCCTGCCTTTTCGGCGTAGCAAATTTGGTTCCGCAGTTCGCGGATCTGCCTTTTCTGGCTGCGCCTGCTGGTCCGCCCCTCTGCATCCCCTGATACTACATGGATGACCATGCGATTTTGGGCTGAGCCCTCAGGTTTGTCTGCCACCTCTTACTGGGGTTTGTTCCTTGCTGCATAGTTACTCAGCCAGCCGCTTCTTAATAGTTTTTCTATTTCGTCTTTTAAGTGGCAGCATTCCTCTGTGGTATGACCTATGCAGTCATGGAACGTGCAGAATTTTTTGGGATCTCCTTTTGGGCTGCGAGGCATGTTTGGACGAGTCCATTTTGCAGTTTCTTTTTCTAACTCAAAGATTTCTGCTCTCGGCCTATTGAGGGCCGTGTAGCTGTCAAATCTTGGTTGGTATGTTGTATGTTCCTTCTTGGGGGTGTCTCCCTCTTCTCTCTGCTTGCCCGGCTCATTTCTGCCACGCCCACCCTGCGGTCCTCCCTGCGGCCTTGTTTGGCCTGCAGGGGTATCCGGCAGGCTGTGGAACTCTTCCGGCAGAATAAACCCTTCAGCAATTTTCCTGGCCATGGCCAAGGTTTCTGGCTGGGCCCTGATCATCTGATTTTTCATTTCTCCCGGGAGCATAGAGATAGTCAAGGCGTAAGCAGCGGTGGAGTCGTCGATCTCCCTGACTTGTTGGTAGGATAGGTCAAACCTCCTTAGGTACTCCCTTACACTTTCACCCTTTTTCTGTTTTAGAGTCATAAGATCGAAGCGAGTGAGGCGTCTCCTTTTATTCCCAGCATATTGTTCGAGGAAAATCTCGGCCAATTCTATGAAGAACTTGATTGATCCTTGGCGGAGATCCCTGAACCACCCTTGCGCGAGCCCTACCAGGGTGGTGGGGAAGACTTTGCACCAGATGGCGTCATCCATGTCGTACATGCCCATGTGGCTCTCGAATGCTGCCAAGTGGTCTTCTGGGTCTGTTGTCCCGTCAAACTTAATGGTCGGCATTTTAATTTTCGGGATGGGGTATTCTTGTACCTCAGGATGAAGTGGGGTTTTTGTGGGCCTGCCTACCATTCGTGACCTGCTTTCCCCAGACTGGTTACCGTGCATATCCCATTGTCTATGGATCGGTTTCCTCGTACTGGGGGAGCGGTGCCTTGGAGGCGGCCTGCTTGCTGCTTCATCCTTTGTCTCAGGGGAGATTTGCCTGGGTCTCTTTCTCTGAGAGTGGGAGAGGTTCTCACCCTGGTGATATTTAGATTCAAGCGGTTGCCCCCGGTTGAGCCTAGACTGCAGGCTTTGGGACAAACCCGGGGCTGACTGCTCTTTGACCGCCGGTGTTAGCCTGGAGAAAACCCCGCCTTGCTTTTCTCCCAGGCGCTTTGACATGGGCTCCCTGGGCCTCATTCTCTCCTGCAATTCCCGGAATAAACCTCTCTGTTCTTCAGACGCGGATTCTGTTGTGTGAATGGAGAATGCCTGTTGTTGAGCTGGTGGCTCTGGGCTGCCTGCTGTGAGACGCCTCTGCACCTGCGCATATACTTGTGCCGTCCTTCTTGCTTTCCTCTGAGCATTTCTGGCGGCGGTCCGCTTCGTGCCCCCAGCCCCATCCCTGCTTATTGAGGGTGGTTGCCTGGGGGCCGATGCGACCCTGCCTACCAGGTCCTCAGGAGTGAACTCCTGGTTTAGCATTGCAGAGAAGAAGGCGGCTGTCTGCGCCATCTGAGCCGGGGTCAGATTCAGAGTGTGCCCTGGGTGTGTCCCCAACTCAGGTGCTACAGCAGCTCTTGGTACGCCTAGGAGACTGGCTCCCCCCACCCCCAGGATCGTGGCGGGAGGAACCCTCTCTGGCTGTGGCATGCCATACAGGGGGGTCACCGGTGGGACCGTCGGACCTGCCCCTGCACTGGCGTCAACGATTTCTGGCATGATTACTTTGATTGTTTTAATTTTTTGTAATTAGGAATGGTTGATTTTTGTGGGTAACTCGGGAGCACAACCGTTTTCCTCCCCACAGACGGCGCCAAATTGTTCCGGTCGCGGAAAAAATTAACCCGGCTCGGGATCCGGGTTGTGTAATCGGATTGTTGGTAAATAACTGATCGCCTGATTTCCTTAAACCTCTCCTTTGTCTCTCTCCCTTGATCGGACCTTCCCGGCGGAGTTGGCCTGCTCCCTACACAATGAACGCACAGGGCCTCGGAGGTTGTCCGAGAGATCCCTCTCCGATGCCTAAGTTAGTCCGTGAAATGCCTTGATGAACCTAGCTCGTGAGGAACTAGGTGGCGTTTTTAGGAGTGAGAGTCTAGAGAGAGAAAATCCAAACCCTTTCATGTGGGAAATGGAAGAGTATTTATACCTTCTCACAAGAGAGAGGAAAAGAGGAGTGGGGAGAGAAAGAATGAGTGGATGGGAAATTGACACGTGGTTTTTCCCCATCCACTCGTTCTCTCTTACCTGTAGGCAAGATGACAGAGGGGGCTTCTGGGGCCCCGGCCCTGCTCAGGGAGAAGGTCGCTCGGAGGCAGGCGAGCAGGTAGTGCCTGCACGTTCCTCACAGCCAGTTGCCTTACCCTACCAAGCAGGCGGCTTCCTTGTAGTTGTGTTTTACTGGGGGAATCCTGGTATCTTATCCCAACGGCCTGCTGGGCGGGCTCCTTGGTTCCTTGGACGGGGTCTTCATGGGGCCCGCTAGGCAGGTAGCCCGACGCAGGCTCTTCGACCCTCATCTAAGATGATTACTTATGGTGTGATTGAAGAAAGATTAATTAAATTTATCAAAAATTTGCATGTATTGAGTGAGGGTCAAAGGTAGTGTGTGTTAAAATTTTTAGCTCAAAGGACGGAGATGACAAATATTTGCACTCCGTAGATGATAAGATTCTCCCTTGTTCTTAATCAACTTTTCTATTGTACTTGCAGATTTGGTCTTTTTTAGGCTCAAAACTATTGAAAACATTTCTGCAGGTATGTAATAGATAGCCTTTATTTTAGACCAATGAGGATTATAATTCTTGTATAGTATTTTCGGAACTATTTAAATTGATCCACGTAACGTCCGTGAAGTATTCCATGACTCACAAGGGTTTATTTGTCAAGGTTAGTAGTTTGGATGTAGCTCCTAACACTCTCATGATCAACTTATAACATTCATATATAGCTTTATGATAGTGATACCTTTATTTATATTTTATTGTGATACTCCCTCAGCTCTTTACGTTTCTTCCCGCTTTTTAATATTTGTGAGCAATATTTACTTGAAATGGGAAGAAACATAAAGGATGGAGGGAGTATTTGACAGTAATATTCTTTTTTTTTACAGGGCTTTGTTCAAATGGGCATCAAAGTAGAGTATGACATGTGGATGTGATTTGCTAATGCACTATTGTCTAAAAACTTAAGTGAGCAATGTTTTTTCTTTTGCTGGAAATTGGTCATTGAAAGTCTCTCCAATGTTATTTATGACAGTTAAGCTAGGTAGAGTAATATTGTTAGTTGGAGAATATGATGTTGATACAAATAGCGATTGCGGTCAACAACAAGAAGGAATTTGAGTGTGCTTATTTTCTGTACTTCTCTCCACTCTTTCTCTTCTACTTGCTTCTCCATCATATATATAGGCAGGATCTGGTACATTTGTCATATTTGATACAATTTACCTCTTAATTGTGGCCATTAGATCTCACATGATCAAGAATTGAGATTAAAACTCTCTAAATCCTAAAGCATTTTTCCACAGATTTTTATAGTTATTTCAATGTACAAACAAGATTATTTTAATGAAGAAGAATAGTTATTTTATAGTTAACTCAATTGTTTACTGAGAATAATGTTATCATGTTATTTCAAGGTAGATACGTAATGATTTGAATGTAGAAAGATATTTATTGTATTGAATAACTTGTGTTATTCCAATGTAGAAACTCAGTTATTATAACTCGTGGTATTGTATTGAGATGGAAGTCAAATATAATTAACTTTATAATAATGTTATTCGATTTTACGTAGTTATTCCAAAGTAGAAACTCAGTTATTGTAATGAATATCTTATGTTATTATATTGGGCCGACACTAAAATATAATCTGTTTTAAAATAATGTTATCTCATTTTACGTAGTTATTAGTCCAATGTATACTCAGTTATTGTTATGAATGACTCGTGTTATTGTATTGGGATGAAACATCTCGCATGTCATTGAGGGTGCACCCATCGAAAGACACTTCACTTAAAGGCGAAAACAAAGAGGGTATTAGTTACAGTAGAAAAAAAATAAAAAAATTGAAGTACAATAATAACATATGTGCTATAGAATAATTATAAAAACATTATAAAATAACCCTGGTTATAAAACATAGTAACTAATATAATGAAATAACTTCAAGAATAATATAAAATAACCGCAATAATAGTATAGAATAATTAGAAAAACATACTAAAATAATGGGTTATTTCATGGGAATAATACCAACTATGCGTGTGCTTCTTAAATTAATACAAACTATACGTAATCCCATTTTAATACGAACTACACCTTCATTAATCTCGCTTTGTTATGGGTGACCGGCTACCTGTTGAACCTCCATTATTCAACTCTTTCTCTGACTCTTCTTCTTCTGATTCACATTTCGTGTTCATTTTCGGCCATTGAAAAAAATAATTAAATTTTCCGAAAATTCATCTTTCATTTGTTTTTCAATTAGTCTTATAGAAGCTAGGGAAAAAATATTTTTATTATTATTTTGGCTTTCACGATGACTGCAACGGACCTAATAAAACCCTATAAAGTTACAACAAGTCACTATGACCTGTAATAGGAAGTCATGATTTCATACATAACAAAGAGAGATTAATGAATGCATAGTTCATATTAAATTGAGATTACGTATAGTTTATATTAATTTAAGAAGCACGCGCATAGTTGGTATTATTCCCATGAAATAACCCTAAAATAATTGGATATTTCATAGTAATAATAATGTACAAAACCAGATATTCATGCTATGAAATAATATGTAGTAATTTCAATGTGCATATTCAAGTATTTCATTGTTCATATTCAAATATTGTAATATTCATAATTTCAATGTTTAATCATGTAATCAAAAATCCAGAAATTGATCTTATTTAAACAACAGTCACGAAATTGATGAACTTTCCTGTTGTCACGAAATCAAAATTATGAAAAATTTCTGAATTTTGGATTTTTATGAATTTCAATTATTGTGCTCAATCTTCCACCAAAAATTCTAAATTTTTAGGGTTCAAACTTTAGATTGAAAAAAATTGACAAAATGCAGTACGATTGATATTTTTTTTTGAAAAAAGGCAGTAGATTGATAAACGCATAGCACGATTGAAAAAAATTGAAATAAACGCAGTCGCAGTACGATTGATAAACGCATAAACACGTTTATACGAAATTGTAAAAACATAAAATTGAAAAAATGCAGTAGATTCTTCCAGAAAAAACGATTGAAATTGATACAGAACAAAAATTCTAAAATTGAAATCAAGCAATACGATTGAAATTGATCAAACAATACAAATAAATTGAAATACAAAAAAATGATCAAACTAAAGATTGAACTAACTTATTTGGATGCAAAATTGTATGTAGATATTGGTCAGATGCGATTTCGGGACGGTTTTTCGTGAGATGCGAGAGGGTTTGAGCGTTTTGTTTCAGTTTGGATATAAGGATTTTTCTTTCAGTTTGGGTATAGGGTTTGAACGTGGATTATGTATAATGATGGGTTGTGTTTGAGGCTTCACTTCTTAAGTTTAATATTTAATCTTGACCCTTGATGTAAATAGTTCTGAATGACTGGAAATTCAAGGTAAATGTACAAAAAAATAAGTACTTCTTTTCACTCTTTCTCTTCTACTTGCTTCTCCATCATATATATATAGTAGAGATCAAATAAGGTCACCATGTGTCAGTAAGTCTATATTAAAGTTACAGATGACACACGATAAAGTTGCATTTGGTTAAAATTGATATGTAACTATAACATTCAGTTCTTTTATCGCTTCAAGTGATAAAGTGCAACTTTATCACTCATCTCGTGTAACTTTAAGCACTTTTTGTGTAACTTTAACACTGGAACTTATGACCTTAAAATAGTTGTTGACCATATTTGAATCTCTCTCTCTCTCTCTCTGTATGTATGTATGTATATATGTATGTATATACATACACATACATACATACATACATACATACACACACACACACACACACACACGTTGTAGACACCCTAATCAATTCTACATCCTAATTACTACCCTAAACCCTATTAATCTAGGAACCCTAAACCACCATAACTTAACCTTCATAAACCTCGAAACTCCCGTGCTAAAGCCACAACGAAACGAGTTCCATCCGAGACAAGAAACATGTAGGTTGAGGGTGCAAAATCCCGTCCTTTTCTCTTCTCCTTTCTTTCCTCATGTCGTCCGCACGTCGTCGTCGTCATTGTCGTTATTTTTCGTTTTTTATTTTTATCGTCGCATCTGTAATATTGATAATAAATACTAGTATAAAAACATTAAAATACTTATGGATTCGTGTCGAGTGCGAATGATGACGGGATAAGGAAATCCGAATATACAAGGGTGTTTCACCCGACGTTGCCGGTCGCTTATCCCGACACCCCTAGCGCTTGATTGTTGAAGTAAGTCAACGTAAACAATAGTTTTCTTATTTTTGTTTGCATCATCATTAATCGCATACTTTATCAATTTCAAAACTATTTTTTTCAAGTAAGGCATCTTTTTTTAGTTAAGGCCGAAACCCGTTGATGCGGATCCGACATCACACAATCCGTAAGGATTTATTACGATGTCGGGATGCGAAGGGAATCAAGTCGAGTCCTTTTTTTAATTCAAGTGTCGATCTACTAGATTAGATACCAATTCAATAAATCGATGTCGAATTTAAACGATCTAGTCAACAAATCCCACTAGTATGATTTTCGTTGATGCTAAAAATAGTGATCGTAATTTACTTTCTAGTCAACAAAAGACTTACAAATTTACTTTCTAGATTTCGCTCTAAATATTCGATATCGATTCAATAATCGAATATCGGATACGACGAGTATCCAAATCCGAATCGAGCATAAATCATACTCCCTCCGAGTTCCTATTATTGTCCCACTTTCCTTTATCAGCTGAATTTGATTTTTGTCCCACTTTTCTTTTTAGGCCATCAATATGTGGTTCACAATTACTCTCTCACTTCTCTCTCTTCGTCCTTCTTTTTTGAGCCACTCATTTTGCCTTCCTTATTTTCCACCCAAAATCTTTGGGGACAATAATAGGAACTCGGAGGGAGTACAATATTTCTGCCCGATTCAATAAAAATCATCATTCCAAGGATGCGATACCGACTCCGTAGTCGAATATCAAATCTAACGAAATTAATCAAAAAAGCCAAAACAGCCCTCCATGCGAGTCGCGCGGATATCATCCGAGTCGCGCTGGTGTCATGCGAGTCGCGCGCCTGTGCAAGTCGCGAGAAGTTCATACAAGTCGCGCGATTGCTTATAAATTGCGACACAAGGAATTTTTAGTTTAATTTTAAAAACGACTTATAACATCTTTTCTAAACTCGCTCCTAATATTTGATATTTATTCCACAATCAAATATCGAATATGAGGAGCATCGAATATTTTAAAGTCGAGTATAAATCATCCCATATTTTTACACGAGTTAGCAAAATTATTGATTTTCTAAAATCATGCATCATGTTTACATTGTCTTATAGCATTCTATATTTTCGCAAACCGTTATTATCGTTATTATCGTTACTAAACGTTTGTCCTATTTTTTCGATTTATTTCCACTATTCATTTTATTGTACTAAAATGAACCCGCATGCTAAATCCAACTTTGTCGTTAAATTTAGATGCATTAAATCGACTAGCAACCCATTCAATTATTTGCATGTTTAAGCAAAACACTGTTTGCATATCATTTTTCATCGTATTACTAACGCGCGTATTTCAAAATCAAACGATATCTTAGTAGAGGCCGCTAATGTGCGGGCAGGGTTGGGTGTTCTTTGTGAACTTCCCAACACGTACTCTCACCCCTTACTCAGAACCTCGGTTTCCGGATGCCCGAAACCGTTGGCGCACGAGAGTCATTCAATGCACGGTATCTGATAATGTTGGTATCGGTATCAAATGCAAAGGGACGAACCCAATAAACTATGACATCCGAATGGGACGTATTTTGTACACGGCCCACTAAGATATAGAGTGGGTTACAATGGCCCCGAACTCCCACAAAGTTCGGTGGTGACTCCACTTTGATTTAAAATTCAATTCGACCCATCTCTTATGGAGATTCATTCACCTTCCCAAACCCGCGCGTGGCCGTGTCGGGGTGGACCTATGTCATGTCCACAATTTGGCGACTCCGCTGGGGATTGACTGATGCGTGACTTACCATCGGCATCCTCAGGGTGAGACTCGAATAGAAATTGTTTGACTAGTACAATACGCGTTTTAGTTTTACGGTTCATGCATAACCCCATATTTTTCCGGGCCGGTACTGGTGACCGACGTCCCACTATACCATGATGTACTCCAATATGGATATGTCAAAGGTGTCCATAGTCGATTCGTATGGGTTTCGCGGCATGTTCTAAGCTCAACTCGACTTAGAGAGTCCGTCCCGATTCACAAATAGGCTATGTGCACTGGTATAGACCCTTTATAGACCGACCGAGACTTAGTGTAAAACATACATGGCGTCGTTATAATGCTTGCGTGACTATGTGCTACTTGGTTTCTAAAGTCGTTTTTGAAAAAACCGTCAATTTTTTAAAAAAAAGACATCTTTTTTCAAAATATACAATTTCGAAACTCGGGAAGCATACCGAATTTAGGACTTATGATTTTACTCAAAATAGCCTATTTTTAGCCGGTATGCTATCAATTTCAAAAATTCAAAAAATTTCAACTTTTCAAAAAATTAGGGCCCGATGACATTTTCGCCAATTTTAAAAGTCGGGATCCTGTTTTTGATTTCAAATCTTCGGAAATTCATCTTCGATATTCAAAATTCCGAAATTCCAAAATTCCAAAAATGCATCTTTTCAAAAAATATCCAATTTTCAAAAAACTCGGAAAGCTGCCGAAAATTAAACTTAAGATTTGACTCAAAATAAGCCTATTTTTTTCTAGCTTGCATGCTGCCCATTTCAAAATTCGAATTTCCGATCAACCATTCGATTTTCGAATTTTTAAAATTCAATTTTGATTTTAAAATTTTCGAGATGCCATTCGCGTTTTTCAAATTTTCGAGATACCATTTTCGATTTCTAAAAATTTCCGAGATGCCATTTTCAATTTTCAAATCTTCGAGATGCCGTTTTCGATTTTCAAATCTTCGGGATCCCGTTTCCAATTTTTCAAAATTGTCGGAAATTCTTTTTCGATATTCAAAATCTCAAAATTCCAGATATTCAACTTTTCAAAAAACCCGAAAGCTACCGAATTTAGGACTTATGATTTTACTTAAAATAGCCTATTTCTAGCCGGTATGCTGCCCGTTTCAAAATTCAAAAATATTTTCAAACCTCCAAAATTGCTGCCCGATGGCACCTTTTCGATTTTCGAAAAATCGGGCCATCCACCGATTTTCTCAGATTTTCTAAAAATATCCTTTTAAAAAAAAACTTTCCTCTTCTTAGGATTTCCCGTATTTAGCAGTGTCGGGTCTTGTCATAAGTCGTCGAGTTTCTTTAGCGTCAAAGCTCCGTCGATCTTACATCACGAGTTTCCTCCCTATCCCAGTCCGCCTTATTCGACTAAGGCATGGCCCACCTACGTAGGACATACTCCTACAAAGGAAGGCCCATTTACACACTCGAGCCCAAAAGTCTGGGGAATATCTCACGTGGACCTTCCTTCGAACAAGACTTGGTCCACCCACCGAATCCTAAGCGAGGCCTACCATTCACGAGTCACCCGTCTAGGTGTCCTTTCCGAGTCATTTCCTTTTCAGGCTTTTCCTCACTCGGGGGGTACCCTTCAGCAGAGCGATCAATCACGGTTGCTCTAACGGTCAGGTCTTACACGTGTTGTCTCACATACCCCACTTTTGAGTCACTCATGTGCCACACCATCTGAGTCCAATCAGAGTCTTTAGTCTCACTTGGGGGCTATCCTCCACCCGAACAGTCAGCTTCGGTGACCTTAGGGGAGTACCCTACGTTCATCGTACACCGGCGTCCTCATGATGCCTTCTTCGAGTCGTACCTATGCTGCGAGCGCTCGAGTCACCTAGGGTTAGGTCACCACGGTTGGTACGAGCATGCGATGCGGTCAAACACGGTCGCCCCATTTTTGGGCTCACCAATCTGCAGCTCGAGTCTAATCCACGGTCGTTACTTTGTCGAGGTCAACGTTCGGGTATCCCGATCCAAGAATTATAGTCATTCCCGCCCCCGGGCAGTACCTAGTCTGACTTTCTCTCTTGCATTTGCGCAAAACCGAGCTTAGGCGAGTTCTAACACCTGTCGTTACTTCCGATCAGGGACCCTATGAATGAGGCGTTACCAAACCACAACAAATCTCGCGCCGTCGAGAAAGGAGATATCCAGGGGAGTATGCTTATGCTATCTTGCTCCATTAATAATATCTTCTCGAAAGTCAATACTGCCCTGGATAACCTAAGTTCCAGGGTAACCATCATCGAAGAGGATCTTGTAAGAACCCGATCCCGTCTAACACAACTAGAGCGGGTAAGACAGCCAATCACCCCACCGAGCCATTTGAAAGGTGAACACTCTTACGAAACTGTTCGATACCCTCAAGATGGCAAGACCGAGAGAGGTAACCTTCATGTCACCTCTCCGAAAGTCAAGAACCAGTCAAAGGTAAGGACATTTACCCACTTGGATATGTCCTACACCATCGCCTTCCAAAGGTTAGTTTCGAAAGGGCTAATACTACCTAAAGGCCCAACAGCCAACGTACATTTGGAAAAACGCTCCAAAGCATGGAATGCCGAGCATTACTGCAAATTCCACAGAGGGAGGGGACACGATACAGAACAGTGCTGGAAACTGAAACACCTCATCCAAGATTTCCTCGATGCCGGGAGGACTCCCGTTTTGGAAAGAATATCGCTTGCAAAGCCCCTCATGGACTATATAGGGCCCGGTGACCAAAACATCCACTCTACCTCCCATTCATCCGAGAGTCCGGATTAGATTTAAGTCCGAGTCTGAGTCCGAGTCTAGGATATACTATTTATTTCGAAGTCAAAGTCAGAGTCAGGGTCAGTTGTATTTTGTCCTCTTTTTCAAAATTCAATAAAATCAGCTTTCAATATTCTTTCTCATATATACTTTCCTTATGTGTTTCCGAGAACATGATGAACACCATCGTACACTGTGAGCACACGCACGTGACTATTATAGGCGCTTCTATAATGACTGCAGGAAATTGAGACCCGTGTTTTCCTTTACCTGTTCCATGTCTGACATAGAAAGCCACATAACTACCTTTAGCAGGAGCGGTATCGAATCCTATGACAAATCTAGGTAGTCTTCTAGTTTGGGTTCAAGACGGGAGGCAAGCCCATTTCCCACAATAAACACCAATCCAATAAGACTGACCAATCCCTACCTTAGGTGTTAGTCTGACCAACAAAAAAAGCAAACGGCCAAAACAAAAGAGCTGGCCATGATAAAAAAAAGCTGGATAAAAAAAGCGAATGTCCAGGAAAAAGCAAAAGGCCAAAACAAAAAAGCAGGCCATCATCAAAAAAAATCAAATACCCATGACCGAGGTTAAACGGTCAACCCAAATGAAGAATCCCATGACCGGGGCTAAGAAGTCAACCAACTAAAAAATATTCAAAAACCCATGACCGTACTTAACGGTCAATTCAAAATTATCAAAACCCATACCATCCAATAGGGGAGTGACAATCAAGTTGGTCAGCTAACACCACACTCAGCCTTCCCACATTACAACCCTCAAGACCTTTCCGAGACCTAGGCAAGAGACAGCCCATATTCGATTATTGAATCGATATGGAATGTTAGAGCGAGACTTCAAAGAAAAAGATGCTATAAGTCATTTAAATTAACTAAACGATATAGATTTTCCTCCGCGTTTATAGTGTCGTAATTAATTCTTATCGAATTAGATGACATCTATTTTAGCATCAACGAAAATTGCATCAGTTAATTTGTTTGACTAAATCGTTTAGATTTGACATCCAATTATTGTATTGGTATCAAATCTAACAGATTGACACTTTGCGATTGTATTGAAAGACTTGATTCCCTCGGCTTCCTGACATTGTAACGAATCCCCAGGGATTATGTGATGTCGGATCCGCGTCAACGGGTTTCGACCCTAAATAAAAAAAGTACTCGTTTTGAAAATAGTTTTGAGAATCGATGAAATATGCGATGAATGACGAAATAAGAAAATTATGGTTGATATTAATTCGCCTCAATAATCAAGCGATTGGTGATGGGATAAGCGACCGGCAACACTGAGTGCAATACTCTTGTATATTCGGGTTTCCTTATCCCATCATCACTCACGCTCGACACGATCGACGAATATTTTAGTATTTTATACTAGTTATATTATCGATATTATAGATGCGATAATAAAATAAAAAAACGGAAAAAAAAGATGATAAGGATGATGCGAGAGGGAAGAAGAAAGGGAAACGAGTTTTACACCCTCAACCTACATGTTCTTGTCTCGGACGGGACTCGCTTGATTGTGGCTTAGGCACGGGAGTTCGAGGTTTACGTAGGTTAAGTTATGGTGGTTTAGGGTTTGGATTCCTAGTTTCTAGGGTTAGGGTTTGTGTGTATGGGATTAGGGTTTTTAGGGTTTGATTAGGGTTGAATGAGATGTGTAGAGATGTTTATTTTGCATGCAAGGGGGGGGGGGGGGGGGGGTTATATAGGCTTGGCTCACCTCACCTGTCTAGGGTTACTCGACCGATTAGCCCCTGGACTCAGTCGAGTAGCCCAAGTGACCGCAGTCGGGCTAGCTTGAGAGTCCACTCGATCGAGTGGGCTGACACTCGATCGAGTGGGTCAGCCACAGCGCAAAGGGCAAGTTTTTTTGACTGTAGTTGGGATATTTTGTGGGTTTTGTATTTGGACTGGTCTTATGACATTTGAATGGCTGTTTTGTATGTCTCGGAACGGCTTTGACTGAGGTTTGACCCAATCGCTAAAAGTCGGTTTTATTTCCGGTGTCGGCTTTGACTCAAATTAGTCCTAATTTATTGGAAACGGTCCACTGAGCCTGGATTTGAGGTTGGTTTTGTGAGATTTGTACTCCGTAAAGGGCCTTAGCCAGCAGTCAATGGTTTCGAGCCCATATCCAAGCGCATTGAAGAACGTTTGTGTCCGATCATCATCGGGTGTTTTTTTGGAAACTGCTATAGACACGTGGCGGTCAAAACGTGGGTGTCTACAGAGCCCCCACTCTGACTGAGGCTTGGACAAGGCGAAAGTCAGAGTAGGTACCAGGCCAATTGAGGATTAGGACCTGGCAAACTTCCGTTCGGGTTGTTTATAGTCCATTAGACTTGCGTGCAGGGCTCGCCAGCCGTAAGACAGAAATCATACCTGAGCAGATGATGATAACTCCGTGGGGAATCGGACTTGTCGCATAAGTCCTGGGTGCGCCTATATATGGGCCCATCCCGTGCTATTCCGGGGAAAATGCCGCCTAGGGCTTTCTGGTGGGGTGATATATGAGTTGTGCGACCTTGCCTCCGAAGCCTTGAGTCGTACCTGTATCAGTTACATAAATTTTTGCATGCAACACGTAGGTAAAAATATGACTCGCGCTGGGGAATAGTGATTTTTGCTTAGCTTTTGAAATCGAAATCCTGAGAGGAACTCACGTGCTAGGTTTTCAAAATGGAAAGGGGTAGAAAAGAAATTTGCAGTTTAAATACCGAAATTTGGTCGAAAAGGTTTTTTTTTCAAATGGCTAGGTTTTGCAAATTTTAAAGTGGGAATTTGAAGAGAGAGGCCTACCGACAAACTCTACTCTGGACGTGACAGGACGAGTTGACAGACACGACTTGGACTCTCAAAGGGGTTGGACTGTGACTCTGTAGCGGAGTGGGCCACCTAAGATGACAGGACTCTTATGTTGCGCTATTCTGTAGCCTAGGCGAGTGGCAACATAGTCGAACATCGAAATGGGATAGATATGCTATAGGGTGGCTGCAGTAGTCTGTAATGAGACTATTTTAGTCTCGTGCCCTTCTGGATTTTTGATTTTAGGGTACATTCCCAAAGTGGGTATTGCTTCGAGTCCTGACAGATTCTCGTCTTCGACTGAGCCGAGCACTAGGACACACTATAGAAAGGAGGCTAGATTTTGAAAATATTTGGATTTTGTGAGTGGATGGAGGTTTTCTGCCTAAGAGAAGCCCCCAGGATGACAAAGCTAGCTGTTGAGAACATGACAGTGTCCTGATAGGAATGACGGTGCTTTTTGAATGTGTGTCAATGTGGGTGGTTGTGCCTCTGTTGAAAGGCTGCCTACATATTCACGTGTAGTGAAATCAAATCATGTCGTAGTTCAGTGAAGAAAGATATATTATGGTGCCTAGTCTAATAGGACTTTGTGTGTAACTAGCCTATTGACGGTGTAGGCTAGGTGCATTCCCAATGATGTCTTGATCAAAGGGCTAGGATGGTTAGGATCATGGTCCTGTGACTGTGAGAATTCTCCAGGGTAGCCCCCAGGGGTGGTGTCAACTGTTTGGGTATGTTCTATGCCGACTGCAGGTTGAGCTCCCGTGTTTGGGGTTGGTAACTGGTTTGGATGAGAAGAATTGGGATGGGATTTGACGAGTTCTGCTCTCGGGGATTTGTTGAGTTTTGCTCTCGGGGATTTGATGAGTTTTGCTCTTGGGGATTTGATGAGTTTTGCTCTCGGGTCATTGATGAGTTTTGATCTCGGGTCTTTGATGAGTTTTGATCTCGGGTCTTTGATGAGTTTTGCTCTCGGGTCTTTGATGAGTTTTGATCTCAGGTCTTTGATGAGTTTTGATCTCGGGTCTTTGATGAGTTTTGATCTCGGGTCTATGATGAATTTTGATCTCGGGTCTTTGATGAGTTTTGATCTCGGGTGAATTTTGTTATGTCGTGTTGTGTTGTTGTGCAAGGGGAAAGTCGAGTAAAAATGGCTCGAACTTCGATCAGGATAGGTTTTGATAATGTGGGATCTGGTTTCCATGTCTGGCCCTAATAGTTAGGGGTATCCTATGGAGCTTGAATCCTCAAAATTCCAGGCTGTCTCTAGCCTAGGTCTCGGGAAGGTCTTGAGGGTTGTAATGTGGGAAGGCTAAGTGTGGTACGGTGTTATCTGACCAGCTGATTGTCACCCTTCTATTTGATGGTATGGGCATCGATATTTTTGAATTGACCGTACCCCGGTCAAGGGACTTTCACTTGAGTTGACCGTTGACCACGGTAATGGGTATTTGAAATCTTTTTTTTTTGGTTGACCTTTTAGCCCCGGTCGTGGGATTCTTCATTTGGATTGACCACTTTAACCTCGGTGATGGGTGCCTCTTTTTTTTTTACAATGGCCTGCTTTTTGTTTTGGCCTTTTGCTTCTTTCCTGGACTTTTGATTTTTTTTTGTCCAGTTTTTCTTTTTTCTCTTGGACTTTTTTTCGTCCAGTTTTTTTTTGGCAGACTAACACCTAAGGTAGGGATTGGTCAGTCTTATTGGAGGGGTTTTTATTGTGGGAAATGGGCTTGCCTCCCGTCTTGAACCCAAACCAGGAGACTACCTAGATTTGTCATAGGATTCGATACCGCTCCTACTAAGGGTAGTTAGGTGGCTTTCTATGTCAGACATGGAATAGGTAAAGGAAAACACGGGTCTTGATTTCCTGCAGTCATTATAGATGTGCCTATAATATTCACGTGCATGTGCTCACAGTGTACGATGGTGTTAATCATGTTCTCGGAAACACATAAGGAGAGTATATATGAGAAAGAATATTGAAAGCTGATTTTATTGAATTTTGGAAAGAGGACAGAATACAATTGATTCTGACTTTGAAATTGAAATAAATAGTATATCCTAGACTCGGACTCAGACTTTGACTTAAATCAAATTCGGACTCTTGGATGCATGGGAGGTAGATTGGATGCTTTGGTCATCGGGCCCTGTATAGTCCATGAGGGGCTTTGCAAGTGATAATGTTTCCAAAACGGGAGCCCTCCCGGCATCGAGGGAATCTTGGATGAGGTGTTTCAGTTTCCAGCACTGCTCTGTATCGTGTCCCCTCCCTTTATGGAATTTGCAGTAATGCTCGGCGTTCCATGATTTGGAGCATTTTTATGAATGTGGGTCGACTGTTGAGCCTATAGGTAGTATTAGGCCCTTCGAAATCAACCTCTGGAAAGTGACGGTGTAGGACATATCCAAGTGGGTAAATGTCTTTACCTTTGACTGGTTCTTAATTTTTGGAGAGGTGACTTGAGGGTTACCTATCTCGGTCTTGCATCTTGAGGGTATCGGACAGTTTCGTAAGAATGTTCACCCTTTAACTGGCTCAGTTGGGTGATTGGATGCCTTACCCGCTCTAGCTGTGTTAGACGGGATCGGGTTCTTACAAGGTCTTCTTCGATGGTGGTCACCCTGGTATTTAGGTTATCTAGGGCGGTATTGATTTTTGAGAAGATATTGTTAATGGAGCAAGACAGCATAAGCATACTCCCCTGGATATCCCCTTTCTCGATGGCGCGGGATTTGTTGTGGTTTGGTGGGGTCTCGTTCATAGGGTCCCTGATCGGATGAAATGACAGGTGTTAGAAATCGCCTAAGCTCGGTTTTGCGTTCATGCAAGAGGATGAGTCAAACTAGACATGGCCCGGGGTGACGGAAATGACTAAGACTCTCGGATCGGGAAACCCGGACGCTGACCTAGACAAAATAACGACCGCGAATCAGACTTAAGCTGCAGAAGGGTGAATCCGAAAATGGGGTGACCGTGTTTGACCGTGCCACGTGCTCGGGCCAACCGTAGTGACCTAACCCTAGGTGACTCGAGTGTTGGACAAGCGACCCGTAAGGATCACGAACCTTTTGTTATAGGGCTATGCCTTGTAAAAGGTTGACTCGACCTCGAGGAAAGGCAGACGGCGTAAGGGAAGAAACTTGCGATGTAAGATCGGCAGAGTTTCGATGGTAGAGACCCTCGACTCGACCCGAATAAAGATGGCCCTGTGATTAGGGTGGACCCTTAAGTTAGAGGACTTTCGAATTGAGACGACTCGACTAACGGATTGAAAGACGGTTGAAATTCCCTTAGGAAAGGTCGTGAGGACCGTCCCGCTAGAGGGAAGGGTCGCGTGGGACTTTCTAATTTAGACTCGAGTGTGTAAGCGGGCTTTCCTGTAGGGGTATGCCCTATGTTGGTTAGCCTTGCCTTAGTCGAATAAGGCGGATTGGGATAGGGAGGAAACTCGTGGTGTAGGATCGACGGAGTTTCGACGGTAAAGACCTTCGACGACTTATGACACGACCCGACACATGCTAAATACGGGAAGTCCTAAGAAGAGGAAGGTTTTGAAAAGGATTTATTTTTTAATCCGAAAAAAAAATTCGGTGGAGGGGGGCCAAATTTTTTAAAAATTAGAAAAAAAAAATGTATTGGGCCACAAATTTGAGAATTCGAAAATATTTTCGAGTTTTGAAATGGGCAGAATACCGGCTAGATATAGGCTATTTTGAGTAAAATCATAAGTCCTAAATTCGGCATACGTCCCGGGTTTTGAAATGAGTAGAATACTGGCTAGAAATAGGCTATTTTGAGTAAAATCATAAGTCTTAAATTCGGTATGCTTCCCGGGTTTTGAAATTGGATAGTTTGAAAAAGATGCAATTTTTGAAAAAGACGGTTTTAAAAAAAAAACGACACGGAAACCAAGTAGCATATAGTCACGCAAGCATTATAACGACACTATGTATGCTTTACACTAAGTCTCGGTCGGTCTATAAAGGGTCTATACCAGTGCGCATAGTCTAGACGTTGATCGGGACGGACTTTCTAAGTCGAGTTGAGCTTAGAACATGCCGCAAAACCCACTCGAATCGACTATGGACACCTTTGACAAATCCATATTGGAGTACATCACGGTATAGTGGGACATCGGTCACGAGTACCGGCCCGGGAAAATATAGCGTTATGCATGAACCGTAAAACTAAAACGCATTTTGTACTAGCCAAACGATTTCTATTCGAGTCTCACCCTGAGCATGCCGATGGTAAGTCACGCATCATTTAATCCCCAGTGGAGTCGACAAATTGTGGACATGACATAGGTCCACCCCGACGCGGCCACGCGCGGATTTGGGGAGGCAAATGAATCTCCATATGAGAATGGATCGAATTGAAATTTAAATCGAAGTGGAGTCGCCAGCAAACTTTGTGGGAGTTTGGGCCCGTTTGAACCCACTCTATGTCGTAGTGGGCCGTATACAAAATACGGCCCATTTTCGATGTCAGATTTTATTGGGCTCGTCCCTTTGCATTTGATACCGATACCGACATTATCGGATACCGTGTATTGAATGACTCTTGTGCGCCAACGATTTCGGGCATCCGGAAACCGAGGTTTTGAGTAAGGGGTGAGGGTACGTGTTGGGAAGCCCACAAAGGACACCCAACCCCGCCCGCACATTAGCGGCCTCTACTAAGATATCGAGTGACTTTCTAATACGCGCGTTAGTTGAACGATGAAAATGTTATGCAAACAATATGTTCCCAAGACATGCGAAAAATTGAATGGGTTTCTATGTCTGATGGTAGGATTTGTCGTGGATCCTAACCAACAATAAATAACCAACTAACCTAGTGGGCAGCTAGGGTAAGTCGGGTCGTGTCCACGGAGACGGTATTGCAAGGTTTAGACTAAATCGGCCTAGAACTAGACTATGCTACCAAACAACACAAAGAACTAATACTAGATGAATTATGATGAGAGGAGAAGTAAGAAATAAACTACCAATCAACTAGGCTAAACGAGGTTAAGCTAGAATAACTAAACACAAACCAACTAGCAAACCTAAGAGAAGTGCAAAACAATGCTAAGAATCGAACCAAGTATCAAACTAAAGAAGTGATGACTAACTAACAAGATGGATCAAATATGGAAAGAAAGTAGTGGGTTAGGTCGGGTTCATAAGTGTAGTAAGGTGACTTGGGTTGATTAAGGGTGTAGGTGCCTCCAAATTGCTAGGTTCGGTCCGGGCGATAGCAACTTAGACCGATGTCGACGACAATGCTCAACATGCCCACACACAAAGCATACAATGGGTAGAAGAAGACTAGCATGAGAAGCATGGCCACTACAACTCATACAAGCATATCAACAAACACATGGTGTGCCAAATATGTGACTAACAATAAAGAATCACCCTTTACCCCCAATCAAACCCTAATCACCCATAATCTACCCTTAATCCCCCTACTAACCCACAAATAAACTACTCACTCATGGTCAAACTAACTACAACAATGAAAGGATAAAACAACTTCACAATCCAAACATTCATCATCAAGAACAATATAAACAATAACAACAAACACTAAGTAAAGATTTAAACTTGATTCAATAACAATAAACAAGAGAAAAGAAAGATTATACCAACACTAGATGAAGGAAAAGATGAAATCTTGCATAAAAGAGAAACCCAAATAATCCCAAGGTTGTCAATCTTGGAGAAGTCTTCAAGTATCTTCTTAATACAAGCACTAATTAACTAGGATTAACTAAGATTAACTAAGGATTAATGAGAGATTCAAACTAATATGAGGAACTAAATCTAGGGTTTATATGTTGTAGAGAGGCTTAAGAGAGGCTAAACTAATGTAAGATGCGTAAACAATACAAGAGGGAAGTATTTATAGGGTTACAAATGGAAGAAAGAAGAGACAAAGTCACGCGGGCAACAGCGGCACATTCCCGATCGGGAATGGGCAATCCCGATCGGGAAACCTCACTTTCCCGATCGGGAATTATGGGACCCGGTCGGGAATTCTCTCCAGTGGCCGTCTCCTTTGTGCACTTCATCCCGATCGGGTTTTAGGCATTCCCGATCGGGATGGGTCTTGTAGGCCTCCAATATGATCTTTTTGGTCCCTCCTTGCTTAACATGGACTTCTCATCGAATCTCGGGACTCGGGATTGGGTCTCGGAGGCTCGGGATTGGGTCCCAAGGTCTCGGGGGTCGATTCCAGGGCATCGAGTCGTCGTTCCTTTATCTCGTTGGCTCCAAAATGTGTATGTATAGAGTCGGAATCGCTCCAACTCTTCCAAATCGGTCTCGGGAACCTGAAACGAACTAAAGGAAGAATAAGAAGCCCCTAAACCGCTCCCAAGGAGCGATTCTACAAGGAAAATGGGACCAAAACACTATGAAAATAGGCACTACAAACTACACTTATCAACTCCCCCACACTTAACCCTTACTCGCCCTCGAGTAAGCACATACTAACTACTATACTAGCCGAATGGGTATTAGCGCACCCTACGCCCTTTCAACTCACGCGAGTGCACTTAGAGGAAAAGTGCACTCCGCAAGGCAAGTCGGGTCTTGTGACAAAACTGTGGGTGCAACCGGACACAAAACACAAAAACAAACAAACACACAGACGAACACATAATCGGTTGCACCCAAAGAAAAACAAATACCGCTTCCCTCTAAAAGCGGTGAAAGAAGCACCGGTTTAGGACTCGAGGTAAGTGACAACGTTCCCAAGCTAGCAATACAAACCGAGGTGGACTAAACCCTAATAGTATGACGATAAAGCAACAAAAACGTTGGTAACTAACCTAGGTTCCTCCTAACCTTCTATGAACGTACTACGGGACGGTCGGCGGAGTGGGAAGTGAAGAATCACGGTGTTAGTCGACACTGTAGGTAAGTGAGACCCCGCCCCCTTTAGCGTGAGCCAAGAGGGTCGTCCCGTGTCCAAAACCGCCTAACTAGTCCAAGTAAAAAGTGGAAATGATTGCAAAATGAGGGGAGACCGACTAATGCCGCTATCATCCTTCCTCGGGACTCGGTCCTTTGGTAGGCTCTTCACGGCAAAAGTCGGAAAAAGGCTTATTTTTGTGTGGTTATAATCTTTTTGTGAGACGATTTTCTTTTGGCGTTTTCTCTTTTCTTTTGCATTTTTGCTCGTTTGTTGCCATGCCATTTCTTTTTCTTCTTTTCTATTTTCTTTTTGGCTTTTGTGCCTTTTCTTTTTCTTCATTCTTTTCTTTCTTTCATTTTCTTTCCTTTGCCCTTTTTGGCAAGATTTGGCTTTTTTGGCATTTCTTATTGCATCAAGAAAGAGAGGAATCAACAAGTTGCAAATTATTGTGTGGATATGTGTAGGAGGTAGGGTAATGGGTATGTCGGGGTCGCGATTTCCCTTCAAACCCACAAAAAGTGGAGAACTTGGACTAATTAATCAATCCTAGACACGGTCACCTAGGGGACGGGACTCGGTAACCAAGGCCTTTTCACACCGTGGGTGGTCATAATGGTCAAAATGCAGATCCCGTAGTAATTCCCTAGTAAGCTAGGTGGACTCAAGGTAAAGGACCAACGAAATCATTGATTTAGGGTCATTCTACTAGACTAAAGTCCAAGACTCGATTTACACTACTAGGAAGGGAAAGTACACACTCACACACTAGCCTCCAAACCGGGTTTTCGAAAATGGTTTACACACAAGACACACAACATAACACAAAACAAAGACTCAACAAAAACAAAAGAAAAAGAAACAAGAGCAACGAAACAAGAACAACACAAAGCAAACACATAGAGAACACAAACACCACCCCTATCATCCAAACAAGCCACCAAATCATCCACACTTTACAAAGCTCCACCCGAGCACACAACATCACAATCTCCTCCAAACTCCACAAGAGATAAAGAAGAAAAAGGGATAAAGATGCTACCGGGAGTCCTGAAAACCTTCCAAAGTTAACGGTGATTTAAGCAACCTATAAGGAAAGAGGAGGCAAAACACACACAATACAACAAATACACGACATAAAGACACAAAAGGAAAACACACAAAAAGGAAAATCTTTTTGATTTTTATGAAAATTTTTCAAATTTTTATGGATTTTAAAGATTTTTTCGAAAAACTACAAAAATAAAACTAACTATGCTAGAATACCACTCCCCCACACTTAAGTCGAGCCATGTCCTCATGATTGACCGTAGTGTATGGAGCACAAAAGAAAAAGAAAATAAACTAAGAAAATAAAGCTAGAAATCAAAAAGTAAAGTGGAGAAAAGGGTAGAAGGCGCCCGGCCGGGGTGTAGTCAAGTCACCATGGGCCGAGACAAGAAAGAGGTATGGAAGGGGGAAGAAAATAAAAAGAAGGAAATAAAAGGAAATGGGAGGGGAGGACTAGGTGTAATCAAGTCACCTAGCCCGGATTCCGCCTAAATCCGACTAAATCCTCAAAAAGCAATAGTGAAAAACTTGGAAGATTTGGATTTTGAGAATGACTCTCGATGTAATCACATCATCAAGAGTCGGGAGCAAGCACACCAAGGCCTCGAAGGCCACCATGACATAAATGATAAGAGGGAAAGGGATTAAACCAAGAAGACAAGCGATAAAAACGGAAAAGAGAGGATAGTTGTCGTACCATACGGTTACCAACTCACTCGCTTCATCGTCTCATAGGTGAATATAGGCGTTTAGCTTGTCCATGTCGTCGTTATTCCTCTCCCATTGCGATCCGGTTCCATGGTTGGGTCACAAATGCAAAATGAGGCGGGTTTTGATGTGAAAGTCGGTTCTAAGTGAAGAGAGTGTGAGGTGAAAATGTGTAAATAAAGTGCAACGTCCATATAGCGAGAGTAAGGATATGTAGGGAGGTTGGGAGGGGGTATACAAGGATTGGGTGGACTCAAAAGATGAAGAAAAGAGCCAACGGGGGACAGGGGGCCCTTCCCGGTCGGGAAGGAGAAATCCCGATCGGGTTTTCCCCACCATCCCGAACGGGAAAGAAAAATCCCGATCGGGAATTGCTCACAGTAGCCAGTCTAACTTGCACCCCCAACCCGAACGGGAAAGAAAAATCCCGACCGAGTTTTGCCACTATCTCAAACTCCCAAAAGCTTGCTCCAAGCTTCAAAAACCGACTTCCCTTCATACAATACAAGTCCCAACAATGACCGTTCCTCCCTAGGAGGCATTTTCACTTCACACCTATCACAATAAACTCAAATAACGCATCAAATTCCCTCCCTCACAACGCTCATCAATCAATCATCCAAATAATCAAGAATTTCACAAAAGCAAATAAACTAAAAGGGAAAGAGATATATACAAAGAGACGGTTGTTGTGGAACTCCGTCAAACCAAGGTGGTACTTTCTTCAATTCTTTTTCAACACCCAAAACTAGTTCCATCTCCATCAAGGGCACGAAGGAACAAGTCGAAGGCCCTAGCAAAGTCTTCAATCAAGCTAGTAACATAAGCATCCACAAACCAAGGTTCTTCATGACCTTGTCTCGACGTTCCCGGGGCATCCCGATCTACTAAGTTCAATGGTTTGAACTTGTACTTTCGATCCTTCGGTATATACCCAAACGTCCATCTATCCTCATGTGGCCCCAAGGGAGGCTCATCTTCATCCTTTTTGCTCTTCAACTTGTCATTGGACCCATGACATGGGCTCTCATCCTCCTCCAAATCGGAGTCATCATTTTCAAGTACAAACGAGTACTTCTTCAAGCTTTGTCTCGGTTCTCCCCCTAGATCGATGTTTTCCTTGGCTTGGATCATATTGCATGACTCATCGTTAGTAGGCGAAGTGTTACCTTGAAGGTCAAACACTAGCTTCTCCTCGCCTAACTCGAATGTGATCCTACCGTTCTTCACATCGATCATGGCACCGGCGGTATGTAAAAATGGGCGCCCAAGAATAATGGGAGTGATTTCATCTTCCTGCATATCGAGCACGATAAAGTCAACCGGAATGAAGAACTTACCGATTCTCACCGGCACATCCTCTAGCATCCCCAATGGCCGGTTGAATGAACTATCGGCCATTTGGAGCGTGATAGAGGTACTTTTAAGCTCCTTCATCCCAAGTCGGCAACAAATGGAGTAGGGAATGATGCTTACACTCGCACCCAAATCACATAAAGCTCTTTCGATCTTGTAGTGCCCTATGGTGCAAGGGATCGAGAACCTACCCGGATCCTTCAACTTTGGAAGCGTAGAACCTTGAATGAGCTCGCTCACCACCCTTGTGAACGCGATGGTCTCTTCCTTGTCGACGGATCTCTTCCTAGCCAAGATTTCTCTCATGAATTTTCCATATGCCGGGATTTGGGTAAGTAATTCGGTGAATGGGACACTAACATCCAACTTCTTCACAATGTTATGGAACTTGTCATATTGAGAGTCTACCTTAGTCTTCATTTGCCTTGATGGGTAAGGCAACTTGACTTGGTATTTGTTTTGCTCAATCGGGGTAGACTCTTCAAATGACACTTTCTTTTTACCCTTATCTTTAGCTTGAGGTGGGGGAGGCTTGTCTTGTTGAGGTTTCTCAACCTCCCATAAGACTTGCTCCTCCATTGGATCTTCCTTGCTTGAGTTCTCTTGAATAGGAGGCACAACCTCTCTTGTTGGCTCTTGCTCATTCGGGTGTGGGGGAGGGTTATAAGATGTACCTCTCCTTGTGGTGATGGCATTGACATGCTCAAAAGTCGGAGTTACACCTTGAGGAGGTAATTGCCCTCTTTGTCTTGAAGAACTTCCCGATGCAAGTTGTGCAACTTGATTCTCAATCATCTTCAAATGAGTTCTTGTCTCCTTGTTTTCATTTAAGATTTGGGCTATGATTTCTTGTTGTGACCTTTGCGTTTCCAATTGACTCCTTTGCATTTCCATCAATTGCTTTTGCATGTTGAAATCTCGAGGTGGGGATTGTGGAGTATGCGGAGTGTCGGTGATGGCTAGAGGAATGCCATAGTCATGAGTAGGAGACCGGCTCCTTGGCTTGCTTTGTTGTTGATTGCCTTGATTTGCTTGTTGTTGACGGTTCCCTTGGAACCCATGAGAATTGCCTTGATTAAGGCCTTGGTTGTTGCCATGGTTGTGGTTTTGGTAGCCTTGGTTGAAGTTCCCTTGTTGGAAACCTTGATTGTTGTTGAATGAACCTTGGTTACTTTGCTTGAAGTTGTTGAAAGGCCTTGAGTTGCCTTGGTAGCCTTGGTTGTTGTCCCTTAAGGGAGGTGGAACATAAGGACGATGTTGTTGTTGGTGTTGAAAAGCTTGTTGTTGACGGTTCCCTTGATTGGAAGCTTGGTATTGATTGGAATAGGAAGTACCTTGCTTGAATGCTTGAAAGGCATTCACTTGCTCAATACTCCCTCTACAATGCATAGGGTCATGACCAACGATTCCACAAGTATCACACATGCCATAATAAGGGAAAGGAGGTGCAAAACTCAAAGCGTTCACTTCATGAATTGAGGCTTGGTTTGAGGAACCGATGCTTTGGACGTGAGTGAGGTGACCTTGAAGCTTTTTGTCAATGGATTCCATGTGTGTCTTCAATTGAGCCCCAAGGTCAATGCTTAATTGAGTTATAGCATCAACCTCATGCCTACCTCCTCGGTTTGCCTTCCTAGGCCTAGAGTATTGCGAATTATGCACCGCCATCTCTTCGATTCTCGCCCAAGTTTGGTCATCATCGACCTCGGTGAACCTACCATTCGAGCCCATATTAAGTATAGTTCTTGAGTCCTCATAAAGACCATTCCAAAATTGTTGGACCAAGAACCATTGTGAAAGTCCATGGTGAGGGCATGATCTAACCAATGACTTAAACCGCTCCCAAGCTTCATATAAGCTCTCTTCGTCCCGTTGTTGGAAACCGGTGATGGAGGCCCTAAGTAGGTTAGTCTTCTCCGGAGGGTAGAAAGTTTGGTAGAATGCCAATGCAAGTTTCTTCCAAGTGTCGATGCCCATGGTTGCCCTATCTAGACTCTTTATCCATTGCTTCGCTTTTCCAATAAGAGAAAATGGAAATAAAACCCATCGGATTTGATCTTGTGTAACCCCGGGTTGAGAGATAGCGTCGCAATAATCGGAGAAGGTCTCCATATGTTGGTGTGGGTCTTCGGTGGGCAAACCGCTAAATTGATTCCTTTCCACAAGTTGTATGAAGTGGGTCTTGGACGTAAAATTTCCGGCATAAGCGGCCGGTAGAGCATTGGGTCCCGGCAAGACGTCTTCCGTGAATGTAGAGTGGGAGGAAAACTTCGGCATTATTGGATGTAAGGGAGAAGATGGTGTAGACGGAGTTGATGTAGATGTAGATGGGGAACTAGGACTAGAATCTCCGAAGGGATTGGTGAAATTCCCTTCGGCCGTCTCTCGATATGCTTCCTCACTATCGCTTCCTTGAGCTTGTTCTTGATGGGTATTGCTTGCGCTTGGTTGAGAGATCCTAACCCGGTTAATCGTCCGTTGGCGAAAAGCTCGAAAAAGCCTCTCCGGCTCTGGATTAAAGAGAAAGGATTCGCCTCCCCGCCTAGGCATACACTACACACTAGAACAAACGTGAGAATACCTAGTGCTTTATGGGCACTAGGTAACGACAATAAGCAAGCACAGCTAGAGGCAAAGAGAAAAGAAAGCTAAGGAAGTAAGAAAAACTAGAGAATATTCACAAGAGATGATAAGAGGGCACAAAGAAGAGTAACTAAGTCTAGAAATGAGCAAACAAAGTCTAAACAATGCACCGTCCCCGGCAACGACGCCAAATTGATGGTAGGATTTGTCGTGGATCCTAACCAACAATAAATAACCAACTAACCTAGTGGGCAGCTAGGGTAAGTAGGGTCGTGTCCACGGAGACGGTATTGCAAGGTTTAGACTAAATCGGCCTAGAACTAGACTATGCTACCAAACAACACAAAGAACTAATACTAGATGAATTATGATGAGAGGAGAAGTAAGAAATAAACTACCAATCAACTAGGCTAAACGAGGTTAAGCTAGAATAACTAAACACAAACCAACTAGCAAACCTAAGAGAAGTGCAAAATAATGCTAAGAATCGAACCAAGTATCAAACTAAAGAAGTGATGACTAACTAACAAGATGGATCAAATATGGAAAGAAAGTAGTGGGTTAGGTCGGGTTCATAAGTGTAGTAAGGTGACTTGGGTTGATTAAGGGTGTAGGTGCCTCCTAATTGCTAGGTTCGGTCCGGGCGATAGCAACTTAGACCGATGTCGACGACAATGCTCAACATGCCCACACACAAAGCATACAATGGGTAGAAGAAGACTAGCATGAGAAGCATGGCCACTACAACTCATACAAGCATATCAACAAACACATGGTGTGCCAAATATGTGACTAACAATAAAGAATCACCCTTTACCCCCAATCAAACCCTAATCACCCATAATCTACCCTTAATCCCCCTACTAACCCACAAATAAACTACTCACTCATGGTCAAACTAACTACAACAATGAAAGGATAAAACAACTTCACAATCCAAACATTCATCATCAAGAACAATATAAACAATAACAACAAACACTAAGTAAAGATTTAAACTTGATTCAATAACAATAAACAAGAGAAAAGAAAGATTATACCAACACTAGATGAAGGAAAAGATGAAATCTTGCATAAAAGAGAAACCCAAATAATCCCAAGGTTGTCAATCTTGGAGAAGTCTTCAAGTATCTTCTTAATACAAGCACTAATTAACTAGGATTAACTAAGATTAACTAAGGATTAATGAGAGATTCAAACTAATATGAGGAACTAAATCTAGGGTTTATATGTTGTAGAGAGGCTTAAGAGAGGCTAAACTAATGTAAGATGCGTAAACAATACAAGAGGGAAGTATTTATAGGGTTACAAATGGAAGAAAGAAGAGACAAAGTCACGCGGGCAGCAGCGGCACATTCCCGATCGGGAATGGGCAATCCCGATCGGGAAACCTCACTTTCCCGATCGGGAATTATGGGACCCGGTCGGGAATTCTCTCCAGTGGCCGTCTCCTTTGTGCACTTCATCCCGATCGGGTTTTAGGCATTCCCGATCGGGATGGGTCTTGTAGGCCTCCAATATGATCTTTTTGGTCCCTCCTTGCTTAACATGGACTTCTCATCGAATCTCGGGACTCGGGATCGGGTCTCGGAGGCTCGGGATTGGGTCCCAAGGTCTCGGGGGTCGATTCCAGGGCATCGAGTCGTCGTTCCTTTATCTCGTTGGCTCCAAAATGTGTATGTATAGAGTCGGAATCGCTCCAACTCTTCCAAATCGGTCTCGGGAACCTGAAACGAACTAAAGGAAGCATAAGAAGCCCCTAAACCGCTCCCAAGGAGCGATTCTACAAGGAAAATGGGACCAAAACACTATGAAAATAGGCACTACAAACTACACTTATCAATGTCGATTTAATGCAACTAATTCCAACGTCGAAGTTAAATTTAGCATGCGAGTTCGTTTTAGTACAATAAAATAAACAGTGAAAAGATAAATCGGCAAAAGAACAAACGGTTAGTAACGGTATAACGATAATAACGGTTTCCGAATGATATAATATGGAATGATGTAAATAAGATGATGAACAATTTTGAAAAGGTGATATTTCACGTGATTGATTGACACGTGTCGACTTAAGTCATAAAGAAACGTTAATGAGACTCGAATGGTCTTGTAGGACTCACGGCTTGACGTGATATAGGGGGCACTCGACCGAGTCATTGAGGGACTCGACCGAGTGGACTTCTAGAAAGGCTTCTGTCCGGATTTCGAGACGTCACTCGACCGAGTTATGAGGGAACTCGACCGAGTGCACGACCACTCGATTGAGTCATGGCGAGACTCGACTGAGTGGTTGTCAAAATAGCATTATGTCTCATTTTTGGTGTGCCGGGCTAGGCACCCGATCGATTGTCCCCTGTACGAACCAGGGTTCGCTTTGCAATTTGTTATCGACTTCGAAATTGCCTTTTGATTTTGATAATTCGATGAGTTTGTTGAATCAGGCATAAATATTATGAGATTTATACTCGATTCTAATTTTGATACTCGTCATATCCCATATTTGATTATTGAATCGATATGGAATGTTAGAGCGAGACTTGAAAGAAAAAGATGCTATAAGTCGTTTAAATTAACTAAACGATATAGATTTTCCTCCGCGTTTATTGTGTCGTAATTAATTCTTATCGAATTAGATGACATCTATTTTAGCATCAATGGAAATCGCATCAGTTAATTTGTTTGACTAAATCGTTTAGATTTGACATCCAATAATTCAATTGGTATCAAATCTAACAGATTGACACTTTGCGATTGAATTGAAAGACTTGATTCCCTCGACTTCCCGACATCGTAACGAATCCCTAGGGATTATGTGATGTCGGATCCGCGTCAACGGGTTTCGACCCTAAATAAATAAAGTACTCGTTTTGAAAATAGTTTTGAGAATCGATGAAATATGCGATGAATGACGAAATATAAAAATTATGGTTGATGTTAATTCGCCTCAACAATCGAGCGATTGGGGTGATGAGATAAGCGACCGGCAACGCTGAGTGCAATACTCTTGTATATTCGGGTTTCCTTATCCCATCATCGCTCACGCTCGACATGAATCGACGAATATTTTAGTATTTTATACTAGTTATATTATCGATATTATAGATGCGATAATAAAATATAAAAACGGAAAAAAAAGATGATAAGGATGATGCGAGAGTGAAGAAGAAAGGGAAACGGGTTTTGCACTCTCAACCTACATGTCCTTGTCTCGGACGGGACTCACTTGATTGTGGCTTAGGCACGGGAGTTCGAGGTTTACGTAAGTGAAGTTATGGTGGTTTAGGGTTTGGATTCCTAGTTGCTAGGGTTAGGGTTTGTGTGTATGGGATTAGGGTTTTTAGGGTTTGATTAGGGTTGAATGAGATGTGTAGAGATGTTTATTTTGCATGCAAGGGGGGGTTTATATAGGCTTGGCTCACCTCACCCGTCTAGGGTTACTCGACCGAGTAGCCCCTGGACTCGGTCGAGTGGCCCAAGTGACCGCAGTCGGGCTAGCTTGAGAGTCCACTCGATCGAGTGGGCTGACACTCGATCGAGGGGGTCAGCCACAGCGCAAAGGGCCGGTTTTTTGGACTGTAGTTGGGATATTTTGTGGGTTTTGTATTTGGACTGGTCTTATGACATTTGAATGGCTGTTTTGTATGTCTCGGAACGGCTTTGACTGAGGTTTGACCCAATCGCTAAAAGTCGGTTTTATTTCCGGTGTCGGCTTTGACTCAAATTAGTCCTAATTTATTGGAAACGGTCCACTGAGCCTGGATTTGAGGTTGGTTTTGTGAGATTTGTACTCCGTAAAGGGCCTTAGCCAGCAGTCAATGGTTTCGAGCCCATATCCGAGCGCGTAGAAGCACGTTTGCGTCCGATCATCATTGGGTGTTTTTTGAAAACTACTATAGACACCTGGCGGTCAAAACTTGGGTGTCTACAATAACAGTTCCCATAGCATTAACTTGATGAATCGATTGTTGGTTGGAGGGACTAGTGCTTTGACTTTGGTTAAAGTGATTTTGGAGCTTCTTGTCAATAGTATCCACGTGTGTCTTCAATTGTGCTTCAAGGTCGGCACTTAATTGTGTAATGGCATCAATCTCATGCCTTCCCCTTCTACTTTCCTTCCTTGGCCTAGAGTATTGAGAGTTATGAACCGCCATTTCTTCAATTCTTGACCAAGTTTGGTCAACATCAACTTCGGTGAACCTTCCATTGGAGCCCATATTAAGTATGGCTCTCGAATCCACATACAAACCGTTCCAAAATTGTTGGACCAAGAACCATTGTGAAAGCCCATGGTGGGGGCACCATCTAACCAAAGCATTGAACCGCTCCCATGCTTCATAAAGGCTCTCTTCATCCCGTTGTTGGAAACCGGTGACGGAGGCCCTTAGCAAATTTGTCTTCTCTGGAGGGTAAAACTTTTGGTAGAACGTCAATGCAAGTTTCTTCCAAGTATTAATCCCCATGGTTGCCCTATCGAGACTCTTGATCCATTGCTTAGCTTTTCCAATGAGAGAGAACGGGAAAAGTACCCAACGAATTTGATCTTGAGTAACCCCGAGTTGAGAAATAGCGTCACAATAATCGGAGAAAGTCTCCATGTGTTGGTGCGGGTCTTCGGTGGGCAAACCACTAAATTGATTTCTTTCTACAAGTTGGATGAATTTGTCTTCGCCACAAAGTTTCCGGCATAAGCGGCCGGTAAAGTGCTCGGTCCCGACAAGACATCCTCGGTGAAGGTAGAATGAGATGAGAACTTCGGGATTGTTGGATAAGCGGGAGATGATGGTGTAGAAGGTGTTAATGTAGATGTTGAAGGAGAACTAGGTTGAGAAGAGTGACTAGAAGAAGTACCAAAGGGATTGATGAAGGTCCCTTTGGTGGTCTCTCGAGGTGCTTTGTTCAAGTCGGATCCTTGGATTTGTTCTTCAATGATATTGCTAGTACCCGGTTGAGAATTTCTAACCCGATCAATCGTCTGTTGGCGAAAGGCTCTAAAGAGTCTCTCCGGCTCTGAATTGAAGAGAAAGAAGTCGTCTCTCCTCCTAGGGATGCACTACACACTTGGAACAAACGTGAGAACACCTAGTGCTTTATGGGCACTAGGTAAAGACAAGAAACGAGCACAACGGAAGACAAAGAGAGGAGAAAGCTATAGAAAGAAAGAAGAAGACTACAAAAAATGCATAATGGATAGAAAAATAACACAAAACGGTAACTAAGTCTAGCTAATAAGCAAACTAATTCTAAACATGCACCGTCCCCGGCAACGGCGCCAAATTGATGGTGGGACTTGCCGTGGGTCCTACCGATCAAATAGAGACCAACTAAACCTAACACGTTGCTAGGGTAAGTCGGGTCGAGTCCACGGGGACGGTAATAGGTGTCTAGACTATGGTCGATTCAAAAACAAGATTAGGTCACAAACACAACACAAAGGGGGACAAACTAACAAGAATTGATTAACTTTGATGATGAGAAGGGATGAAACTAGACTAACAATGAACTAGGTATAACATGAACTTATTGGAACACTATAGCTAAATGAAACAAGCAAACTAGAGAAACAATGGCTAACAAGATGGAGAAATCAAATTGGGAAAAGGTAGGGTTAGTTTGGGTTCATAAGTGTAGTAAGATGCTTGGGAAATCGAGGGTGTAAGCTTCACCTAGTTACTAAGGCCGGTCCGCGCTCTCGCGTCAAAGACAAAACCCAAATACTCATGCAAGATGCTACCCAATACATAAGGATTAAACCACAAATCAACCACACAATGAGAAGAGGAAGACTAGCATGAGAAGGATGGCCAATTCTACTCAAACAAGCAATTCAACAAACACATAGTGTGCTCAACATGTGACTAGTAACAAAGAATCCACCTTTACCCTCAATCAAACCCTAATCACCAATAATCCACACTTAATCCCCCTACTAACCCCACAAGAGTCTACTCAATCATATCTAAACTAACATCAACATAGAAAAGAGGAATCAACACAAACATCCAAACATTCATTATGAACTAGCAAGAACAAAGAACAATAAGCAAAGATTAAAACTTGAAGTATTAAACATGGATTAAGAGAAAAGAGAATAATAAGATTATACCAACTAGCAAGAGGATGAAAAGATGAGAACTTGTAGTATAAGAACACCCAAAAACCTCCACCAAATGTTGTCAAGATTTGATGGATTCTCCAAGAGATTCCTTAATACAAGATTTACTATCTAAATTAAACTAGGATTAACAAAAGATTAAGGAATAATTAATCTAAACTAAGAAAAGGATCAAGAGAGTCTAATTAGGGTTTAGAATAGTGTAGATTAATGTAATGTTCTTAAACAATACAAAGGGAGGGTATTTATATGGGTTCACGAGCAAAGGAATTGAAAAAAAGAAACACGAGATGCAGCTGGCCCTTCCCAGCCGGGAAGGATGTTGATTCTGACCAGGATGGGTTGTCCCGACCGGGAAGACACTTGGTCCCGGTCGGGATGGGTGGTCAGTGGCCGCGCTTGCTTTCCTTCTTCATCTCGGTCATGATGCTTGCAATCCCGACCGGGATGGGTCATGTAGGCTTCAAATAAGATCTCAAGGGTCCCTACTTGCTCCTCATAGGCTTCTCATCAATTCTCGGTGCTCGGGATCGAGTCTAAGGGGCTAGGGAATGGGTCCAAAGGGCTTGGGATCGAGTCTAAGCTACCGAGTGATCGTTGCTTCTCTTTGTTGGCTCCAAATGTGTCGGAAACGAATCGGAATCGTTCCACCTCTCCAAGATTGGTCTTAGGAACCTAAAACAAACTAGAAGAAGCGTAAGTAGACAAGAAACCGCTCCAAAGAGGGATTCCACAATAGAAACCGGGACCAAACAAAACGAATAAGCACTACAAAACACACGTATCAGCAACTCACCAAAACTCCCCAGCGAAAAGCCCAAGGTGGCAGTTCTCCTAAAGAAACACGAGATGTGCACATATAGGTACACCTAGGGCTTCTTAGGCAAGCTCCTGCATAATTTCGAATCGGGATGCGTCTGCAAACGGGCACACTCAGGGCTTCTTAGGCAAGCTCCCGCGTAGTTCTGAATTGGGATGTGTTTGCAAACGGGCACACCCAGGGCTTCTTAGGCACGCTTCCGCGTAATTCTGAGTTGGGATGTATCCATAAACAGATACACCTAGGGCTTCTTAGACAGGCTCCAGTGTAGTTCCGAGATGGGATGTGTCTGCAAACGGGCACACCTAGGCTTCTTAGGCAAGCTCCCGCATAGTTCCGAGATGGGATGTATCCACATACAAATACACCTAGGGCTTTAAAAAACAAGTCCCTAAGGAGCTATCCCTGATAACAGAACTCAGGTATGATTTCTATCCTATGGCTGACGAGCCCTTCACGCGAGTCTAATGGACTATAAACTACCCGACCGGAAGTCTGCCAGGTCTTAATCCTCGATTGGCCTGGTAGCTACTCTGATTTTTGCCTTGTCCAAGCCTCAGCTAGAGTGGGGGCTCTGTAGACACCCACATTTGGCCGCCAGGTGTCTATAGCAGTTTCCAAAAAACACTCGATGATGATCGGACGTAAACATGACTTAATACACTCGATTTTGGACTATTAATCAATAGTAGTTGGCAGAAGCTTTTAGCAGAGTTAAAATCTGACCAACTCGACCTCAAATTCAGACCCTAGTGGGTCGTTTCCAGTCAAATAAGACTAATTTGGGTCGATCCCGTCTTTTAGCGACCGGATCAAACCCCAGTCAAAGGCGTTTCCGAGACACAAATCAGCCGCACAAAGCCCCAAGAGTCCGACTCAAAGTCAAAAACCACAAAATATCAGCTGCATGCAAAACCTCTTCTATTTAGGACATGATTTCTTTCCTGAAACCTATCCAAAAACCGGGTACCTTTCCTATCCAAAACCGGAATCTTATTTCCATCCATACAAGAACAATTACAATTCCCGACATCACAACAACAATTACAATTCCCGACATCACAACAACAATACACAACCAAAATTTCAGCAATCCTAGGCAGATTATACACATCCAATCCCGATTTATCTTCTTGAAATCCTATAGGAAACCCGAGATCAAAACTCTTCAATGACCCGAGAGCAAAACTCGTCAAATCCCTTCCCAATTATACCCACCATAACTCTCATATATACATCTTAACGCTCCCGCGCTTAGGCCGCTATTACGAGTCCGTTTTCGATATAATTTAGCATGTAGGTTGAGGGTGTTACAAATCCGGACTTCTCCCTTTTCTTCTCTTTCTCTCTCTCATCTGTCCGTCCTTTTTTCGGGTCATCATCGCGTCTTTTTTTATCTCTTTCATCGTTTCTAATATCGATATTATCATACTATCATTTTATCATCAAATAAAACATTATTCCTAGGATGCAATATCGACTCTATAGTCGAATATCAGATCTGAAGGAATTAGTCAATACATCAAACAAGTATTAAAATTCATCATTCTAAGGATGCGATACCGACTCCATAGTCGAATATCAAATCTAACGAAATCAATCAAAAAAGCCAAAACAGCCCTCCATGCGAGTCGCGCGGAGTTCATGCGAGTCGTGCGGATCTCATGCGAGTCGCGCGCCTTTGCAAGTCGCGCGGTTGCCTGGAAATTGCGACACAAAAGGGATTATTTCGTCCTATTACAATTTTAAAACAACTTATAACATCTTGTCTAAAAATCACTCTAAATATTGGATGTTGGTTCCATAACCGAGTATCGAATATGACAAGTATTGAAAGTTAAGTCGTGTATAAATTATACAATATTTCTATGTGATTTAATAAATCATCGATTTAAACATTAAAGGCATCATCAAATATTTTCATGACCTCGGTCAAACACGTGTCGAGTCCATCACGTGTCTTACTCTTTTCAAAATCATGCATCATGTCGTTTACATTGTTTATTCAATTTACAAACCGTTATCATCATTACTAACTCGTTTGTTTTGTCTTTGTATCTTATTTTCGTTGTTTGTTTTATTATACTAAAACGGACCTCGCATGCTAAATACAAACTTCGGCATAAATTCAAAGATGCATTAAAATGACATATAATTCACATGTTTAGACAAAACGCTGTTTGCATATCATTTAACCGTCAAACTAACACGCGTACACCAAAAATGAACGATATCTAAGTAGAGGCCACTAAGTGCGGGCGGGGTTGGGTGTTCTTTGTGAACTTCCCAACACGTACCCTCACCCCTTACTCAGAACCATGATTTCTGGATGTCCGAAACCGTTGGCATACGAGAGTCATTCAATACACGATTTCCGATAATGTCGGAATCAGTATCGCAATGCAAAGGGACGAACCTAATAAACTCTAAAATCGGAATAGGCCGTACTCTGTGCACGGCCCAGTAAGACATAGAGTGGGTTCGAATGGGCCCGAACTCTCACAAAGTTCGGTGGCGACTCCATTTAGATTTAAATTTCAATACGAGATCCATCTCACATGAGATTCATTCGCCTCCCCAAACCCGCGCGTGGCCGCGTCGGGGTGGACCTATGTCGTGTCCACAGATGACAATGATTTCAGTGTATATATATATATATGTTGATTAATTGGTGTATATAGTAACAATTTTGGTGTATATAACAATTATTTTACTGCATATATTGAGTTCTTAAGTGTATGTATATATAGTGAGTTTAATAGCGTAAATAATGAGTTTTTTTAGTGTATATAACAGTTATTTTGATGTAAGTTCCATTGTTTTAGGTTATTTCAGTGAAAATATACGTTACCTCCAACCACCACCCTTAAGTAGAAAAAAATCAATAATATAACTTTCAATTCAATGTCTATGTTAAAAAGTAAATTATTAATAAAAACAAAACACTTAATTGTCTCAAATATAAATTATGATTTATTAGGGCTTAATCTAATTAGAGATTAATTAGAAATTGAATAATAAATTTGGGGTTTAAAAAGAAATTGAATACAAAATTAATCAATAAAAACAATGTTTATTACGAGTAATAAAAACAAAGTTTGGCTTAATTGAATACAAAAGTGAAATTAATAAAAAAAAACAAAATTACTTGTCTCGTGCATAAATTATGATCCATAATCGTAAAGTTACCAAAGAATTTAGTTAGTTTCTAATGGGTTGAGAAAAGAAGCAAAGTGTTACGCAGGGCCGTCTCAAAAATAAGAGTGGCCTGGAGCGAAAATAAAAATTGAGGCCCTTTTGTGATAAGTGGTCGGATTTTTTATACCAAAATAATAAAGAAACACAACAAACTAACAACAACGATCTTTTCTCGAAAATGAAAGAATTATACTCCCTCCGTCTCGGTCATTTGTTGTCATTTTATATTATTTGTGAGGAGTTATTTAATCAAAGGATAACGGATGACCGAGACGGAAAGAGTGAAAAAAAAAAGTTTACAAATTTATGAAAGTAACTTAAATTTCTGTTATATGTTACCGAGATTTATAAAAGTGACTTAAGTTTGAGATTTAATTATCTTTAGTTTATTTTGAATTAACATGTACGAAAATCGAAACATAAGAGCACTAACATAGACAAAATGAAAGAATACGGAAGAGCAATGATGTGGACAGAGTTTAATCAAAGTAGGGGAAGAATAAAAATGAAAAAGGGAAAAAATTAAAAATAAAAAAAAATGCACCTATTGAGTTTTGAACCCAAGATGAAAGAATACAGAAGAGTAGTAATGTGGATAGAGTTTAATCAAAATAGGGGAAGAATAAAAATGGAAAAGGAAAAGGAAAAGGAAAAGAATTAAAATGAAAAAAAATTAAAATAGGGGAAGAATAAAAATGAAAAAGGGAAAGAATTAAAATTAAAAATAATCAAAATAGGGGAAGAATAAAAATGAAAAAGGGAAAGAATAAAAATGAAAAAAAAAATGCACCTATTGGGTTTTGAACCCAAGATGTCCAATAAGTCCATGACACTACCAATCCAGCAACAATAATTCAATATTTTATTATATCAGGTTTTATATTAGACTTATAGAACAAATCATAATTGGATTGAGGCCCCGAAAAATTGGAGGCCCGGTTCCATTACGCCTATTGCGCTGCCCTTGGGACGGGCCTGGTGTTACGTTTTGAGAGAGGAGAAAAGGGTAGTGAAGGGAAAAAATAATGAAAAATTGGGTATGAACTAGTAAAACATGGCAATGATCTAGCAGCTACGTTGATCTTTTAGTTTCACTTTATGGACTTCTTTCGAAGCCCAGTTCACCTCCGCGCACACTATAATTTACAGAGTACTAATTTTCTCTATACTATAAATTTTGTTTTTTACGGTCCAAACTTTATATATTTGGCCCAAACTTTAGGGAGGGGGGGCATCCGACTCTAGTCATACGAGTATTTATTATGATAATGTACTGATAGAGTGAACCCACTAGCACGTGAAATCGATTGATGTCTCTATTGCCGAAAAATACATATTTTGGAGTATAATAGTTGTATGTCATGTTTTTTAGTGGTAGGACGGCCGACCAATAACAACACACACTCACATGAAATATTTTAGCGATACTAAACTTAAGATCACCAATGATGCTACTTTATTCTTGGTAAATTATTGGATTATATCAATTGATTTCTTTAATATTTAATTTGGTATAGACTTTTAATTAGCCAAAGATATGAGAAAATGACCATTACATTTTATTATCAATCAAATGAAAATTAACATGACTATATGCAATTTCAGTACAAAGGTGAAATACACTAACACCCACATGAGTGAACTCAAAGTCATGATGCAAGAAATAATAAAGTTAAGTAATGGCCTAGCTAACATCTTATTCTATGCTGGGGCAGAGACATTCTCCTCATCACCGGTGTTCTGCATTTTTAACAAATTATTATTATAAGTATTAGACTATGCATCATAAAAAATATCGAAAATATATTAACCAATTATTACGTGAATTAACATAAATATTTTGTGTGTGATAATTTTATGCGATGAAGGTACATGATTATTCGGACAAAAAATAATAATAATGAGGGTTGGCTTTAAAATTCAACTGCGAAATACGCCACCACTTATATAGTAGAGATTTAATTGACAACGATATAATAGTAAATTATTTATATAATTCGTACTCGTAGTTTTTGCTTATGATCATGTTGAATCTTATGTTTATACTTAAATAAGCTACACTCTTTACCTAGACCATCCGATGATGAATATTGACATGATACCATGGGATTTTATTAGTATTTGAATAATATCAAGATAATATTATCTAGTCCAGAGACTTAATTCATTTTCAATTTTGAAAAAAAAATTATACGTACAACAAAAGAAGGATTTAGGGGTGAGCAAAACCGGAGACTTTATTTGATTAGTTTGATAAATCAGTTTGGGGCTCTAGTTTTAGAAAGTATGATTTTTTTCAAATCGGAAACCAATTTTAAATCTGAGACCCAATTTTGAAATTTGTCAATTTGATTTGTCTTTAGTTCTTTATTAGACAGAGTATTAATTTTCAAAAAAATTCATGTTATCAACAACCAACACTCAACGGGCTTAACAATAGCAACTCTAAATTTCCCAATATTAAAGAAGAATATTTTGTTAAGCAACAACTCAGCAAAGACAGCAACAACTAGCAATTATTAGTTCTTAATTTTTCTTCATTTCGAAGTGTAAATAGCTTTAAAAACTGCATCTCCAGTTTTGAAAATTGCGAACCTAACCTGAACCGCTTTAACACTTAAAAAAGCGGTACGGGCATCTTGATCGGTTTTTCAAGTAAGAAAACCGCTTTAACCAATTTTTTAAACCTATTTTTAGTTTTGTTTCTATTTTTTAAACCAATTCGCTTCGTTTTTTTTGGCTCACCTCTAAGAAGAAATAATTTTTATGTTAACGCTTCTATGGTTTTTAGGCTTGTAAGTGGTATATCTATATTTATTTTTAGTATATTATGTCTTATATTTATTTAATTTGAAATATTATTATGTCTTATAGATAAGATGAGTCTGATTGAGATAAAAAGGGTTTTAGATTATATATCGCAAGCAATTTTTTTACATGGAAGACAAGATTCACATGCATCAGAGTATAATTGTCGCTTATTTTTCAATAATTTACTTACACTTAATTACTCCGTACAATAACTTCACAAAGAATAAAAAATATTGGATTGTATTTGTGTCAACAATTTTTCTTAATTAGTTCAAGTATCATGATTTCAATAAGCTTGCGTAAAATCACGTAACATTAAAAGTACACTATGACAATAATATACATAGAAAACAAAAATTATGATATTGTGTCACAGTAAAGGTGTGTTTTGATAAAAAAAATTTGGAAGAAAATAGAATAGGAAAGGAAGGAAGAGAAAGGGAGGGAAGGGGAGGGGAAATGGAGGACATAAGTTTTTCCTCCAAATCTGACCTATTTAAGTGAAGAAATAAATTGGATTAAATGGGGGAACTGAGGGATCCATTTTCCCTCCCCTCTGAATCCTTCAGCCCCATTTTTTTATCCATTTCCGTCCGTCAAACATGCCGTTAAGAGACGATCGTTTTAATTGTTAAGTCGTGTATGAGTCGATTGATTTATCGGTTAAATAATCGTTTATTACTATCAATAAATGAAATTTTTTTAGGCCAAAAAATGGTTGCACATGGGAAGATGATATTAAACAATTACTACTCCCTTTATCAACAAAGTTTTATACTCACTATAAATAGATCATCCAACTGAAGTTTTACATATTTTTTTGGAAAACAGCTTACCGTATATTTCTCATATTCTTTCATTATTTACCCAAATTGTCATTACTTTTACCACTTTCATTTGGTTGACCCATATGACCCTTTGGTTTATCAATATACCCTTACTCGCTTGTTACTTTCTTTCTTAAAATTTGTGATATAGCTTATGTAAGATTGTTTGGATGGGAGAGAGTACTAACTAGTGTAACACTTACGTTACACATAATTTTTAAATTATTTTTTATTTATAGAAATGTCTAATTACTCACATGACGTAATTATAGTTTAAGGAAATATACATATTTATGTTCGGTTAATCATTTGAGAATAAATTATCGTTTTTTAATCAGTTTATCTCTTATGTTTTATAAATAATTTAACATTATATATGATTAAATGAATTGTGAAATACATGGTAAACAACAGGAATATGAAAATAGTAAAGCTCATTTTTATTATTTATTTTAATAATATCATTTTAGATATTTAGTCCACTACTTTATTAGTGAGACGAGACTTTAACTAACTAGCTAGAGAATTTGGATTAGGTTTAATTATGGTACAAGATTACTTCCAAATTCTTAGCTAAATGTGAGGTTTAATTTAGACGGAAAAGTTGAATTGCTATTTTTGTACCTTCTTTTTTCTTTTAGTAATTATGAGATTAAAATGAAATGGTCATCATATTTATTATTAAATACGAAACGTACTACCTATAAAATACATGACGATAAGTGATTACTGATTAGTATAAGGGTGAAATACATGGAATTATCGTATAATTGTCAATTTATAAAAGAACTCATACAAATAATGATTAACCAAAAAATTATATATTCATAAGTTACTTATTTGGTTTAAGAAGAAAGTTTGGAGCAACTTTTAAGAGCATTGTTAACCTGAGTTATCATGTGATTTTCCATATATCCTTTTGTATATAATTGTTTCATATACAATTTATGAAATAATGTACTCATAAAAACGCCTCATTAAATACAAGTAATGTTTGTATAAAAATATGAAATTTTTTTACTACTAAAATTTATATCGATGCCATAAAATAACTCATATAAATAGAGCACAAATTCATACATAGTATTTACTAGAAGACACTTTTACGGGTTTTTTAAACCCATTTATTATACTTCATTCTCACTTAAAGATTGTCCCATTCCTCATTATTATATATGAGGAGTATTTTAATGAAACGGGACAATCTTAAAGGTACAAATGTAGTATGATTTTACAAAAAATATTTTATATGAACATTGTTTCAATATATAATTATACCTGAGATGGAGGTTCAGTTGGCTTAGTAAGATAGGTTAGCTTCAAGTTGTCAACTGAGTCAAAAGCAACCATTTTTGCACAATAGAAATTTAATTGATTATTGTATTATAAGTAGAGGATTTGTATAACTGTTTGGTAGAAGGAAAACTCTTGTAAGTTATTTATATAGGCTACAATCCTACATAAGTGATTATTACTATGGGTGAGGACAAGGTTTTGCAAACCAGTTTTTAAATTTGATAAATTTGACATTTTGACTATCTTTAAACAAATTATTATTACTAGGGATTAGGACAAGGTTTTGCAGACCGCTTTTGAATTTGTCATTTTGACTATCTTTAAACAAAATATTATTACTAGGGATTAGGACAAGGTTTTGTAGACCGCTTCTGAATTTATCATTTTGACTATCTTTTTTATAGTCATAGACGGTAGCTAGATCGGTCGAACGGGTCAAACAATCGGGTATCTGGTTTAGTTAGTTGGGTTTTGGTAAAATATACGTCGTGTATAAATAGGATTTGAAAAATATCTTCCAAATGGTATTGGTGAGCGGTTTAACCTAGTTTGATAAATTTTCTCGGGCATTTAAGGCCACCTTTGTATTAATATAAGCACGAGTTGACAGTGCTATATATCATATATGTAATCCCCTAGAAATTCTAACGCAATACAGTGACGGAAAAACTGTAGAGTTGGGGAATAAAACACACTGACAAACTATATCTTAGTAAAAGAAATGATAAGTCAATACAAATGCCTCTTTTTACAAAAGAGCTAAAAAGAAAACTCTCCAAACATGTTTATAAAATACATAAATTACATGAATGAAGAAAGAGTAGGATTCACGCTACTCGCTAGCTCACACCCAAAACCCAGCAGCGAAAACCTGTCATGTTATAAACATAAGAGCCACATCAGTGGGGAGTAACTCAGATGTTCTCCCAGCCATATTATATTATATGGAAAATAATAGTATTATTATATCAAAAAAATTAAAATGGAAAACATTAAAATGATATAGAAAAATAAGCTTTCGAAGAAACATAAAATATTGGAACAATGTAATCAGAACAAGTTTTGATAATAAATAGAAAATTAATAATTTTAGAAAATTACTTAAAATAGAAATATTGATATAGAAAATACGTAAGTGATTAAAATAGGTGAAACGTATAAAAATAGCATTTCTAACGAAATTAACATTTTATTATTATCGTCGTTATCGTAACTTTAATATATTTCTAAATTCGTTACTAAAAATATAATTCAAATGGAATAAGTCAAAGTATAATATTTTATAAATAATTAGGAGAATCGAGTTAAAACGATAAATTTTCAGAAAAGAGATGTTTTAAGAAAATGATATCGAAATTAATTGAGTCAATGAGTTTTATAAATGAAATGAAATTTACAAAAATTTCAATTTATTTTTAACAAATATTTTTTATTAATAAATAATATAGATTTTACTAAAAATAGTCAATTTTAATCAAATAAGAAATTATTAGTGAAAATACTCTCGACAAAAAATATATTTAAAACAAAATCGACTATTTTCTCATTTATTAATATAAGTGGTAGGACGAAATTAATTCATTGAACGAATATACAAATCTCGATTACATAATATAAAAATACGATTTTGAGTGAAAATTATAAATTAACGAAATATGATGAAAACATAAAATCGATATTATTTAGTTACTAATGTCACGATAAACAACAAAATATTATAACGATCATTAATAATAGAATTAGTAACGATTTATAAAACGATATCGAAAGTTTTAAATTATTTATAAGTTACACAATTTAAAAAAATATATTATTAGCAAAAAATAAATAGCTAAAATTAGAAAATCGAAGTTAAAATATTTACTACATACTACTACTCAAACATCCCCTATCCCCTATATTACTAACTAAAATAATAAAAACTTACTAAATAGTTCCTCCAAAATGCATCATGCTTAATATAGAAATAAGTAGAACAAATCAATTAAATTTCATAGAAGACAAAAAAAGTCAAAATAATTTGAAAAAACTTATAATAAGAAAATCATCAAAGTAAAAATAAATATAATCACTTCATATTTTTAAATAAAATTTTTGCTTTTCAAGGTTAATCTCTCTTCAATTTTTAAAAAAAAAAACATAGAATGTGTAATTTTTTTTAAATTTGTGCTTTTAAACAATTTAAGATTATATTACTCATATGAGTAATCAATTCTTAATACTAATTCTTATGAGTATGTTCTAAGTAGAAAATTGAGACTTTGAAAGTATGAGAATAACATATACGTAGTAACAAAAAAAATATCTTTATTAAAATATACATGTATATTGACTTACTAATTTATTTTGATTGGTTAACAGTTTCTAATTATTCTCTTAAATAAAAATTTAAAAGTTGTGCAATGTAAAAATTAATATCTAAATTTTAGAATATCTATGAAATAAATTTGCATATGTACTGTGCATATGCACGAGGTTTGTACTAGTACGATATAAAATCGAGTAACTTCCTAAAGTTACCTTTCGTGATAAATCGTCAAAGCATTCCCTTCCATCCACTTGTCCAAGTTCTAATTAGTCTTGATACTTGTCTTACAAAACAACTTCGAGACTTCAATGGAATTTGAGACATATAGAAACTTAAACAAGGAATCGGGATTAGGGAATGTTGGAAACGACTAGAGGTGTCACAGAAAACACGACTAGGATAACATGGGGAGGTAGAAAGGCTCGACTACGAAATGAGATGGCAAAAGATATAGGCACAGGACCATAGGAAATTGAAACGAAGGACACAAAACGAGCAGGAGTAAGGAAATTGATAAACTTTGAAAATTAGAGTATGAACAGAAGGTAAGAAGACAGCAGAAGCGGTGAACCGGAACAATACGACATGAGACGGATACAGAAGGAGAGAACATACACCGTAGCATCAAAATTTGCAAGCAACAGCGGGACATGACAGAAACATTCGAAGGGTGAAATAAATTCACAGACGGAACAAAGAGCAGCACCCATGGACAGAAACACAGCAGTAGAGGTGACAATACAAAAAACCGAAACGTGACAAAAGCAGTAGTGAAACATAACAGCGGTAACACACCACTGAAATGCGAACAACAACACCCAAACCGGCAACGACGACAAACGAAATCAGAAGAAGAAGAACAAGAAGAATAAATGTAAGACGAAATAAGAAGAGGGAACAGAAGAGGAAGAAGACAATAGAGGCCATCAGCACAAATTAAAGTAAGAGAACGAAGAAGAAGAGAAAGACGAACAACAATCGACAGAACAAACGAGTAGAAAAATGGGTAAGACACAAAACAGCAGCCACGAGCAACAACAGAACGTAGCAGCAGCGGCAAACATGGACGAAAAAAAGAGGAACGAACAGAATAACGACATAATTCCAGCAACAGACATTAGTGCACAAAGAGGTCGACATAAGGAGAAGGGGAAAAAGAATTACCCTTACGAAATCAAGCAAAGGGTGGCAGACAAAACGCAGCAACAACAAATCCAAAACAGAGTCAATCTCGACAGCATAAAGCAGAGGGAGAGCGACATGGATGAATGATGGTGATGGGTACACGAGAAGGAGGAAGAATCAAGGAGAAGAGGGAGAAAGCTGGTGAATTGAACAAAGGAAGTAGGGAGATGTATGAAGCGGTGGAAGAAATGGATGAAGGGTGATAGAAGAGGTGCGTGAATGTGAGTGTTGGAAAACAAAATGAAAAAGGAGGTGAACGTATATAATAGTGGGATGAATTCAATTCCCCAAAAAAAAGTGTACGGATTCCGAGACAATAAGTATACGATGTATACGGATTAATTAAATGAATCGGGTAGGAGACAAATTCCGTAACGATAAGTTGACTGACCCACGTATTGAATTAAAATCGAATTAATAAAATTAATAAATAATCGGGCCGTCAAATAAAATAAGTAAATAAAGAATTCGAGACGAAAACGAAGCTTATAGAAATAAAGAATTAGACGATGAAATAATATTCCCCGATAAATAATAAATTTTTGATAAAGTGAATTAAATTGATTTTTTGAGGAAAGTTAATAGATTTTTTGACAAAACTTAAAATAAATGAACTTGGAGCCAAAAATAGAAATTCGAGATTAAATATAAATAAATAAAAAGAATTTAGAATTTAAATTTTTCAAATAGACTTTCGATAATAATTATATTAAATGTATAAAATATGTCAAAACAGAAATAAAAATATGTTTCAAATATAAGAAGAGTTTCCAAGACAAATAGAATTTTAGGAGTTTGAAACGATTAAACGATAGATTCGTTTTATAATAATTTAAGAATTACGAGTTAAATCGTAAACAAAATAAAAATACCAATATAACTTCAGTTTAATTTAATTTATAAAATCAGGGGTGTTACAATATATGGGTATGTTTGATTGATTAGAATCATTTGAATTTGCAAAGTATTACTTTGATAGCTTAAATGAAATGTTGCATGATTATTAAAGGAGTATTACTTACTTACCAATAAACGGCTACTGTACACATGATTCAAATATGATAAGAGCTGACATGAGAGGAATCAAAGAACAGGTCTGGTGTCTCTATATTGAATCACATATAAAATAACTGTGTAATAACATTATGAATTTTGCATGAGATGTGTACATACATGTTTATGTTTCATTGCGGTTGTGCTCTCCCTTGATTGTTCTGAGTTGGTCGTGTTAGTGTTATCTCTTGTAGAAGGTTTTGAATAAGAATAGGAAATACTGAAATGGTCACAGTCTAAAAGGGTGTAATATAAGGTCGCGTGACGCTTCTTCAAAATAAAACATATTCCCTCCGTTCCAATCAATTCCATACATTTGGTTATTGTGCATTATTCATAGGTGTGAAGAATCATTGATGTAACTTTTAACATATACGATAAAATATAGTCACGTGAGATCTTGTTTAAATTGTCTAATCGAGTGCATCATGAATATCAATTTTTTATATTTTTTAGAAATATATAATTAAAGATATAGACAAAAGAAAACGCGCATCGGTGTACGTGATAACAAATGTATGAAATTGATTGGAACAGAGAGAGTAGTATGCATTGACACAAACAAACCTAGTCTTACGAGCATGACATAATGGTTGAGTCAGCATGGTTACTTTTAACTGAACCAGACATGTAGAGACGACAAAACTGTGTATTGTACTAGAACTGATGTACTAAAGTATGGATGGAATTATAATAAATGTATGTTGTTTATTATATGTGAGGTAATATCACCGAATAATATTACTCCCTCCGGTCACTATTTTTTGCCCCATTTCATGAATATTTGTGAGTAGTATTTTAATGGAATGGGTGAAATATAGTGATTGGAGGGTGTAGTTTGGTTGCGTGTAACTGGGGTAATGTATGATCCAACGATGTAGTTGATCTCCCCATGGATAACGTGTTTCCACCAGAAGAGAATTAACTAGAATCATATGGATAATTGCGTATTAGATGTACCATGTGAACGATGTTTTTAAAACGTGAGAATCTAAATTATATCCTTTAGCTTGTGATGATTATGTAATTTGGAATGTGTGGATATGCTTGCGTGATGATTCTTACGCTTGGGTGAGTGGGTGTGTAAATTGGGGTGACCTTTCTTGAATGGGATACGCTTGAGTGGGTATGCCGTTGTATTAAAGTGTTTAAGGGTAATGACGTGACCTTGACGCGTATGAATACTGAGAATAGGTTGAGGTCAGTTGGAATTGGAACAAGTGGATTGGTTGTGAGGCACCCAAGTTAAATAGATCGTTTAATTAATATACGTAAGACATTCAACAAAACTTTTGTTTGGGTATTTGTATAACGTGTTCGCAATGTGAGTCGTGTTTGGTGTCTTGTATAATCAACTCATGAATGACGAGGTCTTCACGGCTTAATAAACTATTCGAACCGTAACAGATAGTGACTTGAAAAGAGACTGGTTATGTTCTTAATCATAACGGTCAAATTTGAATCGATCGTTGGAGTTGATTAGTCAATGTCTTATGATCGTTGTCTGATTTGGTCCTGAAATTAAAGGCCTCAAAAGTCACACAGTACCTATTTCATACATTGTACAAATTTCTGAGAAAACGAGAAGATGTTTACTGTTAAACGTAAAAAAATGTAGAAGTCATTCGATTATCTTTCGATTCATGTTGGAATAGGGCGAAAGCATCAATAATTCAATATATACTCGAATATAAATTTCTTTAGAATTTTTTGAACAACCAACTGTCAATATATGACACAAATGTCCTCTTTAAGTGGGTAGCAAAATATCTCAGAAATCTTGAAAAGTCACGTTAAACATGCAATTTTAATTGTTATTATCCACGTTTTTCGGTATGATTTGGTTCAGAAATTAAATATCTCAAATTCGTACAGTAACTACTCTATAAATTGCACAGATGTCCGAGACTAACAAAAGTTGCGTACGGTTTGAAAGAAACACATTTTCAAGTCATTCGACTATATTTCTAGTCATCTTGGAAGTGGGCGAAAGTTTAAATATATATTCGAATCTAAATTCTTTTAGAATTTTTTATTAACCGACAATCTTTTTATGGCATACAGGTCCTATTTAAATTGGCCAAAATTTCAAAGATTTAAAAAATCACCTAAAATAGGCAGTTACGAAGGTTATTATCCACTTTTTTTGTTTGATTTGGTCACAAAATTGAATTTTTCGCAATTGTCATAGTAACTACTGTATACATTGTAAAAATGTCCACGAGTAATAGATGGTGCGTAGGGTTTTAAATTAACATATTTAGAAGACATTCGACTATTTTTCGAGTCACGATAGAATAGGCGAATAGTTAAATATGTTCTCGAATCTGAAGTCTTTTAGGGGTCGTTTGGTTTGAGATATTCAACGAACGCTACAACAGATGCATCAAAATACAACGGTACAAACCTTTGTAAAAGGGTGTTGTAGAAACTTCTATTACAGAAAGTATCTACAACATGCATATTTCCGTGAAAGCTTGCTTATTGGAAAAAACCTTTTACAACGGTCATCTTCCTAACAGACACATGAGATTTTAGTCTAATAGACACGTGAGATTTTAGTCTCCAACTTGGTTTAGAAATCAACAATTAGCTGCACATCTTAACCATATTATTTTATAGTAGTTGGATTTCTTAAACCTAAGCATACTAATATTTCCATAACTCTTCATCATGCATGTAAAAGTTTGAGGTTATATAAGACCTCATTAGTTTTTGGGATTATTGACACATTCTTCCATTGAATTATTTGTTTTGTAAAATTTATTTGGAGTTAAAGTAAAACTATTTTGGAGTCAAAAATATTTTTAATATATTTTTATAAGGTTGGATTTGTCACGGAGGATTACCTTTTACTTGATTACTGTGTTCATTGCTCTAAGTACTTGTCGGTTGAAGATCAACGCTCTTACATCTGTGTTACAAAGAAGACAATCCATAAGAGAACATTGGCTAAACCTTTTTGTATCGATTGGTTTAGGATTGAATAATTAGTGTTATTCTAGTTGAACGGTTATAGTTAACTGATATGGTTAAGTGGTGTCGCCGTAATCAAAATATAACTAACGGATAGCTAGTAATAAGTAGGGTCGATTCCGCAGGGAGGCATGTTGAATTTATAAGTTGGTCGATTAAAAGTCTATGTCACGGGTGAGATCAATTTTGGTTTTGCTAAACTAACATGCTAATAATGACAGTAAACAATAAAATAGATAAAATTAATGCTATTGACAGTAAACAAATGAAAATACTAAAAAGGGGGAGATGAAGGGAGATACGGGGAAGGTGGGGTGAGAATGATGGAGTAAAGAGGAGGGTGAGTAAGGGTGTTGCTTGATTTGAATGTGAGGGAAGAAGGGAAATGAAGGGTTGGGAGAAGGAGAGTTTTGTTAGTGTGCGACTGATAGGGAGTCGAGGAGGAGGGGAGGGGTCGATTCATGGGGAGTCGACTCGGGTGAAGGTGGCGGATTAGGATTGGAGTGATTCAACTGGGGGAAATCGAATAGGGGCTAGTCGATAAATAAATTTCCTTCGCCTCATTCTAATGCAACCTTTTGCCATTCCTGTACACCATCTCAACAAACATATTAGTATCCTCTTCCTCACTCAAACTATATGTAATTACGTTATTATAATTATTTACAAAAACTAAAATCACTAAATAAAAGTAAAAATACATGTTGCCTCCCGGTCAACGCTGTTTTTTACGGTCCCGCACGACCGTGATTCCGTGAATGGGTTAAGACTTGAGTTTCAGAAAAATCCTCGTCCATGGCTCTAACACCGACACCTTCATGGTACAGCTTCAATCGCTGCCCCATTAACTTTAAAAACATCTCCTGCTTTGATTTTGATTGCAATAGCTCCACTCTTGCTCACGGAAGTGACGGTAAACGTGAGTTAAATAATAAAACTTTATCACCAACTTGTAATTCTCGGGAGAGAATTCGTTTGTCGTGCCACTTTTTCGTTCGTTCATTGTAAAGCTTATCATTTTCGTAAGCATGATACCGAAATTCCTCAAGCTCAGTATTTGTAATTTCCTTTTCTCTCCACATAAAGATGCATCAAGATTGAGCTCCTTGATAGCCCAAAATGCCTTACATTCCAATTCGTTCGGTAAATGGCAAGCCTTGCCATAAACGAGTCGGTAAGGAGATGTTCCGATCGGGGTCTTGAAAGCTGTTCGGTAGGCCCAAAGAGTGTCTCGAGCTTTAAACTCCAATCTTTTCGTGTTTTCGACAATATTTTCTCAAGTACGGACTTGAGCTCTCGGTTGGATAATTCAACTTGGCCGCTTATTTAAGGATGATAAGCTAGACCAGTTCGATGTGTAACTTTATATTTAGCCAAAAGAGAATCTAGCTGTCACTCATGACAGTGACTTCCCCTATAACTAATGATGGCTCGGGGGACTCCGAACCTTGGAAAAATCACCTTCCTGAAAAGTGAGATGACGGTCTTTGCATCATTCATCGGCGATGCAACAACTTTAACCCACTTGGACATGTAGTCCACAGTATCAAGAATATACCGATTTCCCTTGGAGGAGGGAAAAGGACCCTGATAGTCAATTCCCCAAACATCGAACATCTCGACTTCTAGAATTTTGGTTTGAGGCATCTTGTGCCTCCTGCAGATATTCCCGGTTCTCTGGTAGGCATCACTTGCTAAAATAAAAGCATGAGCGTCTTTAAATAATGTGGGCCTAAAATACTCAGATTGCAAAACCTTAGCAGTGGTTCTAGATGGGACGTGGTGGCCTTCGTAAGCTGAAGAATAACATTGCTGTAAAACACATGGTACTTCCCCTGAGGTGCACATCTCCGAAATAGCCCGTCATCACACTCCTTGAAAAAATACGGGTCATCCCAAAAATATTGACGGACATCATGGAGGAATTTCTTCCTCTACTGATAGAAGAGAACTGGCGGTAGAATATTGCCAGCTAAATAATTGGCAAAATCGGCGAACCATCGATTCTCGGTAGTTGAAATCGCCATAAGGGAATCGTCTGAAAAGGAGTCATCATAGGTAGAATAATCCCTTCATCTACAATATGTAGCCAAGATAGGTGCTCAGCTACTAAATTCTCAGCTACTTTGTTGTCCCGTATCTCCAAATCAAAATCCTAGAGTAGGAATGTCCATCACTGGAGCCAGGGATTAGCTTCATTTTTGGCTAACAGATATTTTAGCGCGGCGTGATCGGTGAAAACAATGACCTTCGACTCGAGCAAATAAGTTCTGAATTTTTCTATCAAAAATACGTCCGCTGGACTCTCTTTCTCGGTCGTGGCATATTTCATCTGGGCTTCATCAAGTGTCCTACTAGCGCAGTAGATGATACTTAGCTTCTTATCCTTCCTTTGCGCTAAAACCACACCGATAGCGTAATCAATAGCATCGCACATACACTACTAGAATTAGTGGTCATTACAACAGAAAAATTTCTATGGATCTTAAAAGGTGTCGGAAAAGTAACAGTTCCTACAGATATTTCCTACGGAATCCTATTTCATCGGTCCTTGAAAGCCCCCTACGGAATTCCTACGGATTTTTGGTTGGAAACGTTTTGGGCTACAGAATTTTCCGTAGGAAAATTTGTAGGTCCAAAAAAATAAAAATTTCTAGAACCGTCAACTAATGTTAGTACATAAATTATTTTTGAAAGTTTTCGATGTATTTATTAGTTAACTAATGTTAATGTCCAAAAAAACTGTTAACAACACTCTAATGAAAGTTTTCGATGGCTAGAAGTTTTGGAATGAGATACATTTTTTTTATTGTAATGTGATATCTGAGATTATATTTTTTACGACAAATTTTTTAACACCCTTGATTTTTATAAACTAAAAACTTATTCATAGTTTATCCTGTTTGCAGTTTAGCTCGTAATTCTTGTAGTTATTATAAGAAAGATATATTTTTCAATCGTTTTGAACTCCTAAAATTCTAATTGTCTCGGAAAATTTTCTTATATTTAAAATATATTTTTATTTTTGTTTCGAATTATTTATTCATTTAACTCTTACTGAACTTCTATTTCGACGATTTGAATTCTAAACTCTTTCAATTTAAGCTCGAGTTTTTATTACCAACTCGAATCTCATTTAAGTTAAGCTTCGTCAAAACATTTATTATTTTCCTCGAGAAATCAATTCAATTCATTTTCGTCGTACATTCGTTAATTTTCTCAAGAAAAGTTATTTTAATCGTAAACATTTGTTTCACTCTTGAGAAACATTTTATGTATCCTCTCGAACTAATTAATGATATTCCTAATTTCATTTTTATCTCAAATAATTATTTTGTCCTCAATAAATAATTTTATTTACACATTATTGTATTAGACCCAATTACTAATTTTTCCAGCTCGATCATAATTGGATTTCCTACTCATACCAACTTTTGACTCGATGTCTTTTTGTACCGTAATACGATTTATTCAACCTGTCTTTTAGTCAAGTCAACTTGGTACCCGTTTTGTTTCTGACCTTTTCATTCAAACCCTATTTCCATTTCTCCTTCATCTGTCTTCTTCTGTCACACGCTCACCCTCACTACTAGAAAACTAGTCATAGATATAACCTAATAGACATAGGTTAAAATTAAACCTACATCTATTTTTTTTTTATAGAAATAGATTATTTTAAAAAACTGATGTATATACAAAAGAATATACCTAGGTTAAAATTAAAACTCATGTCTATAAAATTATAGACACGGGTCAGTGTAAAACCTATGTCTATAATATATGAAAAAATGTAGGTATATGAATAAAAATTTAATCTGCACCTCACCCACCCCAAAACCCTAATAAGAAACCCAAAATTGACGCTCAGCCAAAACGCAAAACCCTAATAAAATACAAAACACTCGCACAATTATTTCATCCCCGCAATCATCCCTTTCAAGTCCTTCCTCTTTCACCAGCACTAAATCATGAATAAACAACCGGTGACGGCGACGACGAGGTTTCAGCTTGGACGACGATTGAACTCGGGGTTTGTTTATAATGTGCAGTGAGATTCCGAGTTTATCCTGCGATTTGAAGTTGCGATAAGAGGTTCGTCGGTGAGTCGCCGAGTGGTTCAACCATTCCGGCAACTCGCGTTCTCCTCCGTTGGATCTGTGAAACTCAAGCTTTTGCTCCGATTTTTCATCGTCTTCGCTTTGATCTTGCTCGCTTCTTGTGCTTCCTCTTTCTCGCAATGGAAACATCCTCATAGCTTCTTCCTTCGCGACGATAGTCACAGGTATATCATTCGTTCCCACCTACTCCTTGACTTATGCTCCTCTTCCCTAAAAAATCTCTTTCGATTAAAAAGGTAAAACAATGATTAATGTAGTGATTGTTGACTTATTATCGAACTCAGTCGAAAGAGGCGGAGAGCCGGGTTTTGAGTGAGGGCGATGAGAGGGTGTTGATTAAGGAAGTGTTGGTGAGGGATAAATATGGAAATGAGCTGGAATTGAAGGTTTTAATGGCATTGAAGGCAGCTCAACCGAATTCGGCTTTGAGTATTAGGGATGTTCAGGAGGATGTTAACCGGGTTATTGATAGCAGATCTTTTTCATCTTGTAGGCCTGTTGTTGTGGATTCCAAGGATGGTACTAAGTTGGTGTTTGAGGTATCATCTTATGCTTTGGTACTTTTTGTAATTTGGTTGATTAATATGGTTAATTCTTGCTGTGAATTCCGGAATACATGCTAGAACAGTTGAATATTGCGTTAATGTGTCATGCTTGTTAGGATAAGATCATTTTATTTACTATATTTTGTGAGGGAACAATCTTAACCAGAAGCCTAGGTTGATGATTGAAGCTCAATGAATTGTTTTATAACTTGATACGTTTAAGATCATGCTAGAATTTGCATGCTTTTAGATTTTGAACAATAATTTAGGTTCTATAAAGAAGAATTTAGTCTGGTTTTGGTTAATCATTAAGGTGTGTAAGTTGTCTCTTTCCCTTGGCTATATCCTACAAAAGTACGGTGCTTTGTTTTTTACGTGTGCGATGGTTGCATGTTATGAGTGATGACGTTGTCTTCACTAGAGTTTTTCTAGGATGTCTTAGAGTATATGTTATGGTGAGCGATAGGTATTATGAGCATCATGTTGTCATGGGCTAAATTGTGGTACAAGGTAGAACCAAATCACGGTACTAGAGTCACTATAGATAGGGCAAAATCACAATTCACAGGTCATTTTCTTTATTTATCGTCAATTATTGACGGCTACTACTGCATTCTTTGACATTATTACTAATTTCAAACATATTTTACAAATGTATGTCCTTACCAACTCCTATTTTATGTTCTAATATTTCCGACATTAGTTTTCATTATTAGTCGGGTCAAAAGAACTTCATAATAGAAACTAATTATTCTATTAACTCAACTCCTTTACCATCTATCTATAAGATAATTACTTATGGTGTGATTGAAGAAAGATTAATTAAGTTTATAAAAAAATTGCATGTATTGAGTGAGGGTCAAAGGTAGCGTGTGTTAAAATTTTTAGCTAAAAGGACGGAGATGACAAATATTTGCACTCCGTAGATGATAAGATTCTCCCTTGTTCTTAATCAACTTTTCTATTGTACTTGCAGATTTGGTCTTTTTTAGGCTCAAAACTATTGAAAACATTTCTGCAGGTATGTAATAGATAGCCTTTATTTTAGACCAATGAGGATTATAATTCTTGTATAGTATTTTCGGAACTATTTAAATTGATCCACGTAACGTCCGTGAAGTATTCAATGACTCACAAGGGTTTATTTGTCAAGGTTAGTAGTTTGGATGTAGCTCCTAACACTCTCATGATCAACTTATAACATTCATATATAGCTTTATGATAGTGATACCTTTATTTATATTTTATTGTGATACTCCCTCAGCCCTTTACGTTTCTTCCCGCTTTTTAATATTTGTGAGCAATATTTACTTGAAATGGGAAGAAACATAAAGGATGGAGGGAGTATTTGACAGTAATATTATTTTTTTTACAGGGCTTTGTTCAAATGGGCATCAAAGTAGAGTATGACATGTGTATGTGATTTGCTAATGCACTATTGTCTAAAAACTTAAGTGAGCAATGTTTTTTCTTTTGCTGGAAATTGGTCATTGAAAGTCTCTCCAATGTTATTTATGACAGTTAAGCTAGGTAGAGTAATATTGTTAGTTGGAGAATATGATGTTGATACAAATAGCGATTGCGGTCAACAACAAGATGGAATTTGAGTGTGCTTATTTTCTGTACTTCTCTCCACTCTTTCTCTTCTACTTGCTTCTCCATCATATATATAGGCAGGATCTGGTACATTTGTCATATTTGCTACAATTTACCTCTTAATTGTAGCCATTAGATCTCACATGATCAAGAGTTGAGATTAAAACTCTCTAAATCCCAAAGCATTTTTTCCTCAGATTTTTATAGTTATTTCAATGTACAAACAAGATTATTTTAATGAAGAAGAATAGTTATTTTATAGTTACCTCAATTGTTTACTGAGAATAATGTTATCAGGCTATTTCAAGGTAGATACGTAAAAATCTCAATAACCAAAAATTAATTGCCACCGAAATACCCCATCTATCTAAAAACTGGATGGGGCGGAATAGCTATTTCAATGCCAAAAAATTTTACACTATTCAGTAGTTTTGATTTGAATGTAGAAAGATATTTATTGTATTGAATAACTTGTGTTATTCCAATGTAGAAACTCAGTTATTATAACTCGTGGTATTGTATTGAGATGAAAGTCAAATATAATTAACTTTATAATAATGTTATTCGATTTTACGTAGTTATTCTAAAGTAGAAACTCAGTTATTGTAATGAATATCTTATGTTATTATATTGGGCCGACACTAAAATATAATCTGTTTTAAAATAATGTTATCTCATTTTACGTAGTTATTAGTCCAATGTATACTCAGTTATTATTATGAATGACTCGTGTTATTGTATTGGGATGAAACATCTCGCATGTCATTGAGGGTGCACCCATCGAAAGACACTTCACTGAAAGGCGAAAACAAAGAGGGTATTAGTTACAGTAGAAAAAAAAAAATAAAAAAATTGAAGTACAATAATAACATATGTGCTATAGAATAATTATAAAAACATTATAAAATAACCCTGGTTATAAAACATAGTAACTAATATAATGAAATAACTTCAAGAATAATATAAATTAACCGCAATAATAGTATAGAAGAATTAGAAAAACATAATAAAATAATGGGTTATTTCATGGGAATAATACCAACTATGCGTGTGCTTCTTAAATTAATACAAACTATACGTAATCCCATTTTAATACGAACTACACCTTCATAAATCTCGCTTTGTTATGGGTGACCGGCTACTTGTTGAACCTCCATTATTCAACTCTTTCTCTGACTCTTTTTCTTCTGATTCACATTTCGTGTTCATTTTCGGCCATTGAAAAAAATAATTAAATTTTCCGAAAATTCATCTTTCATTTGTTTTTCAATTAGTCTTATAGAAGCTAGGGAAAAAAATGTTTTTATTATTATTTTGGCTTTCACGATGACTGCAACGGACCTAATAAAACCCTATAAAGTTACAACAAGTCACTATGACCTGTAATAGCAAGTCATAATTTCATACATAACAAAGAGAGATTAATGAATGCATAGTTCATATTAAAATGAGATTACGTATAGTTTATATTAATTTAAGAAGCACGCGCATAGTTGGTATTATTCCCATGAAATAACCCTAAAATAATTGGATATTTCATAGTAATAATAATGTACAAAACCAGAAATTCATGCTATGAAATAATATGTAGTAATTTCAATGTGCATATTCAAGTATTTCATTGTTCATATTCAAATATTGTAATATTCATAATTTCAATGTTTAATCATGTAATCAAAAATCCAGAAATTGATCTTATGTAAACAACAGTCACGAAATTGATGAACTTTCCTGTTGTCACGAAATCAAAATTATGAAAAATTTCTGAATTTTGGATTGTTATGAAGTTCAATTATTGTGCTCAATCTTCCACCAAAAATTCTGATTTTTTAGGGTTCAAACTTTAGATTGAAAAAAATTGACAAAATGCAGTACGATTGATATTTTTTTTTGAAAAAAGGCAGTAGATTGATAAACGCACAGTACGATTGAAAAAAATTGAAATAAACGCAGTCGTTGTACGATTGATAAACGCATAAACACGTTTATACGAAATTGTAAAAACATAAAATTGAAAAAAAATTGAAAAAATGCAGTAGATTCTTCCAGAAAAAACGATTGAAATTGATACAGAACAAAAATTCTAAAATTGAAATCAAGCAATACGATTGAAATTGATCAAACAATACAAATAAATTGAAATACAAAAATATGATCAAACTAAAGATTGAACTACCTTATTTGGATGCAAAATTGTATGTAGATATTGGTCAGATGCGATTTCGGGACGGTTTTTCGTGAGATGCGAGAGGGTTTGAGCGTTTTGTTTCAGTTTGGATATAGGGATTTTTGTTTCAGTTTGGGTATAGGGTTTGAACGTGGATTATGTATAATGATGGGTTGTGTTTGAGGCTTCACTTCTTAAGTTTAATATTTAATCTTGACCCTTGATGTAAATAGATCTGAATGACTGCAAATTCAAGGTAAATGTACAAAAAAATAAGTACTTCTTTTCACTCTTTCTCTTCTACTTGCTTCTCCATCATATATATATAGTAGAGATCAAATAAGGTCACCATGTGTCAGTAAGTCTATATTAAAGTTACAGATGACAAACGATAAAGTTGCATTTGGTTAAAATTGATATGTAACTATAACATTCAGTTCTTTTATCGCTTCAAGTGATAAAGTGCAACTTTATCACTCATCTCGTGTAACTTTAAGCACTTTTTGTGTAACTTTAACACTAGAACTTATGACCTTAAAATAGTTGTTGACCTTATTTGAATCTCTCTCTCTCTCTCTCTCTCTGTATGTATGTATGTGTATATGTATGTATATATATACACATACATACATACATACATACATACATACACACACACACACACACACACACACACACACACACACACACACACACACACACACACACACACACACACACACACACACGTTGTAGACACCCTAATCAATTCTACATCCTAATTACTACCCTAAACCCTATTAATCTTGGAAACCTAAACCACCATAACTTAACCTTCATAAACCTCGAAACTCCCGTGCTAAAGCCACAACGAAACGAGTTCCATCCGAGACAAGAAACATGTAGGTTGAGGGTGCAAAATCCCGTCCTTTTCTCTTCTCCTTTCTTTCCTCATGTCGTCCGCACGTCGTCGTCGTCATTGTCGTTTTTTTTTTCGTTTTTTATTTTTATCGTCGCATCTGTAATATTGATAATAAATACTAGTATAAAAACATTAAAATACTTATGGATTCGTGTCGAGTGCGAATGATGACGGGATAAGGAAATCCGAATATACAAGGGTGTTTCACCCGACGTTGCCGGTCGCTTATCCCGACACCCCTAGCGCTTGATTGTTGAAGTAAGTCAACGTAAACAATAGTTTTCTTATTTTTGTTTGCATCATCATTAATCGCATACTTTATCAATTTCGAAACTATTTTTTTCAAGTAAGGCATCTTTTTTTTAGTTAAGGCCGAAACCAGTTGATGCGGATCCGACATCACACAATCCGCAAGGATTTATTACGATGTTGAGATGCTTAGGGAATCAAGTCGAGTCCTTTTTTTAATTCAAGTGTCGATCCAGTAGATTCGATACCAATTCAAAAATTGGATGTCGAATTTACACGATCTAGTCAACAAATCCGACTAATACGATTTTTCGTTGATGCAAAAAATAGTGATCGTAATTTGCAAGAATTAATTCCGTCACTATAAAACGCGGAGACAATTTATTTCGTTTTAGTTGATTTAAAACGACTTACAAATTTACTTTCTAGATTTCGCTCTAAATATTCGATATCGATTCAATAATCGAATATCGGATACGACGAGTATCCAAATCCGAATCGAGCATAAATCATACTCCCTCCGAGTTCCTATTATTGTCCCACTTTCCTTTATGAGCTGAATTTGATTTTTGTCCCACTTTTCTTTTTAGGCCATCAATATGTGGTTCACAATTACTCTCTCACTTCTCTCTCTTCGTCCTTCTTTTTTGAGCCACTCATTTTGCCTTCCTTATTTTCCACCCAAAATCTTTGGGGACAATAATAGGAACTCGGAGGGAGTACAATATTTCTGCCCGATTCAATAAAAATCCTCATTCCAAGGATGCGATACCGACTCCGTAGTCGAATATCAAATCTAACGGAATTAATCAAAAAAGCCAAAACAGCCCTCCATGCGAGTCGCGCGGATATCATCCGAGTCGCGCGGGTGTCATGCGAGTCGCGCGCCTGTGCAAGTTGCGAGAAGTTCATACAAGTCGCGCGATTGCTTATAAATTCCGACACAAGGATTTTTTTAGTTTAATTTTAAAAACGACTTATAACATCTTTTCTAAGCTCGCTCCTAATATTTGATATTTATTCCACAATCAAATATCGAATATGACGAGCATCGAATATTTTAAAGTCGAGTATAAATCATACCATATTTTTACACGAGTTAGCAAAATTATTGATTTTCAAAAATCATGCATCATGTTTACATTGTCTTATAGCATTCTATATTTTCGCAAACCGTTATTACCGTTACTAAACGTTTGTCCTATTTTTTCGATTTATTTCCACTATTCATTTTATTGTACTAAAATGAACCCGTATGCTAAATCCAACTTTGTCGTTAAATTTAGATGCATTAAATCGACTAGCAACCCATTCAATTATTTGCATGTTTAAGCAAAACACTGTTTGCATATCATTTTTCATCGTATTACTAACGCGCGTATTTCAAAATCAAACGATATCTTAGTAGAGGCCGCTAATATGCGGGCAGGGTTGGGTGTTCTTTGTGAACTTTCCAACACGTACTCTCACCCCTTACTCAGAACCTCGGTTTCCGGATGCCCGAAACCGTTGGCGCACGAGAGTCATTCAATACACGGTATCTGATAATGTTGGTATCGGTATCAAATGCAAAGGGACGAACCCAATAAACTCTGACATCCGAATGGGCCGTATTTTGTACACGGCCCACTAAGATATAGAGTGGGTTAGAATGGGCCCGAACTCCCACAAAGTTCGGTGGTGACTCCACTTCGATTTAAAATTCAATTCGACCCATCTCTTATGGAGATTCATTCACCTTCCCAAACCCGCGCGTGGCCGCGTCGGGGTGGACCTATGTCATGTCCACAATTTGGCGACTCCGCTGGGGATTAACTGATGCGTGACTTACCATCGGCATCCTCAGGGTGAGACTCGAATAGAAATCTTTGACTAGTACAATACGCGTTTTAGTTTTACGGTTCATGCATAACCCCATATTTTTCCGGGCCGGTACTGGTGACCGACGTCCCACTATACCATGATGTACTCCAATATGGATATGTCAAAGGTGTCCATAGTCGATTCGTATGGGTTTCGCGGCATGTTCTAAGCTCAACTCGACTTAGAGAGTTCTTCCCGATTCACAGATAGGCTATGTGCACTGGTATAGACCCTTTATAGACCGACCGAGACTTAGTGTAAAACATACATGGCGTCGTTATAATGCTTGCGTGACTATGTGCTACTTGGTTTCTAAAGTCGTTTTTGAAAAAACCGTCAATTTTTCAAAAATAAGACATCTTTTTTCAAAATATACAATTTCGAAACTCGGGAAGCATACCGAATTTAGGACTTATGATTTTACTCAAAATAGCCTATTTTTAGCCGGTATGCTATCAATTTCAAAATTTCAAAAATTTTCAACTTTTCAAAAAATTAGGGCCCGATGACATTTTCGCCAATTTTAAAAGTCGGGATCCTGTTTTGATTTCAAATCTTCGGAAATTCATCTTCGATATTCAAAATTCCGAAATTCCAAAATTCCAAAAATGCATCTTTTCAAGAAATATCCAATTTTCAAAAAACTCGAAAAGCTGCCGAAAATTAAACTTAAGATTTGACTCAAATCAGGCCTATTTTTTTCTAGCTTGCATGCTGCCCATTTCAAAATTCGAATTTCCGATCAACCATTCGATTTTTGAATTTTAAAAATTCAATTTCGATTTTAAAATTTTCGAGATGCCATTCGCGATTTTCAAATTTTCGAGATACCATTTTTGATTTCCAAAAATTTCCGACATGCCATTTTCAATTTTCAAATCTTCGAGATGCCGTTTTCGATTTTCAAATCTTCGGGATCCCGTTTCCAATTTTTCCAAATTGTCGGAAATTCTTTTTCGATATTCAAAATCTCAAAATTCCAGATATTCAACTTTTCAAAAAACCCGAAAGCCACCGAATTTAGGACTTATGATTTTACTTAAAATAGCCTATTTCTAGCCGGTATGCTGCCCGTTTCAAAATTCAAAAATATTTTCAAACCTCCAAAATTGCTGCCCGATGGCACCTTTTCGATTTTCGAAAAATCGGGCCATCCACCGATTTTCTCAGATTTTCTAAAAATATCCTTTTAAAAAAAAACTTTCCTCTTCTTAGGATTTCCCGTATTTAGCAGTGTCGGGTCTTGTCATAAGTCGTCGAGTTTCTTTAGCGTCAAAGCTCCGTCGATCTTACATCACGAGTTTCCTCCCAATCCCAGTCCGCCTTATTCGACTAAGGCATGGCCCACCTACGTAGGACATACTCCTACAAAGGAAGGCCCATTTACACACTCGAGCCCAAAAGTCTGGGGAATATCTCACGTGGACCTTCCTTCGAACAGGACTCGGTCCACCCACCAAATCCTAAGAGAGGCCTACCATTCACGAGTCACCCGTCTAGGTGTCCTTTCCGAGTCATTTCCTTTTCAGGCTTTTCCTCACTCGGGGGCTACCCTTCAGCAGAGCGATCAATCACGGTTGCTCTAACGGTCAGGTCTTACGCGTGTTGTCTCACATACCCCACTTTTGAGTCACTCAGGTGCCACACCATCTGAGTCCAATCAGAATCTTTAGTCTCACTTGGGGGCTATCCTCCACCCGAACAGTCAGCCACGGTCACCTTAGGGGAGTACCCCATGTTCATCGTACACCGGCGTCCTCATGATGCCTTCTTGGAGTCGTACCTATGCTGCGAGCGCTCGAGTCACCTAGGGTTAGGTCACCACGGTTGGTACGAGCATGCGATGCGGTCAAACACGGTCGTCCCATTTTTGGGCTCACCAATCTGCAGCTCGAGTCTAATCCACGGTCGTTACTTTGTCGAGGTCAACGTTCGGGTATCCCGATCCAAGAATTATAGTCATTCCCGCCCCCGGGCCGTACCTAGTCTGACTTTCTCTCTTACATTTGCGCAAAACCGAGCTTAGGCGAGTTCTAACACCTGTCGTTTCTTCCGATCAGGGACCCTATGAATGAGGCGTTACCAAACCACAACAAATCTCGCGCCGTCGAGAAAGGAGATATCCAGGGGAGTATGCTTATGCTATCTTGCTCCATTAACAATATATTCTCGAAAGTCAATACTGCCCTGGATAACCTAAGTTCCAGGGTAACCATCATCGAAGAGGATCTTGTAAGAACCCGATCCCGTCTAACACAACTAGAGCGGGTAAGACAGCCAATCACCCCACCGAGCCATTTGAAAGGTGAACACTCTTACGAAACTGTTCGATACCCTCAAGATGGCAAGACCAAGAGAGGTAACCCTCATGTCACCTCTCCGAAAGTCAAGAACCAGTCAAAGGTAAGGACATTTACCCACTTGGATATGTCCTACACCATCGCCTTCCAAAGGTTAGTTTCGAAAGGGCTAAACTACCCAAAGGCCTAACAGCCAACGTACATTTGGAAAAACGCTCCAAAGCATGGAATGCCGAGCATTACTGCAAATTCCACAGAGGGAGGGGACACGATACAGAACAGTGCTGGAAACTGAAACACCTCATCCAAGATTTCCTCGATGCCGGGAGGACTCCCGTTTTGGAAACAATATCGCTTGCAAAGCCCCTCATGGACTATACAGGGCCCGGTGACCAAAACATCCACTCTACCTCCCATTCATCCGAGAGTCCGGATTTGATTTAAGTCCGAGTCTGAGTCCGAGTCTAGGATATACTATTTATTTCGAAGTCAAAGTCAGAGTCAGGGTCAGTTGTATTTTGCCCTCTTTTTCAAAATTCAATAAAATCAGCTTTCAATATTCTTTCTCATATATACTTTCCTTATGTGTTTCCGAGAACATGATGAACACCATCGTACACTGTGAGCACACGCACGTGACTATTAAAGGCGCATCTATAATGACTGCAGGAAATTGAGACCCGTGTTTTCCTTTACCTGTTCCATGTCTGACATAGAAAGCCAAATAACTACCTTTAGCAGGAGCGGTATCGAATCCTATGACAAATCTAGGTAGTCTTCTAGTTTGGGTTCAAGACGGGAGGCAAGCCCATTTCCCACAATAAACACCCATCCAATAAGACTGACCAATCCCTACCTTAGGTGTTAGTCTGACCAAAAAAAAAAGCAAACGGCCAAAACCAAAGAGCTGGCCATGATAAAAAAAAGCTGGACAAAAAAAGCGAAAGTCCAGGAAAAAGCAAAAGGCCAAAACAAAAAAGCAGGCCATCATAAAAAAAAATCAAATACCCATGACCGAGGTTAAACGGTCAACCCAAATGAAGAATCCCATGACCGGGGCTAAGAAGTCAACCAACTAAAAAATATTCAAAAACCCATGACCGTACTTAACGGTCAATTCAAAATTATCAAAATCCATACCATCCAATAGGGGAGTGACAATCAAGCTGGTCAGCAAACACCACACTCAGCCTTCCCACATTACAACCCTCAAGACCTTCCCGAGACCTAGGCAAGAGACAGCCCAGAATTTGGAGGATTCAAGCTCCATAGGATACCCCTAACCATTAGTACCAGACATTGAAACTAGATCCCGCATTATCTAACCTATCCCGATCAAAGTTCGAGCCATTTTTACTCGACTTCCCCCTTGCACAACAACTACAACACAACACGACATAACAAAATTCACAATCACCATACAAAGACCCGAAATCAAAACTCGTCAAAGACCCGAGATCAAAACTCGTCAAAGACCCGAGATCAAAACTCGTCAAAGACCCGAGAGAAAAACTCGTCAAATCCCATCCCAATTCCTCTCAACCGAACCAGTTACCGGCCCAAAACACAAGAACTCAACCTGCGGTCGGCATAGAACATGCCCAAATAGTTCACACCACCTCTGGGGACTACCCCAGAGAACGCTCAAACTCATAGGATTAACATCCTAACCATTCTAGCTCCTTGATCAAGACATCATTGAGAATGCACCTAGCCTACACCGTCAATATGGCTAGTTACACACGAAGTCCTATTAGACTAGGCACCATAATATATCTTGCAATTCACTGAACTACGGCATGGTTTGATTTCACTACACGTGAATACGTAGGCAGCCTTTCAACAGAGGCACAACCACCCACATTGACACACATTAAAAAAGTACCGTTATTCCGGTCACGACACTATCATGTTCTCAGCAGCAAGCTTTGTCATCCTGGGGGCTTCTTTTAGACAGAAGACCGTCCATCCACTCACATAATCCAAATACTTTCAAAATCTTGCCTCTTTTCTATGGTGTGTCCTAATACTCGGCTCAGTCGAAGACAAGAATCTCTCAGGACTCGAAGCAATAACCACTTTGGGAATGTACCCTAAAATAAAAAATCCAGAAGAACACTAGACTACAACAGTCTCATTACCGACTACTGCAATTCCCCTGCAACGCATCTATCCCATTTCGATGATCGACCGTGTTGCCACTCGCCTAGGCTACGGAATAGCGCAACTTAAGAGTCTTGTCATCCAAGGTGGCCCACCCTCCTACCGAGTCACGGTCCAACCCCTTCGAGAGTCCTGTCGTGTCTGTCAACTTGTCCTATCGCGTCCAGAGTCGAGTCTATCGGTGTGCCTCTCTCTTCAAATTCTCACTTTAAAATTTGCAAAACTTAGCCATTTGAGAAAATCCTTTTCGACCAGGTCAAATTTCAGTCTATTTAAATTGCAAATTTCTTTTCTACCCCTTTCCATTTTGAAAACCTAGCACGTGAGTTGCTTTCAGGATTTTGATTTCAAAAACTAAGCAATTTTTATTCCCTAGCGCGAGTCATATGTTTACCTACGTGTTGCATGCAAAATTTATCTAACTGATACAAGTAAGACTCAAGGCTTCAGAAAGAGGCCTGCACAGCTCACATATAACTCCCCAGCGGAAAGCCCAGGGCGGCTTTTTTTTACGGGATGGGCCCGTATATAGGCTCACCCAGGACTTACGCGGCAAGTCCAATTTCCCCACGGAGTTATCAGCATTGACCCAGGTATGGTTTCTGTCTTATGGCTGGCGGGCCCTTTTACGCAGGTCTAATGGACTATAAACGACCCGACCGGAAGTCTGCCAGGTCTTAATCCTTGATTGGCTTGGTAGCTACTCTGACTTCCGCCATGTCCAAGCCTCAGTCAGAGTGGGGGCTCTGTAGACACCCACATTTTGACCGCCAGGTGTCTATAGTAGTTTCCAAAAAACACCCGATGATGATCGGACTGTAGACACCCACATTTTGACCGCCAGGTGTTTATAGTAGTTTCCAAAAAACACCCGCTGATGATCGGACACAAACATGACTTAATTCACTCGATTTTCGGACTCAGAATCAATAGTAGTTGGTACGAGCTTTTAGCGGAGTAAAAATCTCACAAAACAGACCTCAAATCCAGGCCCAGTGGGTCGTTTCCAATCAAATGAGACTAATTTGGGTCAAAATCGACACCAAGGGCAAAATCGTCTTTTAGCAACCGGGTCAAACCCCGGTCAAAGACGTTTCCGAGACATAAAAATCTGTCACGCCACTTCAAAAATCTGACTCGAAGTCAAATACTACACAAATATCAGCTACAAAGTAGGAATCCTTTCCTATCCAAAGTCGGAATCCCACTCCATCTAAACCGGGTGTTTCTTCCCATGCAAGTAACCTTATCCTATCCAAAGACGGAATCCCACTTCATCTCAACCGGTTTTTTCTTCCTTTGCAAGATATCAATCTCCTATCCCAAGTCGGTATTTCATCCTATAAATACCTTACCCTTGCACACACAATTCATACACACAATTCCCGACATCAATTACAACATCAACACAACAATTCCAATCCCGACACACAAATTACAACCCGGAATTCCAGCAATACTAAGCATATTATATTCCAATCTTTGCTCTAGAAATCCTATAGGATTCCCGACCATTCACAACCCAAAATTCTAGGCAATTTTAGGCAAACCGTATACAAACCCGAGAGCAAAACTCGCCAAATCCCTAACCATCACTACAACAAATTGGCACTTTCGCGACGAATTATGCCACGGGAATTTAATATTTGTGGCTAAATTTTACCTAACCACGGGAAAACTTTGATTCGCTACTTGGGAAAAAAAATATGCCACGAGAACATTTTTTCCCGTGGCAAAAATTCACTTGCGCCACGAATTTTATTAAAGTCGTGGCCAATAATCACTCTTGCCATGAAAGATGTCACACCCATGGCAAAAATATATTTAGCCACGAATTTGTTCAGTGGCAAATATTATTTAGCCACGACATAATTTACTTCCGTGGCGAAATTAATTTTTAGCCACATATTTAATAAATGCACGTGCCTAATGATTCTCCAAACTTTAATCAAATTACTTTCAAGTTAAGCCAAGTGTCAAGTATTGATCTTAAAAAATTCATTAAAATTCAAAGTTAAAGATAATATGGAAAAAAAATTATTAAATTTGAAAATAATTTATTAATAAAAAATTGGTATTATTTTATTTAGTTTTAAGAGAAAAAAAATTGATTTTTTGTAAAATTAAATACAAGAAAACTTTGGTTGTCTAATTTGTTGATTTTTTACTAATTATCATTGTTGAAGTAATTGATTTCTTGTAATTTGACAATATGTTCTATTAAAATTTCATAATCTTAAGTATGACTTTTGAAAAACAACTAACATTTACATAGTGTAATATATGCTAGCTAAAATCTGACGTACATAGCATATCAAGTAAAAGAAGCATGTGATTGATCATCCACATTGAGACGTCTAATATTATTTAAGATTCTTTCATTTTTACCGCTTAATTAATTAATTTTTTCACATGTAATACACTTCGTTTTAAGAAAAAAAAAACTTAAAAAAGTAAATGACTGAAAATGATTTTTTTTCCAAATTATTGATTTTCTTACAATATTTTCAGTGTGAAAAAAATAGCTTTATTAAATTCGTATTTAAGAATTCTAATCAATCTATATATTTTTATGGAATTAACTTTTACTGTGAAAACAATAATTATTTTTGTAATTTAATTGTCTTTTAAGTTGTTTGGTTTGGAAGAAAGATTAATGTATTAGAAAGTTTTGCCTAAGTTCAAAAACCAGTCAAAATGAATTTTCAAAAAAAAGAGGTATAAATAAGAAAATCAAAATAATTAACAAATACAAGTAAGAAAATATAATAATTAAGGACTAATAGTGAGAAAATCCAAAATTAATTTATTGGCAACTTTTTAATTTAATAACTGTTCTGTAATATTATTTGGAAGATATATTTTAAAAAATGAATTTACAATAAAATTTACTTAATGGAAAATAAAATTCGGGTAAAACTTGAATTAGGCAAGAGAAAACTCAATGAAGATAAAAAACTGATGAAATAAAATAATGACCGATAACGAAAAGAAAAAAACATATCGAAAGAACTAGCAATAAAAGAGCATGGAAAATAGAAATATCGATAAATTAATGAAATCATTAGTCCGAAAATCAACTTCGAATTTTTTTTTCCGGAATAATAATTTTTTAATCATAATATGTAAATCATTGGGGAAAAAAATTATTACTCAAAAGTAAATGTAGTTTGTGAAAAAAAAAACATTACTTTAAAATAATTCAAACCAATGATTATGTCAATAAAGTTCAATTTCATTTCTGGTAGCTGGCCATAAGAACTCCACGGTTAAGCGTGCTTGAGTGAGAGTAGTGTTAAGATGGGTGACCTCCTAAGAAGGCCCTTCGATGTGTATGAAATGACTCAGCTATAAAGCTAGTAATCGTTCCAGATGTGACGGGATAATCCGTGGCAAAAAATTAATTCTAGCCACGGGAGACTCCGTGGCAATAAAATCATTACTTGCCATGTTTTTTTTCCCCGTGACTATTTGTTTGCCACGACCACTTGCGCCACGAATGGTCTTTCCGTGGCAAAGTACTTTATCCACGAAAATTTAGCACTTTCGCCACGAAATATGTCCCCTACCCGAAGAAATTGCAGCCATAGGCGGTTGGTGCCCTAATGCCCGTCCTGCATAGTCGACCGGATGGAGACAGGTCACAACCCGGCTTGGCTGACAACTGGGGAGATCATTATGGGCCTTGATGCTAGAAGACTTGACCCAGATCGACAATTGACGAGAAGTACTCGTCTTTTGCAGGCATTGAACCATTTTTTTTCTTTTTTTTCTGATTTTTTTTAAAATTTTCCGAAAAATTCTCGAAATTTTTTTCGAAAACTTTTTTTTTTTAGTTTTTTTTTTGAAATTTTCGAATCTAATTCACACGAACTCGTTTTTTTTTTGTCAAGTCTGGTTATCCGAGCGCTTGTCGATCATAGATCCCCCGGTGAGCTTACTTTAAGGAAACGACGAATAAGTTCGAGTCATCACATAAACCGGACTTATTGGGAGGAAGAATTAAAATTCCATGGTGGGCTCTTGATTAGATGGACCGTTATTTGGTGGTTCCTCTCAAAACTGACAAGGTTAGCTAAAAGAGACAAAGCCCGCTATTTGGTGGTCTTGTCTTTAGATTGGACTGTCCTTATCTATCCGGACCGCATCCTGAGGCAGTTCGGTTCTTTTCAGCAGATCCTCGAGACTGAAGCAAGTATTAGCGTTTCGCTCCAATTGACGGACGCTATGTGTGACACGTGGCTACAACGTTGGTTTACCCGTGTCATATGGACTATACCCCGCCCTTGTCAAACCGTTTGGGTTTCTGAGGCGTACCGAAAATGGGCTTCCGAAGAATCTGAAGAGGCTCGTAAAGCTTTGAAGACTGACGAGGCTTTTGACTTGGCCCGTAGAGAAACCGTAAAAGATAATAGGGGCTTCTTTGATAAAGGGGAAACTCCTGCTACCCTTGTCCGACTGGTGTCGGGTTCCAAGTAAAAAACTAAGACCCGAGCTAAAGAGACTGGTGCTAGCGACTTGGAGAGCAGACTTGGACCGAGGCTAGCGGCCCGAGACAGAGATTGGGCCCACGAGACCGGTTACCAGAAAAGGTGAGGGCCCGACTAGGACCGATCGACGTGACTGAGGATTCTAGTTCAAGGAAGCGAACTCAGGCTAAGGAGGTTCCCTTGGTGATTTGGGAGCGCTCACCCCCACGTCGTCGTCAATGGACGGAAAAAGAGGCTAAAGACAAGGGAAAGGGAAAAATGCCCTAAACGCCGAGCCTCTAGATTTTTATTATTTAAATATTACTATTATTTATTTTAGTGTCGTGTGTGTTTTTTTTTATTTGATTTTTTGAATTTTTTTGCAATTTTTAATTTTCCGAGTTTATCGGATTTTTTTTTGGAAATAAATTAAGGAATTTTATTAAAAACCGTTCCTGTTTTCTTTTCTCAATTGTAGTGGATGTGCCCTTTCGAGGGGCTGTCTACGTATCCACAATAAATGGAATCAAACCAAACGTAGTTCAGACATTTTAGTAATTTGCAATCTTGAAATACACCGAAACTTATGGTTCGAGATGTTTATAACAGTAGAATAAATAATTCTAGCTTCTGACTTGCTTTTGAAAGTTTATTTTTAGAAAAATGATTTTAATAAACTTTTTGCAAATGACATTGAGAAAGGGCTTAAGGGTAGTAACGCTTTAGCTGGTCCAGGTTGGTTGGGTGGACAAACTCATTTCCATCCAGGTCCGTCAGCATTACAGCTCCACCAGATAAAATCTTTTTCACCAGATATGGCCCGACCCAATTAGGCTTGAATTTTCCCCTCGGGTCCACTGGTAAGAGGGCATGAACAGACTTGAGAACTAAGTTTCCTTCTTTAATGTTCCTGGGCCTTACCCTTTTGTTGAAGGCTCGTTGGACCCTCTTCTGATATATTTGTATATTATTAAGGGCACGAGATCGTCGTTCATCTAACAAGACTACCGAGTCATATCGTGCTCGGACACAATCAGCTTCAGGTACTTGACTTTCTAGTAGAATCCGGAGAGACGGTACTTTCAATTCGACCGGTTGGACTGCTTCCATCCTGTACGTCAGGTAATATGGTGTTGCGCCGGTTGCAGTACAGATTGACGTCCGATAACCTCAGAGTGCAAATGGTATTTTATCGGGCCAGTCCCGGTAATTGTCAGCTATCTTTTTGAGTATGGTGACAATTGTTTTATTAGCTGCTTCTACCGCTCCATTGGTTTGGGGTCGGTAAGGTGAAGATGTATGCCTTTGAACCTTATACTTAGTCAACAGAGCTGCCGTCTCGGCTTGAAAATGGGTCCCGTGATCAATGATAAATTCATGCGGGATCCCGTACCGGCATATTATCTTATTTTGGATGAATTTAGCGACATGCTTGGCGTTGAGAATGCGATAAGACTCAGCTTCGACTCATTTGGTGAAATAGTCGATAGCCACCAAAATGAAGCAATGTCCCCCTGTTCCTGAAGGATTTATCTTCCCGATTATTTCGATTCCCCATGTTGAAAATGGCCAGGGTGACGTCGTGATATATAACAGGGATGGTGGCATATGCTGTAAATTAGCAAAGATTTGACAACTATGACAATGCTTGACGTATAACTGGCAATTGGTTTCCATGTTGTTCCAGTAATATCCGAGCCTCATGATTTTCCGGACTAACATCTGGGCATTCATGTGTGGGCCGCACTCGCCATCGTGTACTTCAGCCATAACTTTTTCGGCCTTAGTTTTATCGACACATAGAAGAAGAGCTCCTTGTGCTGTCTTTGTGTACAGTTGCCCGTCGTCGGTATGGATGAATTGGGTTGCCAGCCTTCGTAAGGCTTTTCTGGCTCGGTTGTCGGTCCCGGGTGGATATTCCCCATTTGTTAGGTACGTCAACACAGCTTGATACCATGGCTCGGGATCGGGTATCTCGATATCTTCGATGTCGTGGACGTATGCCGGCTCAGATCGTCTTTCGACACAAATCGGCATACTGGTCAAGTGATCGGGAATATTTAGTAAAGATGCCAGTTTTGAGAGTGCATCTGCGAACTGATTTTCTTCCCGAGGTAGGTATATATACTCTACCTTTTGGAATTGTTTCTCAAGATCTCTTACTCGTGTCTGGTAGGCCACGAGGTTAGCATTCCGAGTCTTCCATTTTTGGAGTGCTTGATTAATGACCAGACACGAATCGCGGTGTACTCGGAGGTTTGTGACCCCTAAGTCGGCGGCGGCTTGTAGCCCGTGGATACATGCTTCATATTCAGCAGCATTATTTGTAACGTCAAAGTCTAATTTGATGGAGACGGGAGTATGTTCTCCTTTTGGTGATATTAGAAGAATCCCTACTCCGAATCCTCGGAAACTAGATGCCCTGTCAAAGTGTAAGTCCCATGCCTCGGCATCGGTATGGAAAATATCTTCATCTGGGAAGGACCAAGTGTCGGTGTGTCCTTCTTCAATCACTGGACTGTCGGCGACAAACTCGGCTACTATTCGGCCCTTCATGGCTTTCAATGGTACGAACTTTAGATCGAATTCTGCCAACATCAGGGTCCATCTTGATATCCTGCCATTGAGGATGGGCTTTTCAAAAAGGTATTTGATTGGATCCATTCTAGATAGCACCTGTACCTCATAGCTGAGCATGTAATGTCGGAGCTTCTTCGTGACCCAGACCAAAGCTTAACACGTCTTTTCGAGCATGGTGTATTTGCATTCATACTCATGTAGTATATAGCTCTTTCTTCGGAGTTGACCGTCTGAGCTAGCATAGCCCCCATGGCTGTCTCGGTCGTTGTAAGGTATAACGACAGAGGCAAACCGGATTGAGGTGGCATCAGGACTGGCGGTGAAGACAAGATTTCTTTGATTCTATCGAAGGCCATTTGACACTCGTCGTCCCATAATATCCGTTCCCCTATCTTCAGTTCTTGAAAATGGGTTCACATACCATGGTTAGCTTTGAAATGAATCTGCTGATGTATTGGACTTTCCCGAGAAACCCTCTGATCTCTTTTTCGGTTCTAGGGGGTTGCATCTCGGTGATGGCCTTGATTTTGGCTGGATCGACTTCGATACCGTGTTGGCTAACGATATAACCCAGTAATTTGCCAGAGGTTACCCCAAAACTGCACTTTTGAGGGTTTAATCTCATGTTCTACTTGCGCAATCAGGTGAAGAATTTTCTTAAGGCGGTGGAGTGACCGTCCCTGTCTTTTGATTTGACGATCATATTGTCCACATACACTTCTACTTCTTTATGCATCATGTCATGTAATAAAGTTGTAGCAGTTCGTTGATAGGTGGCTCCGACGTTAATGAGACCAAATGGCATAATAGTATAGCAATAAGTACCCCAAGGTGTAATGAAGGTGGTCTTATCCATATCTTCTTCTGCCATTTTTATTTGATTGTACCCGGCATACCCATCCATAAATGATAGAAGGGCATGATCAGCTGTGTTATCCACCAGTATGTCGATATGTGGTAACGGAAAATCGTCCTTCGGGCTCGCCTTGTTAAGATCCCGAAAGTCTACACAGACACGCACCTTACCGTTCTTTTTAGGAACCAACACGATGTTTGCAACCCAATCTGGATATTCGGATACCTGTATAAAACCAGCTTTGAACTGTTTGTCGACTTCCTCCTTGACTTTAAGGGACCATTCGGGCCTCATGCGTCGGAGTTTCTGCTTAACCGGTTTGAATCCCTCCTTGATTGGTATATGGTGCCCGGCTATTTCGCGATCTATCCTCGGCATGTCCTTGTAGGACCACGCGAAGACGTCTTTGAATTCTTGGAGGAGATTCGTGAATTGTTGTTTCTCCTCGGGATTTGAGGATAACCCTATCTTAAGTATCTGAGGCTCTAAGGTTGTTCCCACATTAATGGACTCGGTTTCTTCGATTACCGGGTTCCAGGATTCCGTTTGCTCTAGTTGTTCGACAAGATGTGGAAGCAAGGATACCTGTTCGCCAGGTTTCTCAATGTCATTGTACAAAACGTTTTTGAAATTAAAAGTATTTTGAAAATGAGACAAGTCGTAAGCAGAACGGTTGTTATTATTGCTCATAAATTTAGAGAAAAGCTCGAAAAGAGCTGCCATCTGATCGTTAGTCAGTGGCGGGATAAATAGGGTACTCGGGACAGACCCCGGAGTACCAGGAGTAGCTAAGGGGAGAGGGGGAGTTACAGGAGTGACCCTAGCACCAGGCTTACTAGACTCGATCTCAGACTCTGACTCGGACTCCAACTCGGACTCAGACTCAGATTCAGGCATTTCTCCTTCTCCAGCGATCAGCTTGTAAGTCCTTCCCTGACTGTCAGTCCATTTGACAGTTTTTCTCCAGGCTCTCTTTCCCATATCGGATCCTACGTCCGAGATTAGCTTAGTTGGATCGAACTTATGGCTGCGAAGGATGAGATTGACCAACTCTTCTTTTGGTGGCGGGATCGCGACCTCTTCTCTAAAAAGCAGCCCTAGTGCGGGCTCAGCATTCTTAGCATCTTCAGACTGGATAAGGGCGAAGATGTCGTCGGGTATGAAGTTGCAGTCCTGGGCCAAGTGGGTCCCAGGGTGCGTGGTACTGGGCCGATATAGGCCCGTTTGGACAGGCCCAAATACCGGAGTAAAAAGGTAACAGTGTTAGCTCTTATTTGGCCCATATTTTCCAGGGTAATGGTATATCCTAGCCTGGTTTGAGATCTGCCGTTGTCTAGGACTTCAATAACCTTTCCTGCGAGGAGATCCGACCTAGAAGTAACCCCCGGTAGAAACCCTAGATTTTCTAGCATTCTGTCGATGCTCACTGTGAAGTAAGGTCGGAAGAGAACTCATCTTCAATCATTCCTATGAAATCAAATCCCCAGAGATCCGTGCGGCCCGAAGTGTTACAGTTAGCCACAGTCATAGGTGTTGCCTCCAAGGTGATGATGCTATCGTGCAAAGGCAACTTGATTTTTCGGTGCAGAGTAGAGGATACCGCCTTAACGGCGTGGATCCATGGTCTTCCAAGGAGCAGGTTAAAGGAAGAGGTGACATCGATCACCTGAATTCCAACTCCTTTTCTACTGGGCCGGTTATGATGGTAAGTTTCACGGCCCCAGCTACCGATTTTGGGCTTCTGTCGAAAGCCTGGATGGTTTGAGCTGTTGGAATGTAGTCGGCCTCGGTGATGCCGAGGGCTTTGGCGGTCCTCAAGGGGAGGACGTTGACTGCGGACCTATCGTCTATTAGGGTCATTGGTAGGTACTTTCCACGGCAGATCACCATGATATAGAGGGCCATGTTGTTGGTAGGCCCAAATGATGGTAAATCAGCATTGGAGAAGGTAATCAGTGGGCCTTCTTCTTTAGCTTTGCCTTTCAAGTGAGGAAGAACCGTGGCTACCATTTTAGCTGGAGTAGCCAAAGAGTCAATCTTGACTTGATCGAGGGCCTTAGTGAGTGCCTCTCGATGTTCCTGTGAGCTAACTAAGAGTTGCCATATAGAGAGGTCAACTCGAGTCTTGCTTAGCTGCTTCACGAGAGCCTTTTCGGTGGTTGGCTCTTCGGGGGTGGCCTCCACCCTAGCTGGATCGACGACGATAGGAACATCCCTAAGGTGGTTGGTGGCAAAAGCTTTAGACTTAACCTTCTGGATCTCCTCGGGAGTGATGGGGACAGCTTTCCCTTTAGTGAGGTAGACGTCGTCTTCATCGTCGCACCAAATCCCGTTTATTTATGAGACAAATGGAGAAATGAGGTGTGAACAGTCGATGATTTCTCCGGAGAAAATGGCGTGGGTGGCCAAAGGATTATCCTTGTTACTGGGCTTGCCTCCAAGCAAAGGGACTTTGCCACTTTCGATGAGATCCTGGATTAGATGTTTTAGCTTCCAACATTTCTCTGTATCGTGCCCATTGCCCCGGTGGTATTGGCAATAGGCCTGAACGTCGTTGGCCTTGGAGCGGCGCTCGACTGGGACTTCGGGTGTTGGGCCTATCGGGTTGATCAGGCCTTTTGATGACAACCTTTGTAAGGCGTTTGCGTAAGTGGTACCTATGTCGGTGAATACCCGACGTGTGGCATTCTTCTTGGACGGGGTATCAAGTAGATTGACCTCGTCGAAAATGCTGCGAGTAGCAGCTGCAGTCGCGGGCTTGCTTGTGGATGAGCTAGCCCCTTGATAACCCTTGGTGGAAGCCTTAGTAAGGCTTTCCAATCTCAGATCATCTTCAATTCTCGTCCCCATTTCAGTTAGGGTAGCGAAGTTGGGTATGATGGCGTACCGGAGATGGACCCGGTAAGAGGGGAGGAGATTATTTATGAAGGCCTCCACTAACACTTTCTCGCTGGGCTTATCGACCAGCTTAACGCTCTCAGCTCTCCATCTCTGAAGGTATTTTGTGAATCCTTCCTTAGGTTCCTGGGCCATTACTTCCAGGGTGCGCATAGTGGTCTGGATTTCCGTGTTTTCGGCGTAGTTGCGAGCGAATTCCGTTGGCACGTCATCCCAGGTTTTGTATTTCTTGGAATCGAGCCTGTAGTACCAGGCTCTTGGGTGCTTCTCAAGAGAAGTAGCAAACAGAAGCTTGAACATGTTGGACTTAACCCCCTTAAGGGCCATGAACTCCTTGAAGGCCCGGATATGGTGGACCGGGTCTTCAGTACCTTCGAACATTGGTAGGCCCGTCAGGTTGAGATTGGCAGGCAGTTCATCGGTCAGGGGCGTATAGGCCCGAGCATTCTCCGTGTGGATTGAGTTTTGGGTCGACAGATGGACCTGCTCCTGCAGTTTGTGGACTGCGCTGGCCAATTCAGCTAAAGGCCCAATAGTCTCGACATCGCCACTGGGAGTTCCTTGCTCCACAACACTTACTCGGGTAAGGATGGCGATTTGGTCCCCTCTCATGGTCGCGATCATGTTTTCCAGCTTGGTCAATGAGGCCCTCAACTCGTCTATGGCTTGCTGCGTCATGGTTCGGGTGAAGGGTGGCTTGTCTGTAAGAACACCGTGTAATCAGAAACGGATCCAGATCCTAGAATCAAATAGTACATGCCGAGCAAGGAAAAGGACTAGACGAGAAAAAGACTGAAAACCGACTCGTAGACGGGTGACTCGTGAACGGTGGGGTTTCCTTAGGATATGGCAAAGTGGGCCTACTCCCGTTCGAAAGAAAGATCCATGTGAGAATTCCCCAGACTTTGGAATCGAATGTGTAAACGGGCTTCCCTTTTGTAGGAGTTCGTCCTACGCAGGTGGGTCGTGCCTTGACAAGTAAGGCGGACTGGGATAGGGAGGAAACCCGTGATGTATGATCGATGGAGTTTCGACGCTATAGACTCTTACGACTTATGACAAGATCCGACATTACTAAATACGGGAAGCCCTAAGAGGAAGGTTTTGAAAAAAGAAGATTTGGATTTAGAAAAAATTAACCCGAAAAAAGTCGGATTGGATGACCCAATTTTTTTTTTAAACCAAAAAGTGCCTATCAGGCTGAGATTTCGGAAACTTTGATAAGGTTTGGACAGAATACCGGCTAAAAATAGACTTGTTTTGAAAAAATCGTAAGTCATAAATTCTGTAGCTTTCCGGGTTTTTAAAAATGGATAGATTTGAAAAGATGAAAATTTTGAAATAAAGATTTTTGAGAAAAAGGTGATCAAGTAGCACGCAGTCATGGAAACAGTATAATGACACCAAGTATGCTCTTAGTCTAAGTCTCGATCGGTCGAAATAGGGTCTATACCAACAACGATCGCTTTCTCGCAAATCAGGACGGACCTCCTAAGCCGAGTTGGACTTAGAATATGCCATAAAACCCATGCGAGTTCCGCCATCGAAGTCTTTAGTGCACCCATTTAGGAATGCACCGTGGTATAGTGAGACGTCGGTCACAAGTAACCGGCCCGGGAAAGATTTGGGTTATGCATGAACCATTGAACTAAAGCGCGTACATTACTAATTGAACGATCTCTTTTCGAGTCTCACCCTAGGAACCCCGATGACAAGTGGTACATCAGGAATCCCCAGCGGAGTCGGCAAATTGTGGACATGACATAGGTCCACCCCGACGCGGCCACGCGCGGGTTTGGGGAGGCGAATGAATCTCATGTGAGATGGATCTCGAGTTGAAATTTAAATCGAAGTAGGAGTCGCCACCGAAATTTGTGGGAATTCGGGCCCGTTCGAACCCACTCTATGTCGTAGTGGGCCGTGCACAAAATACGGCCCATTCCGATTTCAGAGTTTATTGGGTTCGTCCCTTAGCATTGCGATACCGATACTGACATTATCGGTAATCGGGTATTGAATGACTATCGTATGCCAATGGATTCCGACATCCGGAAACCATGGTTCTGAGTAAGGGGTGAGGGTACGTGTTGGGAAGTTCACAAAGAACACCCAACCCCGCCCGCACTTAGCGGCCTTTACTAAGATATCGTTCGATTTTGGTGTACGCGCGTTAGTTCGACGTTTGAATGATATTCAAAGAGTATTTTTTTACACTAAACATGTGAATTACGTTTGCTAAGTCGTTTTAATGCATCTAAAAATTAACATCAAAGTTGTATTTTAGCATGCGAAGTTCATTTTAGTATAATAAAACAAACGAAAAATAAATTGCTAAAGACATGAACAAACGGGTTAGTAACGATCGATAAATTGAATAAAAGATGCAAATATAATGACATGCATAATTTTGAAAAGTTTTGTGACACGTGATGGATTAAACACGTGTTGACCGTGGTCAAAAAAAGATGTTTAGCGAAAGCCTGAAATATGCCGAGAAAACCGTTGTTTTATTTTAAGAAACGATGCTAATAAAAAATAGGAAACGAGGAAAAAGGGCTGCGGTTTACAAGCCCCTGCGCGACTCGCCCGGGTGGGGCGCGACCCGCGCGGGTGGCTGTCTCGGGTTTGATTTTTTGAAAATCGTGAGTTTTAATAAATCGCGTATAAATATGAATTAATTTATACTCGACTTATATTTTCGATATTCGTCATATTCGATATTAGATTATGAAATGGATATCGAATATTCGAAGTTATTGTAAGAAAAGAAAGAGTTTTGCAATTTTTTTTGTAAAATTAAATTAAAAACGATGTTTGGTTCTCTCCACGTTAAAAAATCGTCGTGTTTTGTTTTATGAAACTATGTGACGCTGTTTTTAGTATCAACGAGATTAATTTAGTTCTTGTTAGATACGATATTTGACTATAGAGTCAATATCGTATTTTAAGAACGTTGTTTTATATGAAAATAGTTTGTAGTAACGATATTATGTTTAAAAAAATGCGACGACGACCCATAATAAAAAGAACGACGACACGACCCGAAGAAGAAGAAAAAGACGCGAGAAAGGAGGAGAGAAAGGAAAGAACGGGATTGATTTTTACACCCTCAACCTACATGCTTTGTCTTCTCGGAATAAGGCTCGTCGGAAAGTGGCTTAGGCACGGGAGCGTCGAGATAATATGGGTGAGATTAGGGTGGTGCTTCGGGTTGTATATGGTGACGGGTGGTGGCCGGCTTTTTGGTCGGAGTCGGATTGCTTGATGTTTGGACGTTACAAGGTTGTCGATGTATGTGTATGTGTATGTCGGGAATTATCGTAGATAATTGGTGTCTTGAATGTGTGATGGGAGGGTCCTATTTATAGGAGATGACTAACTTGCAAAGGAAGAAAGTCACCGGTCGGGTTGAGGTAGGATTCTGTCTATAGATAGGAGAAGTAAACAATTGGAGGGGAACGTGACTTCCGCTTGCTTGGTGAGGAAGTCACGGTTTTTGGCTGATGTTGGGGTACTCGGCCGAGTACTCCTTGTACTCGGTGGAGTGCTCGGTCGGGAATCCAACTGAAGATCGAATTCCACCTTTTGACGGATTTGTTTAATATTTTTGAGGCTGATTTTTATAGCATTTGTGCTCAAACCGGACTCCTGAGATGTCACAACTGATTCGAGTGTCTCGAGAATATCTTTGACCGGCTTTTGACTCGGTCGCTAAAAGACGGTTTTGCCCCTGGTGTCGGATTTGACCCAAATTAGTCCCATTTGACTTGAAATGACCCACTACGCCTGATTTTGACGTTGGTTTTGTGAGATTTGTACTCCGTAATAAGCCCAAGCCAAATTCCATTGATTTCGAGCCCATTTTTTAGTACGTTAAAGCACATTTGCGTCCGATCATCATCGAGTATTTTTCGAAAACTGCTATAGACACCTGGCAGTCAAAATGTGGGTGTCTACAGGTTCATTAGTGTAGTAGGATGCTTGGGAAATCGAGGGTGTAAGCTTCACCTAGTTACTAAGGGCGGTCCGCGCTCTTGCGTCAAAGACAAAACCCGATTACTCATGCAAGATGCTACCCAATACATAAGGATTAAACCACAAATCAACCACACAATGAGAAGAGGAAGACTAGCATGAGAAGGATGGTCAATTCTACTCAAACAAGCAATTCAACAAACACATAGTGTGCTCAACATGTGACTAGTAACAAAGAATCCACCTTTACCCTCAATCAAACCCTAATCACCAATAATCCACAGTTAATCCCCCTACTAACCCCACAAGAGTCTACTCAATCATATCTAAACTAACATCAACATAGACAAGAGGAATCAACACAAACATCCAAACATTCATTATGAACTAGCAAGAACAAAGAATACTAAGCAAAGATTAAAACTTGAAGGATTAAACAAGGATTAAGAGAAAAGAGAATAAGAAGATTATACCAACTAGCAAGAGGATGAAAAGATGAGAACTTGTATTATAAGAACATTCAAAAACCTCCACCAGATGTTGTCAAGATTTGATGGATTCTCCAAGAGATTCCTTAATACAAGATTAACTATCTAAATTAAACTAGGATCAACAAAATATTAAGGAAAAATTAATTTAAACTAAGCTAAGGATCAAGAGAGTCTAATTACGGTTTAGAATAGTGTAGAGTAATGTAATGTTCTTAAACAATACAAAGGGAGGGTATTTATATGGGTTCACGAGCAAAGGAATTGAAAAGAAGAGACACGAGATACAGCTGGCCCTTCCCGGCCGAGAAGGATGTTGATCCCGACCGGGATGGGTGGTCCCGACCGGGAAGACACTTGGTCCCGGCCGGGATGGGTGGTCAGTGGCCGCGCTTGCTTTCCTTCTTCATCCCGGTCGTGATGCTTGCAATCCCGACCAGGATGGGTCATGTAGGCTTCAAATAAGATCTCAGGGGTTCCTACTTGCTCCTCATAGGCTTCTCATCGATTCTCGGTGCTTGGGATCGAGTCTAAGGGGCTCGGGAATGGGTCCCAAGGGCTCGGGATCGAGTCTAAGCTACCGAGTGATCGTTGCTTCTCTTTGTTGGCTCCAAATGTGTCGGAAACGAGTCGGAATCGTTCCACCTCTCCAATGTTGGTCTTAGGAACATAAAACAAACTAGAAGAAGCGTAAGTAGCCAAGAAACCGCTTCAAAGAGCGATTCCACAAGAGACACCGGGACCAAACACAACGAATAACCACTACAAAACACACTTATCAACTCCCCCACACTTAACCCTTACTCGCCCTCAAGTAAGCACAAACAAACTAAAAACTAGAAGAAACTAGACTACTAACCGAGCGGGTATTAGCGTACCCTACGCTCTTTCAACTCACGCGAGAACACTTAGAGGAAAAGTGCTCTCCGCAAGGCAAGTGAGGTCTTGCGACGAAACCGTGGATACACCGAACAAGAAAACACATAAACACACAAACACACAAACAAACAACAAACGGTTGCATCCAAGAAGAAACAAATACCGCTGCCCTCCACAAAGTGGTGAAAGAAGCACCGGTTAGGGACTCAAGGCAAGTGACAACGTTCCCAAGATAATGACACAGATCGATATGAACAAAACCCTAATAGTATGACGACAAAGCAATAAAAAAACCTTGGTAACTTACCTAGGTTCCTCATAACCTTCTAAGAACGTACCATGGGACGATAGGCGGGATGGAAAAAGGATGAACCACGGAGTTAGTCGACACTGTAGGTAAGTGAAGCCCCGCCCCCTTTAGCGATGAGCCGAGAGGGTCGTCCCATGTCCAAAAGTCGCCCAACTGGTCCAAGTAAAATGGTGGATAAGGTTGCAAAGTGGGGGAAGACCAACTATTTACCGCTATCATCCTTCCTAGGGACTCGGTCCTTTGGTAGGCTCTTCACGGTAATAGCCAGAAAAAGGCTTATTTTTTAGGGGTGAGTATTCTTTTTGTGAGAGGATTTTCTTTGGCATTTGGCTTTTGAGCTTCTACGCCCTTTCTTTTTCTTCTTTTGTATTTTGATATTTTTTGTGCCTTTTCTTTTTCTTCTTTCTTTTCTTTCTTTATTTTTCTTTTTCTTTCTTTATTTTTCTTTATTTTTCTTGGTTTGCCCTTTTTGCTAAATTTTGTTTTGTAAGCATTTTTTGTGACCATGTACGAGAACTCAACAAATTGCAACTTATTTATGGAAAATCCGTAGGAGGTAGGGAAATGGGTAAGTCGGGACAGGCCCTTCCCTTCAAACCCACAAAAAGGGAAAACTTGGACTAATCAAACAACTTCGAACATGGTCACCTAAGGGACGGGACTCGGCAACCTAGGCCTTTTCACTCCGTGGGTGGTGAAAATGGTCAAAATGCAAATCCCGCAGTAAATCCCTAGTAGACTAGGCGGACTCAAGTTAAGAAACCAACGAAATCATTGATTTAAAGTCATTCTACTAGACTAAAGTCCAAGACTCGATTCACATTAATAGAAAGGGAAAGTAAACACTTGCGTACAAGCCACAAAACCGGGTTTTAAAAAACCTCTTATTTCACACTAGACACGACTAAACAAGACAAAACAAAGACACAACAAAAACGAAAGAAAAAGGGACGAACACAACAAAACAAAACACATCAACCACACAAAGAAAACAAACACCACCCCGAAACTTCTAAACAAGTCACCACATCAACCACAAACTTCACAAAGCTCCACCCGAGCACACACCATCACAAATCTCCTCCAAACTCCACAAAAAAGGAAAAAGGAGAAAGAATTGAAGGGGTATTATCGGATGTCTTGAGCCTTTCGAAACTTGTCGACGATCGCGCAATCTACAAGGAATTAGCGGAGCAAAACACACAACACAACAAATATACAACACAAGGACACAAAAGAAAAAGACACACAAGAAAATCTTTTTGGTTTTTTATGAAATATTTCAAATTTTTAGGGGTTTTTAAAGATTTTTTCGAAAAAAAACTCCGAAAATAAAACTAAAGTAACCTAAGATATTGCTCTCCCACACTTAAACCTAGCAATGTCCTCATGCTCGATCGGTAGTGTGTGGAAGACACTAAAAAAGAAGGGAAAAAGGGAAAATAAAACTAAAAATCAAAAATGAAAGTGAAGAAAGGGTAGAATGTGTCCAGCCGGGGTGTAATCAAGTCACCAAGGGCGGAGACAAGAAAAGATATGGACAGGGGAAGAAATAAAAAGAAGAAAATAAAAGGAAATGGGAGGGGAGGGCTACGTGTAATCAAGTCACCTAGCCCGGATTCCGCCACTACTACAAACGAGCACTTTGGCCACGTAAATCATCACTTGGGCCACGAAAATTTGGTCGCCACGACGACTTGCGCCATGGAAATTTACCGTGGCAAATAGTCTAGCCACGGGAATTTTACACTTACGCTATGAATTATTCTTCCGTGGCTAAGCATTTGGTCCACATATATCCTAGCCACGTTTATTTTCGTGGCGCAAGTGTAAAATCCCCGTGGCTAGACTATATGCCACGACAAAGTTTTCGTGGCGCAAGTCATCGTGGCGACCAAATTTCCGTGGCCCAAGTGCTCATTTGTAGTAGTGCGCCTAAATCCTACTAAACTCTACCAAAAGAAAATAAAATAAAGACAAAGTGAAAGGACTTGCAAATTTGGATTTTTGAAATGACTCTCCATGTAATCACGTCATCGAGAATCGGGAGCAATGACTACCAAGGCCTCGAGGGCCACCATGACACAAAAAAGGATAAGGGGAAGGGGAACATACAAAGGGAGACAAGCAATAAAAGACGGAAAAGAAATGAGAGTCACCTAACAAACGGTTAGCAACTCACTAACTCCATTGCCTCACTGATCATATTAGGCATGTTACTTGTCTTCATCATCGATATTCCTCTTCATGCTCAATGTAGTCGCACGGTTGAAGTTCTAGGGTTGCATTGGTGTAAATGAGGTGGGATTTGAGGTGAAACTCGGTGTGTAGTGAAGAGAAGATGAGATGAAGGTATATATACGAAGTGTAGGGGTCATATGATAGTTGCAAGGGTAGGTAGGGAGGTTGGGAGGGGGTACAAAGCGGTGGGGTGGGGTTTAAATGAAGGAACAAAGTTGAATGGGGCTGCAGGGGACCAGCATCCCGGTCGTGACAGACCTCATCTCGGTCGGGATGGTCTCTTCCCTGTCGGGATGACCATGATCCCGGTCGGGATGGACAGACAGTAGCTTAGATTTCGTGCACACATCATCCCGGTCGGGATGAAACCCTTCCCGGTCGGGATGACTCTTCTAGTCCTTCAATCCTCTAGATAGCTCTACCCACAAGGCAACTAATACTTCGGGATCTAGAATCCCGTTCCCAAAAGCTTATGAAAAGCTCGAAAACCGACTTCCTTGCCCAAGATCCAAGCTTCTATCATCAACAACTCCTCTCGAAACTTCATCCTCACTTCACACCTATCAAATAAGCTCAAAACATTCATCAAAATCCCTCCCTCACATCGCTCATCAAACAACCAAACGACAAGAATTCCATAAGCACACAAATCCAAAAATCACACTAATACAACTACAAACACAAAGGAGAAGGAAAAGATATATACAACTGAACGGTTCTTGAGGAACTCCGTCAAACCAAGGAAGGTGGCTTCTTCATTCATTTTTCATCAACATGGCATACAACTCCATCGCCTTCAAGAGCACGGAGTAACAAATCATAGGCTCGGGAGAAATCTTCAATCAAACTCGTGGAGTACCAATCCACACTCCAAGGTTCCTCACAACCTTGCCTAGAGGTTCCCGGGGCATCCCGATCAACTATGTTCAACGGCTTGAACTTCTACATTCGATCCTTCGATATATACCCAAATTTTGACTCATCATCATAAGGCCTCAAGGGAGGCTCAACTTCCTTCTTAGTAACCGATTTATCTTCAATCACATAACATGGGCGTTCATCCGTCCCAAGCTCGGAATCGTCATCTTCAATTCCATACAAGTTGTTGTCTTTCAAGCTTTCACTCGACTCATTTCCTAGATCTTTGTCATTAAAGGCATGGATCATATTACATGACTATTCACATGTAGGCGAGGTGTTGCCTTGGAGGTCAAACACGAGCTTCTCGTCGCCTAGCTCAAAGGTGATCCTACCCTTCTTGACATCGATCATTGCACCGGCGGAATGTAAAAATGGGCGCCCAAGGATAATGGTAGTGATAACATCCTCCGGCATATCGAGCACCAGGAAGTCGACCGGAATGAAGAATTTCTCGATTCTTAATGGCACATCCTCTAACATTCCTAATGGTCCATTAAGCGAACGATCGGCCATTTGAAGTGTAATAGAGGTACACTTGAGCTCTTTCATTCCAAGTCGCTCACAAATAGAGTAAGAAAGAATGCTTACACTCGTCCCCAAATCGCATAACGCCCTTTCAATCTTCAAGTTCCCTATGGTGCACAGGATTGAGAAACTACCCGGATCCTTCAACATAGGAAGTGTAGAGCCTTGAATGAGCTCGCTCACCTCTCTTGTGAACGCTATGGTCTCTTCCTTATCTAAGGATCTCTTCCTAGCCAATACTTTTTTCATGAACTTGCTATAGGCCCGGACTTGGGTAATTAGCTCGGTGAAAGGGATGCTCACATCCAATTTCTTCACAATATCGACAAACTTGTCAAATTGAACATCCACCTTAGTCTTCACTTGCCTTCATGGGAAAGGCAACTTGATATGTATCTTGTCTTGCTCAATAGGTTGGGACTTTTCAATTGACACTTTCTTCTTTCCTTTATCATTCTCTTGGGGTGGGGGAAGCTTGTCTTCATTAGGTTTTTCAACCTCCCACAAGACTTTCTCTTCCATGAGATTTCCCCAATTTTCATTGCCTTGAGATGGAGATTCTACTTCTTTCATTGCTTCATGCTCATTAGGATACAAGGGAGAATCATAGGATGCACCGCTCCTCAAGGTGATAGCATTCACATGTTCAAATTTCGTTGGTACACCTTGAGGAGGTAGTTGACCCTTTTGTCTTGAAGAACTACCCGAAGCAACTTGAGCTAGTTGGGTTTCGAGCATCTTTACGTGTGTATCTCTTGCCTTGTTTTTCATTTGAAGGTGAGTATAGACTTCTTGTTGAGCTTTTTGCATCTCCAATTGGCTTCTTTGTATCTCCAAAATTGCCTTTTGCATCTCCAGGTCTCGAGGTGGAAATTGTTGATTGTGTGGGGTATTGGTAATGGCTTGGGGAATGCCATAATCATGAATTGGAGACCGACTTCTTTGCTTGTTTTCTTGTTGAGTATTTTGGGACCCTTGTTGTTGTTGAAAGTTTCCTTGGAACCCTTGAGTATTGCCTTGATTTAGGCCTTGAGAGTTACCATGATTGTGATTGTGGTAACCTTGGTTGTTGGTTTGATACCCTTGAGGATGTTCGTTTCCTTGGAAACCACCTTGATGATTGAAGTTCCCTTGATTATGGAACCCTTGATTGTTGTTGAAGGCGCCTTGGTTATGTTGTTGGAAGTTGTTAAAAGGCCATTGATTGCTTTGATAACCTTCTTGGTTGTTGTCCCTTAAGGGGGGGAGGAACATAGGGTAAACGGTATTATTGTTGAGCTTGTTGTTGGGAAGCTTGGAACATGTGAGAATTTGGCACATTTTGAGGCTTGTAAGGGAAGTATGGGACACCTTGCTTGTATGGTTGAAAAGCATTCACTTGCTCAATGCTACTTCGACAATAAGAGGGCTCATGTCCATGTATTCCACAAATCTCACATATCCCATAATAAGATGTAGGTGTAGCTGCGGACATGACATAGGTCCATCCCGACGCGGCCACGCGTGGGTTTGGGGAGGCGAATGAATCTCCATATGAGAATGGATCGAATTGAAATTTAAATCGAAGTGGAGTCGCCACCGAACTTTGTGGGAGTTCGGGCCCGTTCGAACCCACTCTATGTCGTAGTGGGTCGTATACAAAATACGGCCCATTTCCGATGTCAGAGTTTATTGGGCTCGTCCCTTTGCATTTGATACCGATACCGACATTATCGGATACCGTGTATTGAATGACTCTCGTGCACCAACGGTTTCGGGCATCCGGAAACCGAGGTTCTGAGTAAGGGGTGAGGGTACATGTTGGCAAGCCCACAAAGGACACCCAACCCCGCCCGCACATTGGCGGCCTCTACTAAGATAACGAGTGACTTTCTAATAAGCGCGTTAGTTTAACGATGAAAATGTTATGCAAACAATATGTTCCCTAGACATGCGAAAAATTGAATGGGTTTCTATGTCGATTTACTGCAACTAATTCTAACGTCGAAGTCAAATTTAGCATGCGAGTTCATTTTAGTACAATAAAATAAACAGTGAAAAGATTAATCGGCAAAAGAACAAACGGTTAGTAACGGTATAACGATAATAACGGTTTGCGAATGATATAATATGGAATGATGTAAATAAGACGATGCAAAGTTTTGAAAAGTTGATGTTTCAAGTGATTGATTGACACGTGTCAACTTAAGTCATAAAGAAACGTTAATGAGACTCGAATGGCCTTGTAGGACTCACGGCTTGATGTGATAAAAGGGCCACTCGACCGAGTGGACCTCTGGGATTTCGAGACGTCACTCGACCGAGTTATGAGGGAACTCGACCGAGTGCACGGCCACTCGATCGAGTCATGGCGAGACACGACCGAGTGGTCGTCAAAATAGCATTCTATCTCGTTTTTGGGGTGCCACTCGACCGAGTGGGCTAGGCACTCGATCTAGTGCCCCCTGTACGAACCAGGGTTCGCTTTGCAATTTGTTATCGATTTCGAAATTGCCTTTTGATTTTGATAATTCGATGAGTTTGTTGAATCGGGCATAAATATTATGGGATTTATACTCGATTCTAATTTTGATACTCGTCATATCCCATATTCGATTATTGAATCTATATGGAATGTTATAGCGAGACTTCAAAGAAAAAGATGCTATAAGTCATTTAAATTAACTAAACGATATAGATTTTCCTCCGCGTTTATAGTGTCGTAAATAATTCTTATCGAATTAGATGACATCTATTTTAGCATCAACGAAAATTGCATCAGTTAATTTGTTTGACTAAATCGTTTAGATTTGACATCCAATTATTGTATTGGTACAAATCTAACAGATTGACACTTTGCGATTGTATTGAAAGACTTGATTCCCTCGGCTTCCTGACATCGTAACTAATCCCCAGGGATTATGTGATGTCGGATCCGCGTCAACGGGTTTCGACCCTAAATAAAAAAAGTACTCGTTTTGAAAATAGTTTTGAGAATCGATGAAATATGCGATGAATGACGAAATAAGAAAATTATGGTTGATATTAATTCGCCTCAACAATCAAGCGATTGGTGATGGGATAAGCGACCGGCAACACTGAGTGCAATACTCTTGTATATTCGGGTTTCCTTATCCCATCATCACTCACGCTCGACACGAATCGACGAATATTTTACTATTTTATACTAGTTATATTATCGATATTATAGATGCGATAATAAAATAAAAAAAACGGAAAAAAAAGATGATAACGATGATGCGAGAGGGAAGAAGAAAGGGAAACGGGTTTTGCACCCTCAACCTACATGTTCTTGTCTCGGACGGGACTCGTTTGATTGTGGCTTAGGCACGGGAGTTCGAGGTTTACGTAGGTTAAGTTATGGTGGTTTAGGGTTTGGATTCCTAGTTGCTAGGGTTAGGGTTTGTGTGTATGGGATTAGGGTTTTTAGGGTTTGATTAGGGTTGAATGAGATGTGTAGAGATGTTTATTTTGCATGCAGGGGGGTTATATAGACTTGGCTCACCTCACCTGTCTAGGGTTACTCGACCGATTAGCCCCTGGACTCGGTCGAGTAGCCCAAGTGACCGCAGTCGGGCTAGCTTGAGAGTCAACTCGATCGAGTGGGCTGACACTCGATCGAGTGGGTCAGCCACAGCGCAAAGGGCCGGTTTTTTATACTGTAGTTGGGATATTTTGTGGGTTTTGTATTTGGACTGGTCTTATGACATTTGAATGGCTGTTTTGTATGTCTCGGAACGGCTTTGACTGAGGTTTGACCCAATCGCTAAAAGTCGGTTTTATTTCCGGTGTCGGCTTTGACTCAAATTAGTCCTAATCTTTTGGAAACGGTCCACTGAGCCTGGATTTGAGGTTGGTTTTATCAGATTTGTACTCCGTAAAGGGCCTTAGCCAGCAGTCAATGGTTTCGAGCCCATATCCGAGCGCATAGAAGAACGTTTGCGTCCGATCATCATTGGGTGTCAAAACGTGGGTGTCTACAGAGCCCCCACTCTGACTGAGGCTTGGACAAGGCGAAAGTCAGAGTAGGTACCAGGCCAATTGAGGATTAGGACCTGGCAGACTTCCGTTCGGGTTGTTTATAGTCCATTAGACTTGCGTGCAGGGCTCGCCAGCAGTAAGACAAAAATCATTCCTGAGCAGATGATGATAACTCCGTGGGGAATCAGACTTGTCGCATAAGTCCTGGGTGCGCCTATATATGGGCCCATCCCGTGCTATTCCGAGGAAAATGCCGCCTAGGGCTTTCCGCTGGGGTGATATATGAGTTGTGCGAGCTTGCCTCCGAAGCCTTGAGTCGTACCTGTATCAGTTATATAAATTTTTGCATGCAACACGTAGGTAAAAATATGACTCGCGCTGGGGAATAGTGATTTTTGCTTAGCTTTTGAAATCGAAATCCTGAAAGGAACTCACGTGCTAGGTTTTCAAAATGGAAAGGGGTAGAAAAGAAATTTGCAGTTTAAATAGACCGAAATTTGACCTTGTCGAAAAGGTTTTTTTTTCAAATGGCTAAGTTTTGCAAATTTTAAAGTGGTAATTTGAAGAGAGAGGCCTACCGACAAACTCTACTCTGGACGTGACAGGACGAGTTGACAGACATGACTTGGACTCTCAAAGGGGTTGGATTGTGACTCTGTAGGGGAGTGGGCCACCTAAGATGACAGGACTCTTATGTTGCGCTATTCTGTAGCCTAGGCGAGTGGCAACACAGTCGAACATCGAAATGGGATAGATATGCTATAGGGTGGCTGCAGTAGTCTGTAATGAAACTGTTTTAGTCTTGTGCCCTTCTGGATTTTAGATTTTAGGGTACATTCCCAAAGTGGGTATTGCTTCGAGTCCTGACAGATTCTCGTCTTCGACTGAGCCGAGCGCTAGGACACACTATAGAAAGGAGGCTAGATTTTGAAAATATTTGGATTTTGTGAGTGGATGGAGGTTTTCTGCCTAAGAGAAGCCCCCAGGATGACAAAGCTAGCTGTTGAGAACATGACAGTGTCCTGATAGGAATGACGGTGCTTTTTGAATGTGTGTCAATGTGGGTGGTTGTACCTCTGTTGAAAGGATGCCTACGTATTCACGTGTAGTGAAATCAAACCATACTGTAGTTCAGTGAAGAAAGATATATTATGGTGCCTAGTCTAATAGGACTTTGTGTGTAACTAGCCTATTGACGGTGTAGGCTAGGTGCATTCCCAATGATGTCTTGATCAAAGGGCTAGGATGGTTAGGATCATGGTCCTGTGACTGTGAGAATTCTCCAGGGTAGCCCCCAGGGGTGGTGTCAACTATTTGGGCATGTTTTATGCCGACTGCAGGTTGAGCTCCCGTGTTTGGGGTTGGTAACTGGTTTGGATGAGAAGAATTGGGATGGGATTTGACGAGTTCTGCTCTCGGGGATTTGTTGAGTTTTGCTCTCGGGGATTTGATGAGTTTTGCTCTTGGGGATTTGATGAGTTTTGCTCTCGGGTCATTGATGAGTTTTGATCTTCGGTCTTTGATGAGTTTTGATCTCGGGTCTTTGATGAGTTTTGCTCTCGGGTCTTTGATGAGTTTTGATCTCAGGTCTTTGATGAGTTTTGATCTCGGGTCTTTGATGAGTTTTGCTCTCGGGTCTTTGATGAATTTTGATCTCGGGTCTTTGATGAGTTTTGATCTCGGGTGAATTTTGTTATGTCGTGTTGTGTTGTTGTGCAAGGGGAAAGTCGAGTAAAAATGGCTCGAACTTCGATCAAGATAGGTTTTGATAATGCGGGATCTGGTTTCCATGTCTGGCCCTAATAGTTAGGGGTATCCTATGGAGCTTGAATCCTCAAAATTCCGGGCTGTCTCTAGCCTAGGTCTCGGGAAGGTCTTGAGGGTTGTAATGTGGGAAGGCTAAGTGTAGTACGGTGTTAGCTGACCAGCTGATTGTCACCCTTCTATTTGATGGTATGGGCATCGATATTTTTGAATTGACCGTACCCCGGTCAAGGGACTTTCACTTGAGTTGACCATTGACCACGGTAATGGGTATTTGAAATATTTTCTTTTTTGGTTGACCTTTTAGCCCCGGTCGTGGGATTCTTCATTTGGATTGACCACTTTAACCTCGGTGATAGGTGCCTCTTTTTTTTACAATGGCCTGCTTTTTGTTTTGGCCTTTTGCTTCTTTCCTGGACTTTTGATTTTTTTTTTGTCCAGTTTTTCTTTTTTCTCTTGGACTTTTTTTCGTCCAGTTTTTTTATTGGCAGACTAACACCTAAGGTAGGGATTGGTCAGTCTTATTGGAGGGGTTTTTATTGTGGGAAATGGGCTTGCCTCCCGTCTTGAACCCAAACCAGGAGACTACCTAGATTTGTCATAGGATTCGATACCGCTCCTACTAAGGGTAGTTAGGTGGCTTTCTATGTCAGACATGGAACAGGTAAAGGAAAACACGGGTCTTGATTTCCTGCAGTCATTATAGATGTGCCTATAATATTCACGTGCATTTGCTCACAGTGTACGATGGTGTTCATCATGTTCTCGGAAACACATAAGGAGAGTATATATGAGAAAGAATATTGAAAGCTGATTTTATTGAATTTTGGAAAGAGGACAGAATACAATTGATTCTGACTCTGACTTTGAAATTGAAATAAATAGTATATCCTAGACTCGGACTCAGACTTTGACTTAAATCAAATCCGGACTCTTGGATGCATGGGAGGTAGATTGGATGCTTTGGTCATCGGGCCCTGTATAGTCCATGAGGGGCTTTGCAAGTGATAATGTTTCCAAAACGGGAGCCCTCCCGGCATCGAGGGAATCTTGGATGAGGTGTTTCAGTTTCCAGCACTCCTCTGTATCGTGTCCCCTCCCTTTATGGAATTTGCAGTAATGCTCGGCGTTCGATGATTTGGAGCGTTTTTCTGAATTTGGGTCGACTGTTGAGCCTATAGGTAGTATTAGGCCCTTCGAAATCAACCTCTGGAAAGTGACGGTGTAGGACATATCCAAGTGGGTAAATGTCTTTACCTTTGACTGGTTCTTAATTTTTGGAGAGGTGACTTGAGGGTTACCTATCTCGGTCTTGCCATCTTGAGGGTATCGGACAGTTTCGTAAGAATGTTCACCCTTTAACTGGCTCAGTTGGGTGATTGGATGCCTTACCCGCTCTCGCTGTGTTAGACGGGATCGGGTTCTTACAAGGTCTTCTTCGATGGTGGTCACCCTGGTATTTAGGTTATCTAGGGCGGTATTGATTTTTGAGAAGATATTGTTAATGGAGCAAGACAGCATAAGCATACTCCCCTGGATATCCCCTTTCTCGACGGCGCGGGATTTGTTGTGGTTTGGTGGGGTCTCGTTCATAGGGTCCCTGATCGGATGAAATGACAGGTGTTAGAACTCGCCTAAGCTCGGTTTTGCGTACATGCAAGAGGATGAGTCAAACTAGACATGCCCCGGGGTGACGGAAATGACTAAGACTCTCGGATCGGGAAACCCGGACGCTGACCTAGACAAAATAACGACCGCGAATCAGACTTAAGCTGCAGAAGGGTGAATCCGAAAATGGGGCGACCGTGTTTGACCGTGCCACGTGCTCGGGCCAACCGTGGTGACCTAACCCTAGGTGACTCGAGTGTTGGACGAGCGACCCGTAAGGATCACGAACCTTTTGTTATAGGGCTATGCCTTGTAAAAGGTTTACTCGACCTCGAGGAAAGGCAGGCGGGGTAAGGGAAGAAACTTGCGATGTAAGATCGGCAGAGTTTCGACGGTAGAGACCCTCGACTAGACCCGAATAAAGACGACCCTGTGATTAGGGTGGACCCTTAAGTTAAAGGACTTTCGAATTGAGACGACTCGACTAACGGATTGAAAGACGGTTGAAATTCCCTTAGGAAAGGTCGTGAGGACCGTCCCGCTAGAGGGAAGGGTCGCGTGGGACTTTCTAATTTAGACTCGTGTGTAAGCGGGCTTTCCTGTAGGGGTATGCCCTATGTTGGTTAGCCTTGCCTTAGTCGAATAAGGCGGACTGGGATAGGGAGGAAACTCGTGACGTAGGATCGACGGAGTTTCGACGGTAAAGACCTTAGACGACTTATGACACGACCCGACACATGCTAAATACGGGAATTCCTAAGAAGAGAAAGGTTTTGAAAAGGATTTATTTTTTAATCCGAAAATAAAATTCGGTGGAGGGGGGCCTAATTTTTTAAAAATTAGAAAAAAAAATGTATTGGGCCTCAAATTTGAGAATTCGAAAATATTTTCGAGTTTTGTAATGGGCAGAATACCGGCTAGATATAGGCTATTTTGAGTAAAATCATAAGTCCTAAATTCGGCATACGTCCCGGGTTTTGAAATTAGTAGAATACCGGCTAGAAATAGGCTATTTTGAGTAAAATCATAAGTCCTAAATTCGGTATGCTTCCCGGGTTTTGAAATTGGATAGTTTGAAAAAGATGCAATTTTTGAAAAGACGGTTTTAAGAAAAAACGACACGGAAACCAAGTAGCATATAGTCACGCAAGCATTATAACGACACTATGTATGCTTTACACTAAGTCTCGGTCGGTCTATAAAGGGTCTATACCAGTGCGCATAGTCTAGACGTTGATCGGGACAGACTTTCTAAGTCGAGTTGAGCTTAGAACATGCCGCAAAACCCACTCGAATCGACTATGGACACCTTTGACATATCCATATTGGAGTACATCACGGTATAGTGGGACGTCGGTCACGAGTACCGGCCCGGGAAAATATAGCGTTATGCATGAACCGTAAAACTAAAACGCGTATTGTACTAGTCAAACGATTTCTATTCGAGTCTCACCCTGAGGATGCCGATGGTAAGTCACGCATCAGTTAATCCCCAGTGGAGTCGCCAAATTGTGGACATGACATAGGTCCACCCCGACGCGGCCACGCGCGGATTTGGGGAGGCGAATGAATCTCCATATGAGAATGGATCGAATTGAAATTTAAATCGAAGTGGAGTCGCCAGCGAACTTTGTGGGAGTTCGGGCCCGTTTGAACCCACTCTATGTCGTAGTGGGCCGTATACAAAATACGGCCCATTTTCGATGTCAGATTTTATTGGGCTCATCCCTTTGCATTTGATACCGATACCGACATTATCGGATACCGTGTATTGAATGACTCTTGTGCGCCAACGGTTTCGGGCATCCGGAAACCGATGTTCTGAGTAAGAGGTGAGGGTACGTGTTGGGAAGCCCACAAAGAACACCCAACCCCGCCCGCACATTAGCGGCCTCTACTAAGATATCGAGTGACTTTCTAATACGCGCGTTAGTTGAACGATGAAAATGTTATGCAAACAATATGTTCCCAAGACATGCGAAAAATTGAATGGGTTTCTATGTCGATTTAATGCAACTAATTCCAACGTCGAAGTTAAATTTAGCATGCGAGTTCATTTTAGTACAATAAAATAAACAGTGAAAAGATAAATCGGCAAAAGAACAAACGGTTAGTAACGGTATAACGATAATATCGGTTTCCGAATGATATAATATGGAATGATGTAAATAAGATGATGAACAATTTTGAAAAGGTGATATTTCACGTGATTGATTGACACGTTTCGACTTAAGTCATAAAGAAACGTTAATGAGACTCGAATGGTCTTGTAGGACTCACGGCTTGACGTGATATAGGGGGCACTCGACCGAGTCATTGAGGGACTCGACCGAGTGGACCTCAAGAAAGGCTTCTGTCCGGATTTCGAGACGTCACTCGACCGAGTTATGAGGGAACTCGACCGAGTGCACGACCACTCGATCGAGTCATGGCGAGACTCGACCGAGTGGTTGTCAAAATAGCATTATGTCTCATTTTTGGTGTGCCACTCGACCGAGTGGGCTAGGCACCCGATCGAGTGTTCCCTGTACGAACCAGGGTTCGCTTTGCAATTTGTTATCGATTTCGAAATTGCCTTTTGATTTTGATAATTCGATGAGTTTGTTGAATCGGGCCTAAATATTATGAGATTTATACTCGATTCTAATTTTGATACTCGTCATATCCCATATTTGATTATTGAATCGATATGGAATGTTAGAGCGAGACTTGAAAGAAAAAGATGCTATAAGTCGTTTAAATTAACTAAACGATATAGATTTTCCTCCGCATTTATTGTGTCGTAATTAATTCTTATCGAATTAGATGACATCTATTTTAGCATCAATGGAAATCGCATCAGTTAATTTGTTTGACTAAATCGTTTAGATTTGACATCCAATTATTGTATTGGTACAAATCTAACAGATTGACACTTTGCGATTGTATTGAAAGACTTGATTCCCTCGGCTTCCTGACATCGTAACTAATCCCCAGGGATTATGTGATGTCGGATCCGCGTCAACGGGTTTCGACCCTAAATAAAAAAAGTACTCGTTTTGAAAATAGTTTTGAGAATCGATGAAATATGCGATGAATGACGAAATAAGAAAATTATGGTTGATATTAATTCGCCTCAACAATCAAGCGATTGGTGATGGGATAAGCGACCGGCAACACTGAGTGCAATACTCTTGTATATTCGGGTTTCCTTATCCCATCATCACTCACGCTCGACACGAATCGACGAATATTTTACTATTTTATACTAGTTATATTATCGATATTATAGATGCGATAATAAAATAAAAAAAACGGAAAAAAAAGATGATAAGGATGATGCGAGAGGGAAGAAGAAAGGGAAACGGGTTTTGCACCCTCAACCTACATGTTCTTGTCTCGGACGGGACTCGTTTGATTGTGGCTTAGGCACGGGAGTTCGAGGTTTACGTAGGTTAAGTTATGGTGGTTTAGGGTTTAGATTCCTAGTTGCTAGGGTTAGGGTTTGTGTGTATGGGATTAGGGTTTGATTAGGGTTGAATGAGATGTGTAGAGATGTTTATTTTGCATGCAAGGGGGGGTTTATATAGGCTTGGCTCACCTCACCCGTCTAGGGTTACTCGACCGAGTAGCCCCTGGACTCGGTCGAGTGGCCCAAGTGACCGCAGTCGGGCTAGCTTGAGAGTCCACTCGATCGAGTGGGCTGACACTCGATCGAGTGGGTCAGCCACAACGCAAAGGGCCGGTTTTTTGGATTGTAGTTGGGATATTTTGTGGGTTTTGTATTTGGACTGGTCTTATGACATTTGAATGGCTGTTTTGTATGTCTCGGAATGGCTTTGACTGAGGTTTGACCCAATCGCTAAAAGTCGGTTTTATTTCCGGTGTCGGCTTTGACTCAAGTTAGTCCTAATTTATTGGAAACGGTCCACTGAGCCTGGATTTGAGGTTGGTTTTGTGAGATTTGTACTCCGTAAAGGGCCTTAGCCAGCAGTCAATGGTTTCGAGCCCATATCCGAGCGCGTAGAAGCACGTTTGCGTCCGATCATCATTGGGTGTTTTTTGAAAGCTGCTATAGACACCTGGCGGTCAAAACGTGGGTGTCTACAATAACAGTTCCCATAGCATTAACTTGATGAATCGATTGTTGGTTGGAGGGACTAGTGCTTTGACTTTGGTTAAAGTGATTTTGGAGCTTCTTGTCAATAGTATCTACGTGTGTCTTCAATTGTGCTCCAAGGTCGGCACTTAATTGTGTAATGGCATCAATCTCATGCCTTCCCCCTCTACTTTCCTTCCTTGGCCTAGAGTATTGAGAGTTATGAACCGCCATTTCTTCAATTCTTGACCAAGTTTGGTCAACATCAACTTCGGTGAAGCTTCCATTGGAGCCCATATTGAGTATGGCTCTCGAATCCTCATACAAACCGTTCCAAAATTGTTGGACCAAGAACCATTGTGAAAGCCCATGGTGGGGGCACGATCTAACCAAAGCCTTGAACCGCTCCCATGCTTCATAAAGGCTCTCTTCATCCCGTTGTTGGAAACCGGTGACGGAGGCCCTTAGCAAATTTGTCTTCTCCGGAGGGTAAAAATTTTGGTAGAACGTCAATGCAAGTTTCTTCCAAGTATCAATCCCTATGGTTGCCCTATCGAGACTCTTGATCCATTGCTTAGCTTTTCCAATGAGAGAGAACGGGAAAAGTACCCAACGAATTTGATCTTGAGTAACCCCGAGTTGAGAAATAGCGTCACAATAATCGAAGAAAGTCTCCATGTGTTGGTGCGGGTCTTCGGTGGGCAAACCACTAAATTGATTTCTTTCTACAAGTTGGATGAATTTGTCTTCGCCACAAAGTTTCCGGCATAAGCGGCCGGTAAAGTGCTCGGTCCCGACAAGACATCCTCGGTGAAGGTAGAATGAGATGAGAACTTCGGCATTGTTGGATAAGCGGGAGATGATGGTGTAGAAGGTGTTAATGTAGATGTTGAAGGAGAACTAGGTTGAGAAGAGTGACTAGAAGAAGTACCAAAGGGATTGATGAAGGTCCCTTTGGTGGTCTCTCGAGGTGCTTTGTTCAAGTCGGATCCTTGGATTTGTTCTTCAATGATATTGCTAGTACCCGGTTGAGAATTTCTAACCCGATCAATCGTCTGTTGGCGAAAGGCTGTAAAGAGTCTCTCCGGCTCTGGAGTGAAGAGAAAGAAGTCGTCTCTCCTCCTAGGCATGCACTACACACTTGGAACAAACGTGAGAACACCTAGTGCTTTATGGGCACTAGGTAAAGACAAGAAACGAGCACAACGGAAGACAAAGAGAGGAGAAAGCTATAGAAAGAAAGAAGAAGACTACAAAATATGCATAATGGATAGAAAAATAAAACAAAACGGTTATTAAGTCTAGCTAATAAGCAAACAAATTCTAAACATGCACCGTCCCCGGCAACGGCGCCAAATTGATGGTGGGACTTGCCGTGGGTCCTACCGATCAAATAGAGACCAACTAAACCTAACACGTAGCTAGGGTAAGTCGGGCCGAGTCCACGGGGACGGTAATAGGTGTCTAGACTATGGTCGACTCAAAAACAAGATTAGGTCACCAACACAACACAAAGGGGGACAAACTAACAAGAATTGATTAACTTTGATGATGAGAAGGGATGAAACTAGACTAACAATGAACTAGGTATAACATGAACTTATTGGAACACTATAGCTAAATGAAACAAGCAAACTAGAGAAACAATGGCTAACAAGATGGAGAAATCAAATTGGGAAAAGGTAGGGTTAGTTTGGGTTCATAAGTGTAGTAAGATGCTTGGGAAATCGAGGGTGTAAGCTTCACCTAGTTACTAAGGCCGGTCCGCGCTCTCGCGTCAAAGACAAAACCCGAATACTCATGCAAGATGCTACCCTATACATAAGGATTAAACCACAAATCAACCACACAATGAGAAGAGGAAGACTAGCATGAGAAGGATGGCCAATTCTACTCAAACAAGCAATTCAACAAACACATAGTGTGCTCAACATGTGACTAGTAACAAAGAATCCACCTTTAATCCACACTTAATCCCCCTACTAACCCCACAAGAGTCTACTCAATCATATCTAAACTAACATCAACATAGACAAGAGGAATCAACACAAACATCCAAACATTCATTATGAACTAGCAAGAACAAAGAACAATAAGCAAAGATTAAAACTTGAAGTATTAAACAAGGATTAAGAGAAAAGAGAATAAGAAGATTATACCAACTAGCAAGAGGATGAAAAGATGAGAACTTGAAGTATAAGAACACCCAAAAACCTCCACCAAATGTTGTCAAGATTTGATGGATTCTCCAAGAGATTTCTTAATACAAGATTAACTATCTAAATTAAACTAGGATTAACAAAAGATTAAGAAAAAATTAATCTAAACTAAGCAAAGGATCAAGAGAGTCTAATTAGGGTTTAGAATAGTGTAGATTAATGTAATGTTCTTAAACAATACAAAGGGAGGGTATTTATATGGGTTCACGAGCAAAGGAATTGAAAAAAAGAAACACGAGATGCAGCTGGCCCTTCCCGGCCGGGAAGGATGTTGATTCTGACCGGGATGGGTTGTCCCGACAGGGAAGACACTTGGTCCCGGTCGGGATGGGTGGTCAGTGGCCGCGCTTGCTTTCCTTCTTCATCTCGGTCATGATGCTTGCAATCCCGACCGGGATGGGTCATGTAGGCTTCAAATAAGATCTCAAGGGTCCCTACTTGCTCCTCATAGGCTTCTCATCAATTCTCGGTGCTCGGGATCGAGTCTAAAAGGCTCGGGAATGGGTCCAAAGGGCTTGGGATCGAGTCTAAGCTACCGAGTGATCGTTGCTTCTCTTTGTTGGCTCCAAATGTGTCGGAAACGAATCGGAATCGTTCCACCTCTCCAAGATTGGTCTTAGGAACCTAAAACAAACTAGAAGAAGCGTAAGTAGACAAGAAACCGCTCCAAAGAGGGATTCCACAATAGAAACTGGGACCAAACAAAACGAATAAGCACTACAAAACACACGTATCAGCAACTCACCAAAACTCCCCAGCGAAAAGCCCAAGGTGGCAGTTCTCCTAAAGAAACACGAGATGTGCACATATAGGTACACCTAGGGCTTCTTAGGCAAGCTCCTGCATAATTTCGAATCGGGATGCGTCTGCAAACGGGCACACTCAGGGGTTCTTAGGCAAGCTCCCGCGTAGTTCTGAATTGGGATGTGTCTGCAAACGGGCACACCCAGGGCTTCTTAGGCACGCTTCCGCGTAATTCTGAGTTGGGATGTATCCATAAACAGATGCACCTAGGGCTTCTTAGGCAGGCTTCAGTGTAGTTCCGAGATGGGATGTGTCTGTGAACGGACACACCTAGGCTTCTTAGGCAAGCTCCCGCATAGTTCTGAGATGAGATGTATCCACACACAAATACACCTAGGGCTTCAAAAAACAAGTTCCTAAGGAGCTATCCCTGTTAACACAACTCAGGTATGATTTCTATCCTATGGCTGACGAGCCCTTCACGCGAGTCTAATGGACTATAAACGACCCGACCGGAAGTCTGGCAGGTCTTAATCCTCGATTGGCCTGGTAGCTACTCTGATTTTTGCCTTGTCCAAGCCTCAGCCAGAGTGGGGGCTCTGTAGACACCCACATTTGGCCGCCAGGTGTCTATAGCAGTTTCCAAAAAACATCCGATGATGATCGGACGTAAACAAGACTTAATACACTCGATTTTGGACTCTTAATCAATAGTAGTTGGCAGAAGCTTTTAGCAGAGTAAAAATCTGACCAACTCGACCTCAAATTCAGACCCTAGTGGGTCGTTTCCAGTCAAATAAGACTAATTTGGGTCGATCCCGTCTTTTAGCGACCGGGTCAAACCCCAGTCAAAGGCGTTTCCGAGACACAAATCAGCCGCCCAAAGCCCCAAGAGTCCGACTCAAAGTCAAAAACCACAAAATATCAGCTGCATGTAAAACCTCTTCTATTTAGGACATGATTTCTTTCCTGAAACCTATCCAAAAACCGGGTACCTTTCCTATCCAAAACCGGAATCCTATTTCCATCCAAACAACAACAATTACAATTCCCGACATCACAACAACAATTACAATTCCCGACATCAAAACAACAATACACAACCAAAATTTCAGCAATCCTAGGCAGATTATACACATCCAATCCCGATTTTTCTTCTTGAAATCCTTTAGGAAACCCGAGATCAAAACTCTTCAAAGACCCGAGAGCAAAACTCGTCAAATCCCTTCCCAATTATACCCACCATAACTCTCCTATATACATCTTAACGCTCCCGCGCTTAGGCCGCTATTACGAGTCCGTTTTCGATATAATTTAGCATGTAGGTTGAGGGTGTTACAAATCCGGACTTCTCCCTTTTCTTCTCTTTCTCTCTCTCATCTGTCCGTCCTTTTTTCGGGTCATCGTCGCGTCTTTTTTTATCTCTTTCATCGTTTCTAATATCGATATCATCATACTATCATTTTATCATCAAATAAAACATTATTCCTAGGATGCAATATCGACTCTATAGTCGAATATCAGATCTGAAGGAATTAGTCAATAAATCAAACAAGTATTAAAATTCATCATTCTAAGGATGCGATACCGACTCCATAGTCGAATATCAAATCTAACGGAATCAATAAAAAAAGCCAAAACAGCCCTCCATGCGAGTCGCGCGGAGTTCATGCGAGTCGTGCGGATCTCATGCGAGTCGCGCGCCTTTGCAAGTCGCGCGGTTGCCTGGAAATTGCGACACAAAAGGGATTATTTCGTCCTATTACAATTTTAAAACAACTTATAACATCTTGTCTAAAAATCACTCTAAATATTGGATGTTGGTTCCATAACCGAGTATCGAATATGACAAGTATTGAAAGTTAAGTCGTGTATAAATTATACAATATTTCTATGTGATTTAATAAATCATCGATTTAAACATTAAAGGCATCATCAAATATTTTCATGACCTCGGTCAAACACGTGTCGAGTCCATCACGTGTCTTACTCTTTTCAAAATCATGCATCATGTTGTTTACATCGTTTATTCAATTTACAAACCGTTATCATCATTACTAACTCGTTTGTTTTGTCTTTGTATCTTATTTTCATTGTTTGTTTTATTATACTAAAACGGACCTCGCATGCTAAATACAAACTTCGACATAAATTCAAAGATGCATTAAAATGACATATAATTCACATGTTTAGACAAAACGCTGTTTGCATATCATTTAACCGTCAAACTAACACGCGTACACCAAAAACGAACGATATCTAAGTAGAGGCCGCTAAGTGCGGGCGGGGTTGGGTGTTCTTTGTGAAATTCCCAACACGTACCCTCACCCCTTACTCAGAACCATGATTTCTGGATGTCCGAAACCGTTGGCATACGAGAGTCATTCAATACATGATTTCCGATAATGTCGGAATCAGTATCGCAATGCAAAGGGACGAACCCAATAAACTCTGAAATCGGAATAGGCCGTACTCTGTGCACGGCCCAGTAAGACATAGAGTGGGTTCGAATGGGCCCGAACTCTCACAAAGTTTGGTGGCGACTCCATTTAGATTTAAATTTCAATACGAGATCCATCTCACATGAGATTCATTCGCCTCCCCAAACCCGCGCGTGGCCGCGTCGGGGTGGACCTATGTCGTGTCCACAGTATGACAATGATTTCAGTGTATATATATATATATATATATATATATATATATATATATATATGTGTTGATTAATTGGTGTATATAGTAACAATTTTGGTGTATATAACAATTATTTTACTGCATATATTGAGTTCTTAAGTGTATGTATATATAGTGAGTTTAATAGCGTAAATAATGAGTTTTTTTTGTGTATATAACAGTTATTTTGATGTAAGTTCCATTGTTTTAGGTTATTTCAGTGAAAATATACGTTACCTCCAACCACCACCCTTTAGTAGAAAAAAATCAATAATATAACATTCAATTCAATGTCTACGTTAAAAAGTAAATTATTAATAAAAACAAAACACTTAATTGTCTCAAATATAAATTATTATTTATTAGGGCTTAATCTAATTAGGGATTAATTAGAAATTGAATAATAAATTTGGGTTTTAAAAAGAAATCGAATACAAAATTAATCAATAAAAACAATGTTTATTACGAGTAATAAAAACAAAGTTTGGCTTAATTGAATACAAAAGTAAAATTAATAAAAAAAAAAAAAACAAAATTACTTGTCTCATGCATAAATTATGATCCATAATCGTAAAGTTACCAAAGAATTTAGTTAGTTTCTAATGGGTTGAGAAAAGAAGCAAAGTGTTACTGTTACGTTCTGAGAGAGGAGAAAAGGGTAGCGAAGGGAAAAAATAATGAAAAATTGGGTATGAACTAGTAAAACATGACAATGATCTAGCAACTACGTTGATCTTTTAGTTTCACTTTATGGACTTCTTTCGAAGCCCAGTTCACCTCCGCGCACACTATAATTTAAAGAGTACTAATTTTCTCTATACTATAAATTTGATTTTTACAGTCCAAACTTTATATACTTGGCCCAAACTTTAGGGTGGGGGGGGAGGCATCCGACTCTAGTCATACGAGTATTTATTATGATAATGTACTGACAGAGTGAACCCACTAGCACGTGAAATCGTTTGATGTCTCTATTGCCGAAAAATACATATTTTGGAGTATAATAGTTGTATGTCATGTTTTTTAGTGGTAGGACGGCCGACCAATACCAACACACACTCACATGAAATATTTTAGCGATACTAAACTTAAGATCACCAATGATGCTACTTTATTCTTGGTAAATTATTGGATTATATCAATTGATTTCTTTAATATTTAATTTGGTATTGAATTTTAATTAGCCAAAGATATGAGAAAATGACCATTACATTTTATTATCAATCAAATGAAAATTAACATGACTATATGCAATTTCAGTACAAAGGTGAAATACACTAACACCCACATGAGTGAACTCAAAGTCATGATGCAAGAAATAATAAAGTTAAGTAATGGCCTAGCTAACATCTTATTCTATGCTGGGGCAGAGACATTCTCCTCATCACCGGTGTTCTGCATTTTTAACAAATTATTATTATAAGTATTAGACTATGCATCATAAAAAATATCGAAAATATATTAACCAATTATTACATGAATTAACATAAATATTTTGTGTGTGATAATTTTATGCGTTGAAGGTACATGATTATTCGGACAAAAAATAATAATAATGAGGGTTGGCTTTAAAATTCAACTGCGAAATACGCCACCACTTATATAGTAGAGATTTAATTGACAACGATATAATAGTAAATGATTTATATAATTCGTACTCGTAGTTTTTGCTTATGATCATGTTGAATCATATGTTTATACTTAAATAAGCTACACTCTTTACCTAGACCATCCGATGATGAATATTGACATGATACCATGGGATTTTATTAGTATTTGAATAATATCAAAATAATATTATCTAGTCCAGAAACTTAATTCATTTTCAATTTTAAAAAAAAAATTATACGTACAACAAAAGAAGGATTTAGGGGTGAGCAAAACTGGAGACTTTATTTGATTAGTTTGATAAATCAGTTTGGGGATCTAGTTTTAGAAAGTATGATTTTTTTCAAATCGGAAACCAATTTTAAATCTGAGACCCAATTTTGGAGTTTGTCAATTTGATTTGTCTTTAGTTCTTTATTAAACAGAGTATTAATTTTCAAAAAAATTCATGTTATCAACAACCAACACTCAACGGGCTTAACAATAGCAACTCTAAATTTCCCAATATTAAAGAAGAATATTTTGTTAAGCAACAACTCAGCAAAGACAGCAACAACTAGCAACTATTAGTTCTTAATTTTTCTTCATTTCGAAGTGTAAATAGCTTTAAAAACTGCATCTCCAGTTTTGAAAATTGCGAACCTAACCTGAACCGCTTTAACACTTAAAAAAGCGGTACGGGCATCTTGATCGGTTTTTCAAGTAAAAAAACCGCTTTAACAAATTTTTTAAACCTATTTTTAGTTTTGTTTCGATTTTTTAAACCAATTCTCTTCGTTTTTTTTGGCTCACCTCTAAGAAGAAATAATTTTTATGTCAACGCTTCTATGGTATTTAGGCTTGTAAGTGGTATATCTACATTTATTTTTAGTATATTATGTCTTATATTTATTTAATTTGAAACATTATTATGTCTTATAGATAAGATGAGTCTGATTGAGATAAAAAGGGTTTTAGATTATATATCGCAAGCGATTTTTTTACATGGAAGACAAGATTCACATCAGAGTATAATTGTCGCTTATTTTTCAATAATTTACTTACACTTAATTACTCCGTACAATAACTTCACAAAGAATAAAAAATATTGGATTGTATTTGTGTCAACAAATTTTCTTAATTAGTTCAAGTATCATGATTTCAATAAGCTTGCGTAAAATCACGTAACATTAAAAGTACAATATGACAATAATATACATAGAAAACAAAAATTATGATATTGTGTCACAGTAAAGGTGTGTTTTGATAATAAAAAATTGGAAGAAAATAAAATAGGAAAGGAAGGAAGAGAAAGGGAGGGAAGGGGAGGGGAAATGGAGGACATAAGTTTTTCCTCCAAATCTGACCTATTTAAGTGAAGAAATAAATTGGATTAAATGAGGGAACTGAGGGATCCATTTTCCCTCCCCTCCGAATCCTTCAGCCCCATTTTTTATCCGTTTTCGTCCGTCAAACACGCCGTTAAGAGACGATCGTTTTAATTGTTAAGTCGTGTGTGAGTCGATTGATTTATCGGTTAAATAATTGTTTATTACTATCAATAAATGAAATTTTTTTGGGCCAAAAAATGGTTGCACATGGGAAGATGATATTAAACAATTACTACTCCCTTTATCAACAAAGTTTTACACTCACTATAAATAGATCATCCAACTAAAGTTTTACATATTTTTTTGGAAAACAGCTTACCGTATATTTCTCATATTCTTTCATTATTTACCCAAATTGTCATTACTTTTACCACTTTCATTTGGTTGACCCATATGACCCTTTGGTTTATCAATATACCCTTACTCGCTTGTTACTTTCTTTCTTAAAATTTGTGATATAGCTTATGTAAGATTGTTTGGATGGGAGAGAGTACTAACTAGTGTAACACTTACGTTACACATAATTTTTAATTTATTTTTTATTTAGAGAAATGTCTAATTACTCACATGACGAAATTATAGTTTAAGGAAATATACATATTTATGTTCGGTTAATTATTTGAGAATAAATTATTGTTTTTTAATCAGTTTATCTCTTATGTTTTATAAATAATTTAACATTATATATGATTAAATGAATTGTGAAATACATGGTAAACAACAGGAATATGAAAATAGTAAAGCTCATTTTTATTATTTATTTTAATAATATCATTTTAGATATTTAGTCCACTACTTTATTAGTGAGACGAGACTTTAACTAACTAGCTAGAGAATTTGGATTATGTTTAATTATGGTACAAGATTACTTACAAATTCATAGCTAAATGTGAGGTTTAATTTAGACGGAAAAATTGAATTGCTATTTTTGTACCTTCTTTTTTCTTTTAGTAATTATGAGATTAAAATGAAATGGTCATCATATTTATTATTACATACGAAACGTACTACGTATAAAATACATGACGATAAGTGATTACTGATTAGTATAAGGGTGAAATACATGGAATTATCGTATAATTGTCAATTTATAAAAGAACTCATACAAATAATGATTAACCAAAAAATTATATATTCATAAGTTACTTATTTGGTTTAAGAAGAAAGTTTGGAGCAACTTTTAAGAGCATTGTTAACCTGAGTTATCATGTGATTTTCCATATATCCTTTTGTATATAAATTGTTTCATATACAATTTATGAAATAATGTACTCATAAAAACGCCTCATTAAATACAAGTAATGTTTGTATAAAAATATGAAATTTTATTACTACTAAAATTTATATCGATGCCATAAAATAACTCATATAAATAGAGCACAAATTCATACATAGTATTTACTAGAAGACACTTTTACGGGTTTTTTAAACCCATTTATTATACTTCATTCTCACTTAAAGATTGTCCCATTCCTCATTATTATATATGAGGAGTATTTTAATGAAACGGGACAATCTTAAAGGGACAGATGTTGTATGATTTTACAAAAAAAAAAATTATATGAACATTGTTTCAATATATAATTATACCTGAGATGGAGGTTCAGTTGGCTTAGTAAGATAGGTTAGCTTCAAGTTGTCAACTGAGTCAAAAGCAACCATTTTTGCACAATAGAAATTTAATTGATTATTGTATTATAAGTAGAGGATTTGTATAACTGTTTGGTAGAAGGAAAACTCTTGTAAGTATTTATATAGGCTACAATCCTACACAAGTGATTATTACTATGGGTGAGGACAAGGTTTTGCAAACCAGTTTTTAAATTTGATAAATTTGACATTTTGACTATCTTTAAACAAATTATTATTACTAGGGATTAGGACAAGGTTTTGCAGACCGCTTTTGATTTGTCATTTTGACTATCTTTAAACAAAATATTATTACTAGGGATTAGGACAAGGTTTTGTAGACCGCTTCTGAATTTATCATTTTGACTATCTTTTTTATAGTCATAGACGGTAGCTAGATCGGTCGAACGGGTCAAACAATCGGGTATCTGGTTTAGTTAGTTGGGTTTTGGTAAAATATAGGTCGTGTATAAATTGGATTTGAAAAATATCTTCCAAATGGTATTGGTGAGCGGTTTAACCTAGTTTGATAAATTTTCTCGGGCATCTAAGGCCACCTTTGTATTAATATAAGCAAGAGTTGACAGTGCTATATATCATATATGTAATCCCCTAGAAATTCTAACGCAATACAGTGACGGAAAAACTGTAGAGTTGGGGAATAAAACACACTAACAAACTATATCTTAGTAAAAGAAATGATAAGTCAATACAAATGCCTCTTTTTACAAAAGAGCTATAAAGAAAATTCTCCAAACATGTTTATAAAATACATAAATTACATGAATGAAGAAAGAGTAGGATCCACGCTACTCGCTAGCTCACACCCAAAACCCAGCAGCGAAAACCTGTCATGTTATAAACATAAGAGCCACATCAGTGGAGAGTAACTCGGATGTTCTCCCACCCATATTATATTATATGGAAAATAATAGTATTATTATATCAAAAAAATTAAAATGGAAAACATTAAAATGATATAGAAAAATAAGCTTTCGAAGAAACTTAAAATATTGGAACAATGTAATCAGAACAAGTTTTGATAATAAATAGAAACTTACTAATTTTAGAAAATTACTTAAAATAGAAATATTGATATAGAAAATACGTAAGTGATTAAAATAGGTGAAACGTATAAAAATAGCATTTCTAACGAAATTAACATTTTATTATTATCGTCGTTATCGTAACTTTAATATATTTCTAAATTCGTTACTAAAAATATAATTCAAATGGAATAAGTCAAAGTATAATATTTTATAAATAATTAGGAGAATCGAGTTAAAACGATAAATTTTCAGAAAAGAGATGTTTTAAGAAAATGATATCAAAATTAATTGAGTCAATGAGTTTTATAAATGAAATGAAATTTACAAAAATTTCAAATTATTTTCAACAAATATTTTTTATTAATAAATAATACAGATTTTACTAAAAATAGTCAATTTTAAACAAATAAGAAATTATTAGTGAAAATACTCTCGACTAAAAATATATTTAAAACAAAATCGACTATTTTCTTATTTATTAATATAAGTCGTAGGACGAAATTAATTCATTGAACGAATATACAAATGTCGATTATATAATATAAAAATACGATTTTGAGTGAAAATTATAAATTAACGAAATATGATGAAAACATGAAATCGATATTATTTAGTTACTAATGTCACGATAAACAACAAAATATTATAACGATAATTAATAATAGAATTAGTAACGATTTATAAAACGATATCAAAAGTTTTAAAATATTTATAAGTTACACAATTTAAAAAAATATATTATTCGCAAATAATAAATAGCAAAAATTAGAAAATCGAAGTTAAAATATTTACTACATACTACTACTCAAACATCCCCTATCCCCTATATTACCAACTAAAAGAATAAAAACTTACTAAAAAGTTTCTCCAAAATGCATCATGCTTAATATAGAAATAAGTAGAACAAATCAATTAAATTTCATAGAAGACAAAAAAAGTCAAAATAATTTGAACAAACTTACAATAAGAAAATCATCAAAGTAAAAATAAATATAATCACTTCATATTTTTAAATAATATTTTTGCTTTTCAAGGTTAATCTCTCTTCAATTTTAAAAAAAACATAGAATGTGTAATTTTTTTTAAATATGTGCTATTAAACAATTTAAGATTATATTACTCATATGAGTAATCAATTCTTAATACTAATTCTTATGAGAATGTTCTAAGTAGAAAATTGAGACTTTGAAAGTATGAGAATAACATATACGTAGTAATAAAAAAAATATCTTTATTAAAATATACATGTATATTGACTTACTAATTTATTTTGATTGGTTAACAGTTTCTAATTATTCTCTTAAATAAAAATTTAAAAGTTGTGCAATGTAAAAATTAATATCTAAATTTTAGAATATCTATGAAATAAATTTGCATATGTACTGTGCATATGCACGAGGTTTGTACTAGTACGATATAAAATCGAGTAACTTCCTAAAGTTACCTTTCGTGATAAATCGTCAAAGCATTCCCTTCCATCCACTTGTCCAAGTTCTAATTAGTCTTGATACTTGTCTTACAAAACAACTTCGAGACTTCAATGGAATTTGAGACATATAGAAACTTAAACAAGGAATCGGGATTAGGGAATGTTGGAAGCGACTAGAGGTGTCACAGAATACACGAATAGGATAACAGGGGGAGGTAGAAAGGCTCGACTACGAAATGAGATGGCAAAAGATATAGGCACAGGACCATAGGAAATTGAAACGAAGGACACAAAACGAGCAGGAGTAAGGAAATTGATAAACTTTGAAAATTAGAGTATGAACAGAAGGTAGGAAGACAGCAGAAGCGGTGAACAGGAACAATACGACATGAGACGGATACAGAAAGAGAGAACATACACCGTAGCATCAAAATTTGCAAGCAACAGCGGGATATGACAGAAACATTCGAAGGATGAAATAAATTCACAGACGGAAACAAAGAGCAGCAGCCATGGACAGAAACACAGCAGTAGAGGTGACAATACAAAAAACCAAAACGTGACAAAAGCAGTAGTGAAACATAACAGCGGTAACACACCACTGAAATGCGAACAACAACAGCCAAACCAGCAACGACGACAAACGAAATCAGAAGAAGAAGAAGAAGAAGAAGAAGAAGAAGAAGAAGAAATGTAGGACGAAATAAGAAGAGGGAACAGAAGAGGAAGAAGACAATAGAGGCCATCAACACAAATTAAAGTAAGAGAACGAAGAAGAAGAGAAAGACGAACAACAATCGACAGAGCAAACGAGTAGAAAAATGGGTAAGACACAAAACAGCAGCCACGAGCAACAACAGAACGTAGCAGCAGCGGTAAACATGGACGAAAAAAAGAGGAACGAACAGAATAGTGACATAATTTCAGCAACAGACATTAGTGCACAAAGAGGACGACATAAGGAGACGGGGAAAAAGAATTACCCTTACGAAATCAAGCAAAGGGTGGCAGACAAAACGCAGCAACAACGAATCCAAAACAAAGTCAATCTCGACAGCATAAAGCAGAGGGAGAGCGACATGGATGAATGATGGTGATGGGTACACGAGAAGGAGGAAGAATCAAGGAGAAGAGGGAGAAAGCTGGTGAATTGAACAAAGGAAGTAGGGAGATGTATGAAGCGGTGGAAGAAATGGATGAAGGGTGATAGAAGAGGTGCGTGAATGTGAGTGTTGGAAAACAAAATGAAAAAGGGGGTGAACGTATATAATAGTGGGATGAATTCAATTCGCCAAAAAAAAAGTGTACGGATTCCGAGACAATAAGTATACGATGTATACAGATTAATTAAATGAATCGGGTAGGAGACGAATTCCGTAACGATAAGTTGACTGACCCACGTATTGAATTAAAATCGAATTAATAAAATTAATAAATAATCGGGCCGTCAAATAAAATAAGTAAATAAAGAATTCGAGACGAAAACGAAGCTTATAGAAATAAATAATTAGACGATGAAATAATATTCCCCGATAAATAATAAATTTTTGATAAAGTGAATTAAATTGATTTTTTGAGGAAAGTTAATAGATGTTTTGACGAAACTTAAAATAAATGAACTTGGAGCCAAAAATAGAAATTCGAGATTAAATATAAATAAATAAAAAGAATTTAGAATTTAAATTTTTCAAGTAGACTTTCGATAAGAATTAAATTAAATGTATAAAATATGTCAAAACAGAAATAAAAATATGTTTCAAATATAAGAAGAGCTTCCAAGACAAATAGAATTTTAGGAGTTTGAAACGATTAAACGATAGATTCGTTTTATAATAATTTAAGAATTACGAGTTAAATCGTAAACAAAATAAAAATACCAATATAACTTCAATTTAATTTAATTTATAAAATCAGGGGTGTTACAATATATGGGTATGTTTGATTGATTAGAATCATTTGAATTTGCATGATTATTACTGTGATAGCTTAAATGAAATGCTGCATGATTATTAAAGGAGTATTACTTACTTACCAATAAACGGCTACTGTACACATGATTCAAATATGATAAGAGCTGACATGAGAGGAATCAAACCTATGTCTGGTGTCTCTATATTGAATCACATATAAAATCACTGTGTAATGACATTATGAATTTTGCATGAGATGTGTACATACATGTTTATGTTTCATTGCGGTTGTGCTCTCCCTTGATTGTTCTGAGTTGGTCGTTTTAGTGTTATCGCTTGTAGAAGGTTTTGAATAAGAATAGGAAATACTGAAATGGTCACAGTCTAAATGGGTGTAATATAAGGTCGCGTGACGCTTCTTCAAAATAAAACATATTCCCTCCGTTCCAATCAATTCCATACATTTGGTTATTGTGCTATTCATAGGTGTGAAGAATCATTGATGTAACTTTTAACATATACGATAAAATATAGTCACGTGAGATCTTGTTTAAATTGTCTAATCGAGTGCATCATGAATATCAATTTTTTATATTTTTTAGAAATATATAATTAAAGATATAGACAAAAGAAAACGCGCATCGGTGTACGTGATAACAAATGTATGAAATTGATTGGAACAGAGAGAGTAGTATGCATTGACAGAAACAAACCTAGTCTTACGAGCATGACATAACGGTTGAGTCAGCATGGTTACTTTTAACTGAGCCAGACATGTAGAGACGACAAAACTGTGTATTGTACTAGAACTGATGTACTAAAGTATGGATGGAATTATAAGAAATGTATGTTGTTTATTATTTGTGAGGTAATATCACCGAATAATATTACTCCCTCCGGTCACTATTTTTTGTCCCATTTCATGAATATTTGTGAGTAATATTTTAATAGAATGGGTGAAATATAGTGATTGGAGGGTGTAGTTTGGTTGCGTGTAACTGGTGTAATGTATGATCCAACGATGTAGTTGATCTCCCCACGGATAACGTGTTTCCACCAGAAGAGAATTAACTAGAATCATATGGATAATTGTGTATTAGATGTACCATGTGAACGATGTTTTTAATACGTGAGAATCTAAATTATATCCTTTAGCTTGTGATGATTATGTAATTTGGAATGTGTGGATATGCTTGCGTGATGATTCTTACGCTTGGGTGAGTGGGTGTGTAAATTGGGGTGACCTTTCTTGAATGGGATATGCATTATCTTTTTTAGGCCGTTGTATCAAAGTGTTTAAGGGTAATGACGTGACCTTGACGCGTATGAATACTGAGAATAGGTTGAGGTCAGTTGGAATTGGAACAAGTGGATTGGTTGTGAGGCACCCAAGTTAAATAGATCGTTTAATTAATATACGTAAGACATTCAACAAAACTTTTGTTTGGGTATTTGCATAACGTGTTCGCAATGTGAGCCGTGTTTGGTGTCTTGTATAATCATCTCATGAATGACGAGGTCTTCACGGCTTAATAAACTATTCGAACAGTAACAGATAGTGACTGGAAAAGAGACTGGTTATGTTTTTAATCATAACGGTCAAATTTGAATCGATCGTTGGAGTTGATTAGTCAATGTCTTATGATCGTTGTCTGATTTGGTCCTGAAATTAAAGGCCTTAAAAGTCACACAGTACCTATTTCATACATTGTACAAATTTCTGAGAAAACGAGAAGATGTTTACTGTTAGACGTAAAAAAATGTAGAAGTCATTCGATTATCTTTCGATTCATGTTGGAATAGGGCGAAAGCATCAATAATTCAATATATACTCGAATATAAATTTCTTTAGAATTTTTTGAACAACCAACTGTCAATATATGACACAAATGTCCTATTTAAGTGGGTAGCAAAATATCTCAGAAATCTTGAAAAGTCACGTTAAACATGCAATTTTAATTGTTATTATCCACGTTTTTCGGTATGATTTGGTTCAGAAATTAAATATCTCAAATTCGTACAGTAACTACTCTATAAATTGCACAGATGTCCAAGACTAACAAAAGTTGCGTACGGTTTGAAAGAAACACATTTTCAAGTCATTCGACTATATTTCTAGTCATCTTGGAAGTGGGCGAAAGTTTAAATATATATTCGAATCTAAATTCTTTTAGAGTTTTTTATTAACCGAAAATCTTTTTATGGCATACAGGTCCTATTTAAATTGGCCAAAATTTCAAAGATTTAAAAAATCACCTAAAATAGGCAGTTATGAAGGTTATTATCCACTTTTTTTTTTTTGATTTGGTCACAAAATTGAATTTTTCGCAATTGTCATAGTAACTACTTTATACATTGTAAAAATGTCCAAGAGTAATAGATGGTGCGTAGGGTTTTAAATTAACATATTTAGAAGACATTCGACTATTTTTCGAGTCACGATAGAATAGGCGAATAGTTAAATATGTTCTCGAATCTGAAGTCTTTTAGGGGTCGTTTGGTTTGAGATATTCAACGAACGCTACAACAGATGCATCAAAATACAACGGTACAAACCTTTGTAAAAGGGTGTTGTAGAAACTTCTATTACAGAAAGTATCTACAACATGCATATTTCCGTGAAAGCTTGCTTATTGGAAAAAATCTTTACAACGGTCATCTTCCTAACAGACACATGAGATTTTAGTCTAATAGACACGTGAGATTTTAGTCTCCAACTTGGTTTGGAAATCAACTATTAGCTGCGCATCTTAACCTTATTATTTTATAGTAGTTGGATTTCCTAAACCTAAGCATACTAATATTTCCATAACTCTTCATCATGCATGTAAAAGTTTCAGGTTATATAAGACCTCATTAGTTTTGGGATTATTGACACATTCTTCCATTGAATTATTTGTTTTGTAAAATTTATTTGGAGTTAAAGTAAAACTATTTTGGAGTCAAAAATATTTTTAATATATTTTCATAAGGTTGGATTTGTCACGGAGGATTACCTTTTACTTGATTACTGTGTTCATTGCTCTAAGTACTTGTCGGTTGAAAATCAACGCTCTTACATCTGTGTTACAAAGAAGACAATCCATAAGAGAACATCGGCTAAACCTTTTTGTATCGATTGGTTTAGGATTGAATAATTAGTGTTATTCTAGTTGAACGGTTATAGTTAACTGATATGGTTAAGTGGTGTCGCCGTAATCAAAATATAACTAACGGATAGCTAGTAATAAGTAGGGTCGATTCCGCAGGGAGGCATGTTGAATTTATAAGTTGGTCGATTAAAAGTCTATGTCACGGGTGAGATCAATTTTGGTTTTGCTAAACTAACATGCTAATAATGACAGTAAACAATAAAATAGATAAAATTAATGCTATTGACAGTAAACAAATGAAAATACTAAAAAGGGGGAGACGAAGGGAGATACGGGGAAGGTGGGGTGAGAATGATGGAGTAAAGAGGAGGGTGAATAAGGGTGTTGCTTGATTTGAATGTGAGGGATGGAGGGAAATGAAGGGTTGGGAGAAGGAGAGTTTTGTTAGTGTGCGACTGATAGGGAGTCGAGGAGGAGGGGAGGGGTCGATTCATGGGGAGTCGACTCGGGTGAAGGTGGCGAATTAGGATTGGAGTGATTCAACTGGGGGAAATCGAATAGGGGCTAGTCGATAAATAAATTTCCTTCGCCTCATTCTAATGCAAACTTTTGCCATTCCTGTACACAATCTCCACAAACATATTAGTATCCTCTTCCTCACTCAAACTATATGTAATTACGTTATTATAATTATTTACAAAAACTGAAATCACTAAATAAAAGTAAAAATACATGTTGCCTCCCGGTCAGCGCTGTTTTTTACGGTCCCGCACGACCGTGATTCCATGAATGGGTTAAGACTTGAGTTTCAGAAAAATCCTCGTCCATGGCTCTAACACCGACACCTTCATGGTACAGCTTCAATCGCTGCCCCATTAACTTTAAAAACATCTCCTGTTTTGATTTTGATTGCAATAGCTCCACTCTTGCTCACGGAAGTGACGGTAAACGTGAGTTAAATAATAAAACTTTATCACCAACTTGTAATTCTCGGGAGAGAATTCGTTTGTCGTGCCACTTTTTTGTTCGTTCATTGTAAAGCTTATCATTTTCGTAAGCATGATACCGAAATTCCTCAAGCTCAGTATTTGTAATTTCCTTTTCTCTCCACATAAAGATGCATCAAGATTGAGCTCCTTGATAGCCCAAAATGCCTTACATTCCAATTCGTTCGGTAAATGGCAAGCCTTGCCATAAACGAGTCGGTAAGGAGATGTTCCGATCGGGGTCTTAAAAGCTGTTCGGTAGGCCCAAAGAGTGTCTCGAGCTTTAAACTCCAATCTTTTCGTGTTTTCGACAATATTTTCTCAAGTACGGACTTGAGCTCTCGGTTGGATAATTCAACTTGGCCGCTTGTTTAAGGATGATAAGCTAGACCAGTTCGATGTGTAACTTTATATTTAGCCAAAAGAGAATCTAGTTGTCACTCATGACAGTGACTTCCCCTATAACTAATGATGGAACGGGGGACTCCGAACCTTGGAAAAATCACCTTCCTGAAAAGTGAGATGACGGTCTTTGCATCATTCATCGGCGATGCAACAACTTTAACCCACTTGGACATGTAGTCCACAGTATCAAGAATATACCAATTTCCCTTGGAGGAGAGAAAAGGACCCTGATAGTTAATTCCCCAAACATCGAACATCTCGACTTCTAGAATTTTGGTTTGAGGCATCTTGTGCCTCCTGCAGATATTCCCGGTTCTCTGGTAGGCATCACTTGCTAAAATAAAAGCATGAACGTCTTTAAATAATGTGGGCCTTAAATACTCAGATTGCAAAACCTTAGCAGTGTTTCTAGATGGGACGTGGTGGCCTTCGTAAGCTGAAGAATAACATTGCTGTAAAACACATGGTACTTCCCCTGAGGTGCACATCTCCGAAATAGCTCGTCATCACACTCCTTGAATAAATATGGGTCATCCCAAAAATATTGACGGACATCATGGAGGAATTTCTTCCTCTACTGATAGAAGAGAACTGGCGGTAGAATATTGCCAGCTAAATAATTGGCAAAATCGGCAAACCATCGATTCTCGGTAGTTGAAATCGCCATAAGGGAATCGTCTGAAAAAAAGTCATCATAAGTAGAATAATCCCTTCATCTACAATATGTAGCCGAGATAGGTGCTCAGCTACTAAATTCTCAGCTACTTTGTTGTCCCGTATCTCCAAATCAAAATCCTAGAGTAGGAATGTCCATCACTGGAGGCAGGGATTAGCTTCATTTTTGGCTAGCAGATATTTTAGCGCGGCATGATCGGTGAAAACAATGACCTTCGACTCGAGCAAATAAGTTCTGAATTTTTCTATCGAAAATACGTCCGCTGGACGCTCTTTCTCGGTCGTGGCATATTTCATCTGGGCTTCATCAAGTGTCCTACTAGCGCAGTAGATGATACTTAGCTTCTTATCCTTCCTTTGCGCTAAAACCACACCGATAGCGTAATCAATAGCATCGCACATACACTACTAGAATTAGTGGTCATTACAACAGAAAAATTCCTATGGATCTTAAAAGGTGTCGGAAAAGTAACAGTTCCTACAGATATTTCCTACGGAATCCTATTTCATCGGTCCTTGAAAGCCCCCTACGGAATTCCTACGGATTTTTGGTTGGAAATGTTTTGGGCTACAGAATTTTCCGTAGGAAAATTTGTAGGTCCAAAAAAATAAAAATTTCTAGAACCGTCAACTAATGTTAGTACATAAATTATTTTTGAAGGTTTTCGATGTATTTATTAGTTAACTAATGTTAATGTCCAAAAAAACTGTTAACAACACTCTAATGAAAGTTTTCGATGGCTAGAAGTTTTGGAATGAGATACTTTTTTTTATTGTAATGTGATATCTGAGATTATATTTTTTACGACAAATTTTTTAACGCCGTTGATTTTTATAAACTAAAAACTTATTCATAGTTTATCCTGTTTGCAGTTTAGCTCGTAATTCTTGTAGTTATTATAAGAAAGATTTATTTTTCAATCGTTTTGAACTCCTAAAATTCTAATTGTCTCGGAAAATTTTCTAATATTTAAAATATATTTTTATTTTTGTTTCGAATTATTTATTCATTTAACTCTTACTGAACTTCTATTTCGACGATTTGAATTCTAAACTCTTTCGATTTAAGCTCGAGCTTTTATTACCAACTCGAATCTCATTTAAGTTAAGCTTCGTCAAAACATTTATTATTTTCCTCGAGAAATCAATTCAATTCATTTTCGTCGTTCATTGGTTAATTTTCTCAAGAAAAGTTATTTTAATCGTAAACATTTGTTTCACTCTTGAGAAAATTTTTATGTATCCTCTCGAACTAATTAATGATATTCCTAATTTCATTTTTATCTCAAATAATTATTTTGTCCTCAATAAATAATTTTATTTACACATTATTGTATTCGACCCAATTACTAATTTTTCTAGCTCGATCTTAATTGGATTTCCTACTCATACCAAATTTTGACTCGATGTCTTTTTGTACCGTAATACGATTTATTCAACCTGTCTTTTAGTCAAGTCAACTTGGTACCCGTTTTGTTTATGACCTTTTCATTCAAACCCTATTTCCATTTCTCCTTCATCTGTCTTCTTCTGTCACACGCTCACCCTCACTACTAGAAAACTAGTCATAGATATAACCTAATAGACATAGGTTAAAAGTAAACCTACATCTATTTTTTTTATAGAAATAGATTATTTTAAAAAACTGATGTATATACAAAAGAATATACCTAGGTTAAAATTTAAACTCATGTCTATAAAATTATAGACACGGGTCAGAGTAAAACCTATGTCTATAATATATGAAAAAATGTAGGTATATGAATAAAAATTTAATCTGCACCTCACCCACCCCAAAACCCTAATAAGAAACCCAAAATTGACGCTTAGCCAAAACGCAAAACTCTAATAAAATACAAAACACTCGCACAATTATTTCATCCCCGCAATCATCCCTTTCAAGTCCTTCCTCTTTCAACAACCGGTGACGACGACGACGAGGTTTCAGCTTGGACGACGATTGAACTCGGGGTTTGTTTATAATCTGCAGTGAGATTCCGAGTTTATCCTGCGATTTGAGGTTGGGATAAGAGGTTCGTCGGTGAGTCGCCGAGTGGTTCAACCATTCCGGCAACTCGCGTTCTCCTCTGTTGGATCTGTGAAACTCAAGCTTTTGCTCCGATTTTGCATCGTCTTCGCTTTGATCTTGCTCGCTTCTTGTGCTTCCTCTTTCTCGCAATGGAAACATCCTCATAGCTTCTTCCTTCGCGACGATAGTCACAGGTATATCATTCGTTCCCACCTACTCCTTGACTTATGCTCCTCTTCCCTAAACAATCTCTTTCGATTAAAAAGGTAAAACAATGATTAATGTAGTGATTGTTGACTTATTATCGAACTCAGTCGAAAGAGGCGGAGAGCCGGGTTTTGAGTGAGGGCGATGAGAGGGTGTTGATTAAGGAAGTGTTGGTGAGGGATAAATATGGAAATGAGCTGGAATTGAAGGTTTTAATGGCATTGAAGGCAGCTCAACCGAATTCGGCTTTGAGTATTAGGGATGTTCAGGAGGACGTTAACCGGGTTATTGATAGCAGATCTTTTTCATCTTGTAGGCCTGTTGTTGTGGATTCCAAGGATGGTACTAAGTTGGTGTTTGAGGTATCATCTTATGCTTTGGTACTTTTTGTAATTTGGTTGATTAATATGGTTAATTCTTGCTGTGAATTCCGGAATACATGCTAGAACAGTTGAATATTGCGTTAATGTGTCATGCTTGTTAGGATAAGATCATTTTATTTACTATATTTTGTGAGGGAACAATCTTAACCAGAAGCCTAGGTTGATGATTGAAGCTCAATGAATTGTTTTATAACTTGATACGTTTAAGATCATGCTAGAATTTGCATGCTTTTAGATTTTGAACAATAATTTAGGTTCTATAAAGAAGAATTCAGTCTGGTTTTGGTTAATCATTAAGGTGTGTAAGTTGTCTCTTTCCCTTGGCTATATCCTACAAAAGTACGGTGCTTTATTTTTGACGTGTGCGATGGTTGCATGTTATGAGTGATGACGTTGTCTTCACTAGAGTTTTTCTAGGATGTCTTAGAGTATATGTTATGGTGAGCGATAGGTATTATGAGCATCATGTTGTCATGGGCTAAATTGTGGTACAAGGTAGAACCAAATCACGGTACTAGAGTCACTATAGATAGGGCAAAATCACAATTCACAGGTCATTTTCTTTATTTATCGTCAATTATTGACGACTACTACTGCATTCTTTGACATTATTACTAATTTCAAACATATTTTACAAATGTATGTCCTTACCAACTCCTATTTTATGTTCTAATATTTCCGACATTAGTTTTCATTATTAGTCGGGTCAAAAGAACTTCATAATATAAACTAATTATTCTCTTAACTCAACTCCTTTATCATCTATCTATAAGATTGTTCCGGTCGCGGAAACAATTAACCCGGCTCGGGATCCGGGTTGTGTAATCGGATTGTTGGTAAATAACTGATCGCCTGATTTCCTTAAACCTCACCTTTGTCTCTCCACCTTGATCGGACCTTCCCGGCGGAGTTGGCCTGCTCCCTGCACAATGAACGTACAGGGCCTCGGAGGTTGTCCGAGGGAACCCTCTCCGATGCCTAAGTTAGTCCGTGAAATGCCTTGATGAACCTAGCTCGTGAGGAACTAGGTGGCGTTTTTTGGAGTGAGAGTCTAGAGAGAGAAAATCCAACCCCTTTCATGTGGGAAATGGAAGAGTATTTATACCTTCCCACAAGAGAGAGGAAAAGAGGAGTGGGGAGAGAAAGAATGAGTGGATTGAAAATTGACACGTGGTTTTTCCCCATCCACTCGTTCTCTCTTACCTGTAGGCAAGATGACAGAGGGGGCTTCTGGGGCCCCGGCCCTGCTCAGGGAGAAGGTCGCTCGGAGGCAGGCGAGCAGGTAGTGCCTGCACGTTCCTCACAGCCAGTTGCCTTACCCTACCGGGCAGCCGGCTTCCTTGTTGTTTTGTTTTACTGGGGGAATCCTGGTATCTTATCCCAACGGCCTGCTGGGCGGGCTCCTTGGTTCCTTGGACGGGGTCTTCATGGGTCCCGCTAGGCAGGTGGCCCGACGCAGGCTCTTCGACCCTCATCAATTGGCCGTCACCTGCTGGAGGGGAAGCAGGGTTCCCCTTTGGCAGGTGGACTCTTGGTGGAGGGGAGTTGACTTGTGTCTCTTACCAGTGCATTTAATGCGTTCGCGTATTCCCGAGGGGGAGTCTCTTCTGTTATTGGGCATGCCAAGAGTTTAATTGTTCCTTGGGTCATGATTGCCTCGTGCACCAAATGGATTTTTGGGCAGCGTGCTGGTGTGCCGATTGGTCGTTTCTCCTGTCAGGGTGGTTGGGATGTTATTCAATGCCTTGGCCTTCTTCCTTGTATAAATTGCATTTTCCTTCGCCATTTTCATGACCCATCTCCAACTTTCTTTTCTTTCTTTGTCTTAATCATGGTTTGGATAAAAAAATTCGTGACTCGCCGTGGAGTTCGCTATGTTACTTTCCTTTTTAGAGGATTTTGGAGGCTTCGGTACGCTCGAGCTGCTTATCGAGCTATCCGTCGTAGCCGTCGTTCACTGCTTCATTCTCGTCGGAGTGGCAGGAAAGTCCCTACTAGGTTGAGCAAGCGTCTCAAGAGATCCTCGCCCCCTGCTGCTCCCAGATTCAGGCGTTGCCCTCAGGGAGGGGGTTGCTTTGACCGGGGATGCCACGAATGCTTTCCGTGGCTGCACCCTGAGCAGTTTGACCCTAACTTTTCTGATACTGACTCCTCCCTGGCGTCAGGCCCCTCCTCGCCTGTGAGGAGGACAGGTTGTCGCACCTGCGACGAATCCCAGGCCGTTCCCTTTGGCAGGGACTGGGAGGATAGCAGCCGAGACTCCGATGATAGCGAGGGACTTGGTTGCTTGAGTGACAAGGATGGGGACGGAATCCCTGATGATCCTTTCAAGGATTCCCCGGACTGGGGCTCGGATTTTGGGAGCCCAGGCAGCCCTGGGGACCATTCCCCAGACTTGGATGACGATTAGGCCTGCGTAGCAGGGTGTTTGACTTTGTCGGGCCGGAATTTTTAGGCCCTTGTGTATTTTCTTTTCTTGTTTGGCACTAGATGTAATTTTCCCTTTTAAGGCTAATGAAATGAAACTCAGGCAATTTGTTTGTGTGTTTTATTTTTACTATTTGTTTATTACTTTTTGTTTGAATGAAGAGGGGACGTCACAGGGTGATCAATCCTTTGACACCCTTTGGTCCTTTCGAGGCTACCCTTGGGAAACTACACAGGGATGACTTCTGAGGGAGTGACGCGTGGACAGTAGTCTTTGGGCGGATTTCTGAGGATTTGGCGACTCTTTGTATGCCTTTTCTCCTATAAAAGTAATCAGTCACCCATTCCTCCTCTTTTTCCTTCTTCAATCTTTCTTTCCTCTTGAAATCTCCCTTTTCTCTTTCTCTGCAAAACCCTTTGGTGTTGACGACTTGTGCCTTACTTTGTACCCCCATTTCTCTGGGAGATTTCTCCTTCAGGCTTTCACCGCACCGGCGGACGACCTTAGGTTAGACTTTTGTCTTCCATTTCTTGCTTTTTCTTTTCGATTTCTTGTTTTCCGTTTCCATTAGAGTTACAATGTCTAGAACTCGTGAGCGGATCCTACCTTTTACTGACCCATCAAGGAGGGAGGAAGGGGAAAAAGGTAGAGAGAATTTTGCCTCCTCCTCTAGGGAGGTTGGCTCTGGGGTAGTTGAGGAAGAAAATTCGGCGGATAGTGGAGGTGGTAACTCTCCTGACTCTCCTTCGTACGACGTTATTGATTCGGATAACGAGGCACTGGAAATTGACCCCTCCAGGACCTCTGGCCCCCTTATTCGTCGGGAAAGAGGTAAGGTTTATTATTTAGATAAAGTCAAGTACCGCATTCCCTTGAGTACTTACCCCGACCCGAAAAATCGAGACTTGATTCTTGCAAAAAATGCCGCCGGTGCGATTGAGCGGTTTTACAATTTTGGGGATGGGTACACAATTGTCGTCCCCGACGAGAAAGACACCGTATGTAGCCCTCCCGACGGGTGTATAGCGGTTTATCACAAGTGCCTGGAGTTCGGCCTTCGCTTTCCCCTTCATCCTTCCCTGGAAGAGATTTTCAGGCGTATGAATGTGGCCATCGCCCAGCTGACAGCCACGGCTGTCAGGTCATTAATTTCGTATGTTTGGACTTGCTTGTTCCATCGCGCCGAGCCCTCCATTGATGCCCTGAGGTTTATGGTCTGCCTACAAATGGTCTCTTCTGGGAGTGTGGGCTCCCCTGGATATTGGTCCCTTTTGAGGCAGAAGGGACATGCTTTGGTGTGGCCAGCCATGGACAGTCTGAGAGACTGGAAGAACAACTTCCTTTATGTGCACAGTGCCCATGGGTGGAGGATTCCCCGTCATTTCAGGAATCATATGTCTACACCAGACTAGAGACCCCCGAGGAGTATCACCCTGGGGTGGGTGGAAAAGCCTTGGAGGTGAAGCTGAGCGAGAAGGACAAGGAACTGACAGACTATTTTGCCGCTCATACTGATAAATATGGGGTATATGGCGCTTCATTATGGCTCCCCCATGCGGACACTACTACAAAATTAGTCATAGACATGACCTAATAGACATAGGTTAAAAGAAAAACCCACATCTATTTTTAATAGACATAGGTTATTGAAAAAACCTATGTACATAAAAGAGAATATACATAGGTCAAAATTTAAACCCATGTCTATAAATTTTAAACATAGGTCAAAGTAAAACCTATGTCTATGATATATGAATAGAAGTAGGGCAGATTAAAAATCCATGTATATTGAAATAAACTAGTGACCCACGCCTATTACTCCTCGACCAGTAAACCCTAGAACCTTCATTTTCATTTTTTCACGCAGCCATACTATTTTCATTTTATTTTTCAATCCTTCACGCAGCCATAAACGAAAAAATGAAAAAGAAGCCTTCATCATCCTTCACTTCTTCGATCATACTGTTTTCAATCCTTCACTCCTAATTCATCATCCTACAATCCTAATCCTTTGATCATCCTTCAAGACCGAAGCAATTAGGTCAAAATCATAATCGATCATCCTTCACTCAATCCTTCAATAAACGCCTCTTCAAGACCGAAGAAATCAAGTAAAAATCATAATCAATCATCCTTCAACCCTAGATCTTCCTTCAGTAAGCTCCATTGTTCGTTAATTTTTGTTTTATGGGTTTCGCGCTTTTTGTACTTTTTGTACTATCGTTAATTCTCAATCGAATTTGTGGTTTATTGTTGTTTGATTTTTAATTTCTGGTAGTTTTAATTATTTTAACGACGATTCTTGTTTGTTGATTGCAGCTTTTGTTGTTGATTCGTGTTCTGTTTCGCATGATTATTATGAATGTTGATGATTGAATCAGTAAGTGATGTTTTTTAATTGATTGATGTTTTGTTCGTATGAACGTATGATTAAGAATGTATGATTGAATCAATAAGTGATTTGATTTTTGATTTAATTAGGCGATAGGTGATTCCGGTTATCTTTTCCGATGTTTTTGGATGTGATTATTGCGCTGCGGATTAGTGATTTGATTAGTATTCTACTACTGTCTTCAACGTATCGTTGAAATTATGAACCCAAACTGTTGTATGATTAAGAATATTGAAGTAAATCAATCAATGAAGTGATAGGGGATTTCGGTTGTGTTTTTGGATGTTTTTGAATGTGATATTGTTGTAATCAATGTTGATGTTGTTAGAATCTCTTTACTGATTAGTCTGTATGTGTGTATTGTTATTGAGCTGTATTCTACTACTATCGGCAATGTAGATCACAATGAGCTGATGGTTGTTAATTTGTAAACTATATGTCATTGCTACGATACAATTCCAATTTTCGAGAGTAATCAATGTGGTAATTTGGATCGCTTTCACATAAATCACCCATACGACGGTCATAAGTGAGACCTATTTAAGAGGTCCGTCTCTCTTATCTTATCTCACTCCTGCCCTTTCGTTTCATTGACTAACACATTAATCCTCAGATGTTGGGATCTCACCCGTTGTTGTTCCATGTGTACTGTGTCAGGCGATGGTTAGTCGCTTCTCATCCATCTCGACAAGCTAAGCAAACTTTCAAATGCCCTCACTATTCTTACATATGATAAGTGCATGGTTGCCACTAGTGACTACAATGACTTCCACAAGACTATTAAGAAACAAATTGTCACTCATCTATTGGGCTCCGGTACTCAGGTCGCTCTCTCACTAATCCATCCTTCTTCAATTCACTTGCTAATGCTATGGATCTTCCTTTTTTTGATAAACACTAACCCCTTCTTTCATTACTACCTAAATGCTGAATGCAGAAGCGCAACCGACACATTCGAGACACCCTGTTGGACAATATAGTTGCCCTTTTTCATGGACACATAATTGAGAATCCTCTCGATTGTGTAAACTTCAGGGCAATATTTGAGTCTTAACTTTTCGGATTATCTTTGAAACAGGCAAGTCTCCCTTTTTTTTGATCGAGTGAAGGTTGTTTTGACTTGTGCCATAATCTGATTCTATGAATTTGTGCACTTAAACTGACAGGCTATAAGAAGAGACGTTAAGTCTCTTTATGTCGAAAATCTGGGAAAGACTTTATCGAGGAAAGAAATTTTTAATATTCTAGTGTTAGATATGATGAAGGGTGCGATTGAGGTAGACTGGAACTTTTTCCCGTATCTCAAATGGGTTCCTAATAACAATGAGTACTTCACTATCTGGAATTTCACCACATCAATCACCTTCCTCTCAAATCTGTAAGTATAAGCATAACGGTTTGTAAACTTGTTTTCGAAGTTGTGAACTTTCATCTTTGATGTTTATTGATCCCGTGTACACAGGTCATTCATCTTATCCATGATCAAACCTTCTACTTGAACAAGAATCATAAGAAACAGCTAAAAGAAGAGTTTGGTAAGAATTTTTCGGCTTACTGTGGTCGCTGCTTTATCATACCGATGGTCGCTTCATATATCTCATTTTTGTCGGAATTTTTATCGTTGCAGACGTTGAACCTTGGACATTTGAACAGCATCTTGGCGAGGCTGTTTTCATTCCCGCTGGTTGTCCACACCAAGTCAGAAATAGGCTCGTAAGTTCCTCCTGTATCCAACAAATACACGTTGCTCAGACTCGTTTAGAAGTGTCTCAAAAAGGAATGGAAACGTCGTATTATGTTTGCAAACTGTCTATATATGAAGAAGTGACGATAACAATTGTCTCTTCAGTCGTGCATCAAAGTGGGGCTTGACTTTGTATCACCTGAGAATGTTCAGCAATGCATTCAGCTGACAGAGGAATTCCGTCTCCTACCCAAAAACCATAGATCTAAAGAAGACAAATTGGAGGTTTGTCGACCCAAAAGTCCGTTTCTTTTCATTTGTGATTAATATGAGAAGCTTGAATTCAAATAGGGTTTGTTTTAGGTGAAGAAAATGGCGATATATGCAGCGAGTGCAGCTCTGAATGAAGCCAGAGAACTGATGACGGATCCTGAACTAGTATCGACTCAAACGACAAGGCCAAACTAGAGTTTTTTTTCGCTCTTGAATAATTTGATCACGCATTCATCCCTTTCTATATATGATTAGATATATACACGGATTTCGATTCAGTTTATACGTATAACCATTCGATTGATTAGTACTAACTTGGGTTTTTGCACAGAAACGGGAAAAAGTCCCTTGTTATTAGGAACCCATTTGAGATACGGGAAAAAGTTCCAGTCCACCTCAATAAACATCTTCCAAAGGCATACTTGGTGTTGAGCAACGTGAAGTGAAGCTTATATTAATATCATGTTTTTGAATTGTAGTTCCCTCGATACTTGAGCATTGTCAAGGGTGTTGTAGATTCCGATGATCTTCTCCTAAATGTTTCTCGAGAAATACTTCAAGAAAGTAAGGGCTAATTCTCAATTTTTTTCATTTTTTTATATTCTCTCTTCTTGATGTTTTTGAATTATATTCTCTCTTATTGAAGTTTTTTTGTTTAGCACTTCACAAGAAGACATCGATGAAGTTCGCGATTTGTGGGCAAACTATTATCTTCAAAATTAGAAGTATGAGACATGCATGTGGTATTCAATGTATGAGCTAAAAAGATTGGTTGTAGTAGGAAGAGATTTTATTATTGGTACATCGCGTAATTGTGTAGTTTTTTTATCTAAGCTACTTATTTGTTTGGGATGATGACTACTTTTATGAAATATGGAACGTTTGATCGTCCAACTCGACGTTGTATAATTTATGAGATTTATTTTGGTTTCGGTTGGATTGCAATTTCTTATAAAAAATACGGAAAGCATTAATAATTGATATCATTTTCGGACTGATTACCATGACAATAAACATGGGGCAGACAAAAAACCCATGTTTGTACTATGACAATAAACATGGGGCAAACAAATAACCCATGTCTGTACTATGACAATAAACATGGGGCGAACAAAAAACCCATGTCTATATTTATAATAGACATAGGGCGAACAAAAAACCCATGTCTATAGTTTTTATAGACATGGGTTAATTTTATAAAGACATGGGTTAATTGAAAAACCTATGTCTATGTTTTAGATAGACATAGGACATACGACCCATGTCTAAGTATTGGACAATAGATGTCACTCAACTTAACATGGGTCGCGAAACCCATGTCTATTAGTTAAAACGACCCATGTCTATGTCATGTTTTGTAGTAGTGGGAGCTCATTGCTACTGATAAATACCTGACCCGGGTGGGCATGAATCCGGGTCTAGATGAAGGTAGTTCAGGAGTGTTGATGATTCTCCCTTACCCTTTTTCTTTTTAAGTGTCCTGACTGTTCGTCTGTTTGCCTTGCAGATCTTGCCACCTTCATTTGGAGAAAATGGGAGGTGAGGCGTCTTGGTCTGACCGAGACTCTTACCGTCGTCCAAAGTCGCCCTTCTCTTCCTCCTGATTTCAAGAAAGGTGAGAAGAACTTGATGAAGCACCTGAAGGGTTTGTCGTTCAGTAGACCAAGGCTCCCTGCCCCTCCCAGATCAACGCCTGCAAAAACGGCGGTTTCTGAAGCCACCCCTTCCCCGGTTGGAAGAGTATTTATACCTTCCCACAAGAGAGAGGAAAAGAGGAGTGGGGAGAGAAAGAATGAGTGGATGGGAAATTGACACGTGGTTTTTCCTCATCCACTCGTTCTCTCTTACCTGTAGGCAAGACGACAGAGGGGGCTTCTGGGGCCCCGGCCCTGCTCAGGGAGAAGGTCGCTCGGAGGCAGGCGAGCAGGTAGTGCCTGCACGTTCCTCACAGCCAGTTGCCTTACCCTACCAAGCAGGCGGCTTCCTTGTAGTTGTGTTTTACTGGGGGAATCCTGGTATCTTATCCCAACGGCCTGCTGGGCGGGCTCCTTGGTTCCTTGGACGGGGTCTTCATGGGGCCCGCTAGGCAGGTAGCCCGACGCAGGCTCTTCGACCCTCATCAAAGATGATTACTTATGGTGTGATTGAAGAAAGATTAATTAAATTTATCAAAAATTTGCATGTATTGAGTGAGGGTCAAAGGTAGTGTGTGTTAAAATTTTTAGCTCAAAGGACGGAGATGACAAATATTTGCACTCCGTAGATGATATGATTCTCCCTTGTTCTTAATCAACTTTTCTATTGTACTTGCAGATTTGGTCTTTTTTAGGCTCAAAACTATTGAAAACATTTCTGCAGGTATGTAATAGATAGCCTTTATTTTAGACCAATGAGGATTATAATTCTTGTATAGTATTTTCGGAACTATTTAAATTGATCCACGTAACGTCCGTGAAGTATTCCATGACTCACAACGGTTTATTTGTCAAGGTTAGTAGTTTGGATGTAGCTCCTAACACTCTCATGATCAACTTATAACATTCATATATAGCTTTATGATAGTGATACCTTTATTTATATTTTATTGTGATACTCCCTCAGCTCTTTACGTTTCTTCCCGCTTTTTAATATTTGTGAGCAATATTTACTTGAAATGGGAAGAAACATAAAGGATGGAGGGAGTATTTGACAGTAATATTCTTTTTTTTACAGGGCTTTGTTCAAATGGGCATCAAAGTAGAGTATGACATGTGGATGTGATTTGCTAATGCACTATTGTCTAAAAACTTAAGTGAGCAATGTTTTTTCTTTTGCTGGAAATTGGTCATTGAAAGTCTCTCCAATGTTATTTATGACAGTTAAGCTAGGTAGAGTAATATTGTTAGTTGGAGAATATGATGTTGATACAAATAGCGATTGCGGTCAACAACAAGAAGGAATTTGAGTGTGGGGTTTTTTTCTGTACTTCTCTCCACTCTTTCTCTTCTACTTGCTTCTCCATCATATATATAGGCAGGATCTGGTACATTTGTCATATTTGATACAATTTACCTCTTAATTGTGGCCATTAGATCTCACATGATCAAGAGTTGAGATTAAAACTCTCTAAATCCCAAAGCATTTTTCCTCATATTTTTATAGTTATTTCAATGTACAAACAAGATTATTTTAATGAAGAAGAATAGTTATTTTATAGTTAACTCAATTGTTTACTGAGAATAATGTTATCAGGCTATTTCAAGGTAGATACGTAATGATTTGAATGTAGAAAGATATTTATTGTATTGAATAACTTGTGTTATTCCAATGTAGAAACTCAGTTATTATAACTCGTGGTATTGTATTGAGATGGAAGTCAAATATAATTAACTTTATAATAATGTTATTCGATTTTACGTAGTTATTCTAAAGTAGAAACTCAGTTATTGTAATGAATATCTTATGTTATTATATTGGGCCGACACTAAAATATAATCTGTTTTAAAATAATGTTATCTCATTTTACGTAGTTATTAGTCCAATGTATACTCAGTTATTGTTATGAATGACTCGTGTTATTGTATTGGGATGAAACATCTCGCATGTCATTGAGGGTGCACCCATCGAAAGACACTTCACTTAAAGGCGAAAACAAAGAGGGTATTAGTTACAGTAGAAAAAAAAAATAAAAAATTGAAGTACAATAATAACATATGTGCTATAGAATAATTATAAAAACATTATAAAATAACCCTGGTTATAAAACATAGTAACTAATATAATGAAATAACTTCAAGAATAATATAAAATAACCGCAATAATAGTATAGAATAATTAGAAAAACATAATAAAATAATGGGTTATTTCATGGGAATAATACCAACTATGCGTGTGCTTCTTAAATTAATACAAACTATACGTAATCCCATTTTAATACGAACTACACCTTCATTAATCTCGCTTTGTTATGGGTGACCGGCTACCTGTTGATTCTCCATTATTCAACTCTTTCTCTGACTCTTCTTCTTCTGATTCACATTTCGTGTTCATTTTCGGCCATTGAAAAAAATAATTAAATTTTCCGAAAATTCATCTTTCATTTGTTTTTCAATTAGTCTTATAGAAGCTAGGGAAAAAATGTTTTTATTATTATTTTGGCTTTCACGATGAGTGCAACGGACCTAATAAAACCCTATAAAGTTACAACAAGTCACTATGACCTGTAATAGGAAGTCATGATTTCATACATAACAAAGAGAGATTAATGAATGCATAGTTCATATTAAAATGAGATTACGTATAGTTTATATTAATTTAAGAAGCACACGCATAGTTGGTATTATTCCCATGAAATAACCCTAAAATAATTGGATATTTCATAGTAATAATAATGTACAAAACCAGAAATTCATGCTATGAAATAATATGTAGTAATTTCAATGTGCATATTCAAGTATTTCATTGTTCATATTCAAATATTGTAATATTCATAATTTCAATGTTTAATCATGTAATCAAAAATCCAGAAATTGATCTTATTTAAACAACAGTCACGAAATTGATGAACTTTCCTGTTGTCACGAAATCAAAATTATGAAAAATTTCTGAATTTTGGATTTTTATGAAGTTCAATTATTGTGCTCAATCTTCCACCAAAAATTCTAAATTTTTAGGGTTCAAACTTTAGATTGAAAAAAATTGACAAAATGCAGTACGATTGAAATTTTTTTTTGAAAAAAGGCAGTAGATTGATAAACGCATAGTACGATTGAAAAAAATTGAAATAAACGCAGTCGCAGTACGATTGATAAACGCATAAACACGTTTATACGAAATTGTAAATACATAAAATTGAAAAAATGCAGTAGATTCTTCCAGAAAAAACGATTGAAATTGATACAGAACAAAAAATCTAAAATTGAAATCAAGCAATACGATTGAAATTGATCAAACAATACAAATAAATTGAAATACAAAAAAATGATCAAACTAAAGATTGAACTACCTTATTTGGATGCAAAATTGTATGTAGATATTGGTCAGATGTGATTTCGGGACGGTTTTTCGTGAGATGCGAGAGGGTTTGAGCGTTTTGTTTCAGTTTGGATATAAGGATTTTTGTTTCAGTTTGGGTATAGGGTTTGAACGTGGATTATGTATAATGATGGGTTGTGTTTGAGGCTTCACTTCTTAAGTTTAATATTTAATCTTGACCCTTGATGTAAATAGTTCTGAATGACTGCAAATTCAAGGTAAATGTACAAAAAAATAAGTACTTCTTTTCACTCTTTCTCTTCTACTTGCTTCTCCATCATATATATATATATATAGTAGAGATCAAATAAGGTCACCATGTGTCAGTAAGTCTATATTAAAGTTACAGATGACACACGATAAAGTTGCATTTGGTTAAAATTGATATGTAACTATAACATTCAGTTCTTTTATCGCTTCAAGTGATAAAGTGCAACTTTATCACTCATCTCGTGTAACTTTAAGCATTTTTTGTGTAACTTTAACACTGGAACTTATGACCTTAAAATAGTTGTTGACCTTATTTGAATCTCTCTCTCTCTCTCTGTATGTATGTATGTATATATGTATGTATATACATACACATACATACATACATACATACATACACACACACACACACACACGTTGTAGACACCCTAATCAATTCTACATCCTAATTACTACCCTAAACCCTATTAATCTAGGAACCCTAAACCACCATAACTTAACCTTCATAAACCTCGAAACTCCCGTGCTAAAGCCACAACGAAACGAGTTCCATCCGAGACAAGAAACATGTAGGTTGAGGGTGCAAAATCCCGTCCTTTTCTCTTCTCCTTTCTTTCCTCATGTCGTCCGCACGTCGTCGTCGTCATTGTCGTTTTTTTTCGTTTTTTATTTTTATCGTCGCATCTGTAATATTGATAATAAATACTAGTATAAAAACATTAAAATACTTATGGATTCGTGTCGAGTGCGAATGATGACGGGATAAGGAAATCCGAATATACAAGGGTGTTTCACCCGACGTTGCCGGTCGCTTATCCCGACACCCCTAGCGCTTGATTGTTGAAGTAAGTCAACGTAAACAATAGTTTTCTTATTTTTGTTTGCATCATCATTAATCGCATACTTTATCAATTTCAAAACTATTTTTTTCAAGTAAGGCATCTTTTTTTAGTTAAGGCCGAAACCCGTTGATGCGGATCCGACATCACACAATCCGTAAGGATTTATTACGATGTCGGGATGCGAAGGGAATCAAGTCGAGTCCTTTTTTTAATTCAAGTGTCGATCTACTAGATTAGATACCAATTCAATAAATCGATGTCGAATTTAAACGATCTAGTCAACAAATCCCACTAGTATGATTTTCGTTGATGCTAAAAATAGTGATCGTAATTTACTTTCTAGTCAACAAAAGACTTACAAATTTACTTTCTAGATTTCGCTCTAAATATTCGATATCGATTCAATAATCGAATATCGGATACGACGAGTATCCAAATCCGAATCGAGCATAAATCATACTCCCTCCGAGTTCCTATTATTGTCCCACTTTCCTTTATGAGCTGAATTTGATTTTTGTCCCACTTTTCTTTTTAGGCCATCAATATGTGGTTCACAATTACTCTCTCACTTCTCTCTCTTCGTCCTTCTTTTTTGAGTCACTCATTTTGCCTTCCTTATTTTCCACCCAAAATCTTTGGGGACAATAATAGGAACTCGGAGGGAGTACAATATTTCTGCCCGATTCAATAAAAATCATCATTCCAAGGATGCGATACCGACTCCGTAGTCGAATATCAAATCTAACGAAATTAATCAAAAAAGCCAAAACAGCCCTCCATGCGAGTCGCGCGGATATCATCCGAGTCGTGCGCCTGTGCAAGTCGCGAGAAGTTCATACAAGTCGCGCGATTGCTTATAAATTGCGACACAAGGATTTTTTTAGTTTAATTTTAAAAACGACTTATAACATCTTTTCTAAACTCGCTCCTAATATTTGATATTTATTCCACAATCAAATATCGAATATGAGGAGCATCGAATATTTTAAAGTCGAGTATAAATCATCCCATATTTTTACACGAGTTAGCAAAATTATTGATTTTCTAAAATCATGCATCATGTTTACATTGTCTTATAGCATTCTATATTTTCGCAAACCGTTATTATCGTTACTAAACGTTTGTCCTATTTTTTCGATTTATTTCCACTATTCATTTTATTGTACTAAAATGAACCCGCATGCTAAATCCAACTTTGTCGTTAAATTTAGATGCATTAAATCGACTAGCAACCCATTCAATTATTTGCATGTTTAAGCAAAACACTGTTTGCATATCATTTTTCATCGTATTACTAACGCGCGTATTTCAAAATCAAACGATATCTTAGTAGAGGCCGCTAATGTGCGGGCAGGGTTGGGTGTTCTTTGTGAACTTCCCAACACGTACTCTCACCCCTTACTCAGAACCTCGATTTCCGGATGCCCGAAACCGTTGGCGCACGAGAGTCATTCAATACACGGTATCTGATAATGTTGGTATCGGTATCAAATGCAAAGGGACGAACCCAATAAACTATGACATCCGAATGGGCCGTATTTTGTACACGGCTCACTAAGATATAGAGTGGGTTACAATGGCCCCGAACTCCCACAAAGTTCGGTGGTGACTCCACTTTGATTTAAAATTCAATTCGACCCATCTCTTATGGAGATTCATTCACCTTCCCAAACCTGCGCGTGGCCGTGTCGGGTTGGACCTATGTCATGTCCACAATTTGGCGACTCCGCTGGGGATTAACTGATGCGTGACTTACCATCGGCATCCTCAGGGTGAGACTCGAATAGAAATCGTTTGACTAGTACAATACGCGTTTTAGTTTTACGGTTCATGCATAACCCCATATTTTTCCGGGCCGGTACTGGTGACCGACGTCCCACTATACCATGATGTACTCCAATATGGATATGTCAAAGGTGTCCATAGTCGATTCGTATGGGTTTCGCGGCATGTTCTAAGCTCAACTCGACTTAGAGAGTCCGTCCCGATTCACAAATAGGCTATGTGCACTGGTATAGACCCTTTATAGACCGACCGAGACTTAGTGTAAAACATACATGGCGTCGTTTTAATGCTTGCGTGACTATGTGCTACTTGGTTTCTAAAGTCGTTTTTGAAAAAACCGTCAATTTTTTTAAAAAAATACATCTTTTTTCAAAATATACAATTTCGAAACTCGGGAAGCATACCGAATTTAGGACTTATGATTTTACTCAAAATAGCCTATTTTTAGCCGGTATGCTATCAATTTCAAAAATTAAAAAATTTTCAACTTTTCAAAAAGTTAGGGCCCGATGACATTTTCGCCAATTTTAAAAGTCGGGATCCTGTTTTTGATTTCAAATCTTCGGAAATTCATCTTCGATATTCAAAATTCTGAAATTCCAAAATTCCAAAAATGCATCTTTTCAAAAAATATCCAATTTTCAAAAAACTCGGAAAGCTGCCGAAAATTAAACTTAAGATTTGACTCAAAATAAGCCTATTTTTTTCTAGCTTGCATGCTGCCCATTTCAAAATTCGAATTTCTGATCAACCATTCGATTTTCGAATTTTTAAAATTCAATTTCGATTTTAAAATTTTCGAGATGCCATTCGCGTTTTTCAAATTTTCGAGATACCATTTTCGATTTCTAAAAATTTCCGAGATGCCATTTTCAATTTTCAAATCTTCGAGATGCCGTTTTCGATTTTCAAATCTTCGGGATCTCGTTTCCAATTTTTCAAAATTGTCGGAAATTCTTTTTCGATATTCAAAATCTCAAAATTCCAGATATTCAACTTTTCAAAAAACCCGAAAGCTACCGAATTTAGGACTTATGATTTTACTTAAAATAGCCTATTTCTAGCCGGTATGCTGCCCGTTTCAAAATTCAAAAATATTTACAAACCTCCAAAATTGCTGCCCGATGGCACCTTTTCGATTTTCGAAAAATCGGGCCATCCACCGATTTTCTCAGATTTTCTAAAAATATCCTTTAAAAAAAAAACTTTCCTCTTCTTAGGATTTCCCGTATTTAGCAGTGTCGGGTCTTGTCATAAGTCGTCGAGTTTCTTTAGCGTCAAAGCTCCGTCGATCTTACATCACGAGTTTCCTCCCTATCCCAGTCCGCCTTATTCGACTAAGGCATGGCCCACCTACGTAGGACATACTCCAACAAAGGAAGGCCCATTTACACACTCGAGCCCAAAAGTCTGGGGAATATCTAACGTGGACCTTCCTTCGTACAGGACTTGGTCCACCCACCGAATCCTAAGCGAGGCCTACCATTCACGAGTCACCCGTCTAGGTGTCCTTTCCGAGTCATTTCCTTTTCAGGCTTTTCCTCACTCGGGGGGTACCCTTCAGCAGAGCGATCAATCACGGTTGCTCTAACGGTCAGGTCTTACACGTGTTGTCTCACATACCCCACTTTTGAGTCACTCATGTGCCACACCATCTGAGTCCAATCAGAGTCTTTAGTCTCACTTGGGGGCTATCCTCCACCCGAACAGTCAGCTTCGGTGACCTTAGGGGAGTACCCTACGTTCATCGTACACCGGCGTCCTCATGATGCCTTCTTCGAGTCATACCTATGCTGCGAGCGCTCGAGTCACCTAGGGTTAGGTCACCACGGTTGGTACGAGCATGCGATGCGGTCAAACACGGTCGCCCCATTTTTGGGCTCACCAATCTGCAGCTCGAGTCTAATCCACGGTCGTTACTTTGTCGAGGTCAACGTTCGGGTATCCCGATCCAAGAATTATAGTCATTCCCGCCCCCGGGCAGTACCTAGTCTGACTTTCTCTCTTGCATTTGCGCAAAACCGAGCTTAGGCGAGTTCTAACACCTGTCGTTACTTCCGATCAGGGACCCTATGAATGAGGCGTTACCAAACCACAACAAATCTCGCGTCGTCGAGAAAGGAGATATCCAGGGGAGTATACTTATGCTATCTTGCTCCATTAATAATATCTTCTCGAAAGTCAATACTGCCCTGGATAACCTAAGTTCCAGGGTAACCATCATCGAAGAGGATCTTGTAAGAACCTGATCCCGTCTAACACAACTAGAGCGGGTAAGACAGCCAATCACCCCACCGAGCCATTTGAAAGGTGAACACTCTTACGAAACTGTTCGATACCCTCAAGATGGCAAGACCGAGAGAGGTGACCTTCATGTCACCTCTCCGAAAGTCAAGAACCAGTCAAAGGTAAGGACATTTACCCACTTGGATATGTCCTACACCATCGCCTTCCAAAGGTTAGTTTCGAAAGGGCTAATACTACCCAAAGGCCCAACAGCCAATGTACATTTGGAAAAACGCTCCAAAGCATGGAATGCCGAGCATTACTGCAAATTCCACAGAGGGAGGGGACACGATACAGAACAGTGCTGGAAACTGAAACACCTCATCCAAGATTTCCTCGATGCCGGGAGGACTCCCGTTTTGGAAAGAATATCGCTTGCAAAGCCCCTCATGGACTATATAGGGCCCGGTGACCAAAACATCCACTCTACCTCCCATTCATCCGAGAGTCCGGATTTGATTTAAGTCCGAGTCTGAGTCCGAGTCTAGGATATACTATTTATTTCGAAGTCAAAGTCAGAGTCAGGGTCAGTTGTATTTTGTCCTCTTTTTCAAAATTCAATAAAATCAGCTTTCAATATTCTTTCTCATATATACTTTCCTTATGTGTTTCCGAGAACATGATGAACACCATCGTACACTGTGAGCACACGCACGTGACTATTATAGGCGCATCTATAATGACTGCAGGAAATTGAGACCCGTGTTTTCCTTTACCTGTTCCATGTCTGACATAGAAAGCCACATAACTACCTTTAGCAGGAGCGGTATCGAATCCTATGACAAATCTAGGTAGTCTTCAAGTTTGGGTTTAAGACGGGAGGCAAGCCCATTTCCCACAATAAACACCCATCCAATAAGACTGACCAATCCCTACCTTAGGTGTTAGTCTGACCAAAAAAAAAAGCAAACGGCCAAAACAAAAGAGCTGGCCATGATAAAAAAAAACTGGATAAAAAAAGCGAATGTCCAGGAAAAAGCAAAAGGCCAAAACAAAAAAGCAGGCCATCATCAAAAAAAATCAAATACCCATGACCGAGGTTAAACGGTCAACCCAAATGAAGAATCCCATGACCGGAGCTAAGAAGTCAACCAACTAAAAAATATTCAAAAACCCATGACCGTACTTAACGGTCAATTCAAAATTATCAAAACCCATACCATCCAATAGGGGAGTGACAATCAAGTTGGTCAGCTAACACCACACTCAGCCTTCCCACATTACAACCCTCAAGACCTTTCCGAGACCTAGGCAAGAGACAGCCCAGAATTTAGAGGATTCAAGCTCCATAGGATACACCTAACCATTAGTGCCAGACATGGAAACCAGATCCCGCATTATCTAACCTATCCCGATCAAAGTTCGAGCCATTTTTACTCGACTTCCCCCTTGCACAACAACTACAACACAACACGACATAACAAAATTCACAATCACCATACAAAGACCCGAAATCAAAACTCGTCAAAGACCCGAGATCAAAACTCGTCAAAGACCCGAGATCAAAACTCGTCAAAGACCCGAGAACAAAACTCGTCAAAGACCCGAAAGAAAAACTCGTCAAATCCCATCCCAATTCCTCTCAACCGAACCAGTTACCGGCCCAAAACACAGGAACTCAACCTGCGGTCGGCATAGAACATGCCCAAATAGTTCACACCACCTCTGGGGACTACCCTAGAGAACGCTCAAACTCACAGAATTAACATCCTAACCATTCTAGCCCCTTGATCAAGACATCATTGAGAAAGCACCTAGCCTACATCGTCAATATGGCTAGTTACACACAAAGTCCTATTAGACTAGGCACCATAATATATCTTGCAATTCACTGAACTACGGCATGGTTTGATTTCACTACATGTGAATACGTAGGCAGCCTTTCAACAGAGGCACAACCACCCACATTGACACACATTCAAAAAGTACCATTATTCCGGTCACGACACTGTCATGTTCTCAGCAGCAAGCTTTGTCATCCTGGGGGCTTCTTTTAGACAGAAGACCCTCCATCCACTCATATAATCCAAATACTTTCAAAATCTTGCCTCTTTTCTATGGTGTGTCCTAATACTCGGCTCAGTCGAAGACAAGAATCTCTCAGGACTCGAAGCAATAACCACTTTGGGAATGTACTCTAAAATAAAAAATCCAGAAGAGCACAAGACTACAACAGTCTCATTACCGACTACTGCAATTCCCCTGCAACGCATCTATCCCATTTCGATGATCGACCGTGTTGCCACTCGCCTAGGCTACGGAATAGCGCAACTTAAGAGTCTTGTCATCCTAGGTGACCCACCCTCCTACCGAGTCACGGTCCAACCCCTTCGAGAGTCCTGTCGTGTCTGTCAACTTGTCCTATCGCGTCCAGAGTCGAGTCTATCGATGTGCCTCTCTCTTCAAATTCTCACTTTAAAATTTGCAAAACTTAGCCATTTGAGAAAATCCTTTTCGACAAGGTCAAATTTCAGTCTATTTAAATTGCAAATTTCTTTTCTACCCCTTTCCATTTTGAAAACCTAGCACGTGAGTTGCTTTCAGGATTTTGATTTCAAAAACTAAGCAATTTTTATTCCCCAGCGCGAGTCATATGTTAACCTACGTGTTGCATGCAAAATTTATCTAACTGATACAAGTACGACTCAAGGCTTCAGAAAGAGGCCTGCACAGCTCACATATAACTCCCCAGCGGAAAGCCCAAGGCGGCTTTTTTTTACGGGATGGGCCCATATATAGGCGCACCCAGGACTTACGCGGCAAGTCCAATTTCCCCACGGAGTTATCAGCATTGACCCAGGTATGGTTTCTGTCTTATGGTTGGCGGGCCCTTTTACGCAGGTCTAATGGACTATAAACGACCCGACCGGAAGTCTGCCAGGTCTTAATCCTCGATTGGCTTGGTAGCTACTCTGACTTCCGTCATGTCCAAGCCTCAGTCAGAGTGGGGGCTCTGTAGACACCCACATTTTGACCGCCAGGTGTCTATATTAGTTTCCAGGAAACGCCCGATGATGATTGGACTGTAGACACCCACATTTTGACCGCCAGGTGTTTATAGTAGTTTCCAAAAAACACCCGCTGATGATCGGACACAAACATGACTTAATACACTCGATTTTTGGACTCTGAATCAATAGTAGTTGGTACGAGCTTTTAGCGGAGTAAAAATCTCACAAAACATACCTCAAATCCAGGCCCAGTGGGTCGTTTCCAATCAAATGAGACTAATTTTGGTCAAAATCGACACCAAGGGCAAAATCGTCTTTTAGCAACCGGGTCAAACCCCGGTCAAAGACGTTTCCGAGACATAAAAATCTGTCACGCCACTTCAAAAATCTGACTCGAAGTCAAATACTACACAAATATCAGCTACAAAGTAGGAATCCTTTCCTATCCAAAGTCGGAATCCCACTCCATCTAAACCGGGTGTTTCTTCCCATGCAAGTAACCTTATCCTATCCAAAGACGGAATCCCACTTCATCTCAACCAGTTTTTTCTTCCTTTGCAAGATATCAATCTCCTATCCCAAGTCGGTATTTCATCCTATAAATACCTTACCCTTGCACACACAATTCATACACACAATTCCCGACATCAATTACAACATCAACACAACAATTCCAATCCCGACACACAAATTACAACCCGGAATTCCAGCAATACTAGGCATATTATATTCCAATCTTTCCTCTAGAAATCTTATAGGATTCCCGACCATTCACAACCCAAAGTTCTAGGCAATTTTAGGCAAACCGTATACAAACCCGAGAGCAAAACTCGCCAAATCCCTAACCATCAGTACAACAAATTGGCACTTTCGCCACGAATGATGCCACGGGAATTTATGATTTGTGGCTAAATTTTACCTAACCACGGGAAAACATTGATTCGCTACTTGGGAAAAAAAATATGCCACGGGAACATTTTTTCCCGTGGCAAAAATTCACTTGCGCCACGAATTTTATTAAAGTCGTGGCCAATAATCACTCTTGCCACGAAAGATGTCACACCCATGGCAAAAATATATTTAGCCACGAATTTGTTCAGTGGCAAATATTATTTAGCCACGACATAATTTACTTCCGTGGCGAAATTAATTTTTAGCCACATATTTAATAAATGCACGTGGCTAATGATTCTCCAAACTTTAATCAAATTACTTTCAAGTTAAGCCAAGTGTCAAGTATTGATCTTAAAAAATTCATTAAAATTCAAAGTTAAAGATAATATGGAAAAAAATTTATTAAATTTGAAAGTATTTTATTAATAAAAAATTGGTATTATTTTATTTAGTTTTAAGAAAAAAAAATTGATTTTTTGTAAAGTTAAATACAAGAAAACTTTGGTTGTCTAATTTGTTGATTTTTTACTAATTATCATTGTTGAAATAATTGATTTCTTGTAATTTGACAATATGTTCTATTAAAATTCTATAATCTTAAGTATGACTTTTGAAAAACAACTAACATTTACATAGTGTAATATATGCTAGCTAAAATGTGACGTACATACCATATCAAGTAAAAGAAGAATGTGATTGATCATCCACATTGAGACGTCTAATATTATTTAAGATTCTTTCATTTTTACCGCTTAATTAATTAATTTTTTCACATGTAATACACTTCTTTTTAAGAAAAAAAAAACTTAAAAAAGTAAATGACTGAAAATGATTTTTTTTCCAAATTATTGATTTTCTTACAATATTTTCAGTGTGAAAAAAATTGCTTTATTAAATTCGTATTTAAGAATTCTAATCAGTCTATATATTTTTATGGAATTAACTTTTACTGTGAAAACAATAATTATTTTTGTAATTTAATTGTCTTTTAAGTTGTTTGGTTTGGATGAAAGATTAATGTATTAGAAAGTTGTGCCTAAGTTCAAAAACCAGTCAAAATGAATTTTCAAAAAAAGAGAGGTATAAATAAGAAAATCAAATAATTAACAAATACAAGTAAGAAAATATAATAATTAAGGACTAATAGTGAGAAAATCCAAAATTAATTTATTGCCAACTTTTTAATTTAATAACTGTTCTGTAATATTATTTGGAAGATATTTTAAAAAATGAATTTACAATAAAATTTACTTAATGGAAAATAAAATTCGGGTAAAACTTGAAGTAGGCAAGAGAAAACTCAATGAGGATAAAAAACTGATGAAATAAAATAATGACCGATAACGAAAAGAAAAAAAACACATCGAAAGAACTAGCAATAAAAGAGCATGGAAAATAGAAATATCCATAAATTAATGAAATCATTAGTCTGAAAATCAACTTGGAATTTTTTTTTTCCGGAATAATAATTTTTTAATCATAATATGTAAATCATTGGGGAAAAAAATTATTACTCAAAAGTAAATGTAGTTTGTGAAAAAAAACATTACTTTAAAAGAATTCAAACCAATGATTATATCAATAAAGTTCAATTTCATTTCTGGTAGCTGGCTATAAGAACTCCACGGTTAAGCGTGCTTGAGTGAGAGTAGTGTTAAGATGGGTGACCTCCTGGGAAGGCCCTTCGATGTGTATGGAATGACTCAGCTATAAAGCTAGTAATCGTTCCAGATGTGACGGGATAATCCGTGGCAAAAAATTAATTCTAGCCACGGGAGACTCCGTGGCAATAAAATCATTACTTGCCACGTTTTTTTTTCCCCGTGACTATTTGTTTGCCATGACCACTTGCGCCACGAATGGTCGTTCCGTGGCAAAGTACTTTATCCACGAAAATTTAGCACTTTCGCCACGAATTCAACTGTGGCCCAAGTGCTCATTTGTAGTAGTGCATACACACCATAACTCACCTATATAAATCTTAACGCTCCCGTGCCTAGGCCGCTACTACGAGTCCGTTTTCGAGATAATCAAGCATGTAGGTTGAGGGTGTTACAAATCCCGACTTCTCCCTTTTCTTCTCTTTCTCTCGTCGGTCTGTCTTTTTATACGGATCGTCGTCACGTCTTTTTTTTTAATTTTCTCGTTCCTAATATCGATATTATCGTACTATTTTCTATAAAGAGTCGTCCCTAAGTATTCGATATCGACTCTATAGTCGAATATCGGATCTAAAGGAATCAATCTTCAAATCATGTTAAGCATAATACCGTTGAAGCCGAGTAATTACGATATTACAACGTGGAGGAATTATTTCGTCTTAACAACATTCAAAATGATTTTGCTAAACAACTTTTTTTTACTCCACTCTAAATATCCGATATTGATTCTATAATTAAGCATCGAATATTACGAGTATCAATATTTAAGTCGAGTATAAATTATGCCATATTTGTACGCGATTTAACAAAAGAGTCGGTTTTCTAAAAATTTTCGAGAGCAGTCCGCCATGCGAGTCGCACGCGTCCTGTGCGAGTCGCGCCCTCCTCGCGAGGGTCGCGTGGGCCCCTGAAAACCGCAACCCCGAAAAGCTATTCCGTTTTAATTCTTCAAATGTCTTCTTTTTTACAAAACAGCGGGCTTTCGGTATATCTCAGGTCTCGACAAATCTTTTCAAAACCATGCATTGCATTATATTTACATCCTTTATTCAATTTACAAACCGTTACTAACCTGTTTGTCCTTTGTCTTTGTATTCTATTCATCGTTTTTCTTATTATACCAAAACGAACTTCGCATGCTAAAACAACTTTGGCGTTAATTTTAGATGCATTAAATCGACTTAGCAACTCATTCAATTATTCGCATGTTTAGCCAAAACACTCTTTGCATATTATTCAACTGTCGAACTAGCGCGTGTACACCAAAAACAAACGATATCTTAGTAAAGGCCGCTAAGTGCGGACGGGGTTGGGTGTTCTTTGTGAACTTCCCAACACGTACCCTCACCCCATACTCAGAACCATGGTTTCCGAATGTCCGAATCCATTGGCATACGAGAGTTATTCAATACTCGATTACAGATAATGTCAGTATCGGTATCGCAATGCTAAGGGACGAACCCAATAAACTTTGAAATCGGAATGGGCCATACTTTGTGCATGGCCCACTACGTCATAGAGTGGGTTCGAAGGGGCCCGAACTCCCACAAAGTTCGGTGGCGACTCCTACTTCGATTTAAATTTCAAATCGAGATCCATCTCACATGAGATTCATTCGCCTCTCCAAACCCGCGCGTGGCCGCGTCGTGGTGGACCTATGTCATGTCCACAATTTGGCTACTCCGCTGGGGATTCCTGATGTACCACTAGTCATCGGGGTTCCTAAGGTGAGACTCGAAAAGAAATCGTTTGATTAGTAACGTACGCGTTTTAGTTCGATGGTTCATGCATAACCCAAAACTTTCCCGAGGCGGTTACATGTGACCGACTTCCCTCTATACCGCGTTGCGTTCCTAAATGGGTGCACTAAAGACTTCGATGGCGGAACTCGCATGGGTTTTACGGCATGTTCTAAGTCCAACTCGGCTTAGGAAGTCCGTCCTCATTTGCGAGAAAGTCATCGTTGTTGTCATAGACCCTATTTCGACCGACCGAGACCTAGTTTAAGAGCATACATGGTGTCATTATACTGCTTCCATGACTACGTGCTACTTGATTTACATGTCATCTTTTTCAAAAATCGTTATTTCAAAAAACTTGAATCTTTTCAAAATTATCCATTTTTCGAAACCCGAGACATATACCGAATTTAGGATTTAAGATTTTACTCAAAAAGGAGCCTATTTCTAGCCGGTATTTTGCCCATTTCAAAATTTGAAAATATTTTCGAACTTTCAAAACTGTCACCCGGGTCGCCTTTCCGTTTTTTTCTAAAAAGTCGGGCTTTCCCTCCCGAATTTTTCGGGCTTTCAAAAAATTCTATTTCAAAACCTACTCTTCTTAGGACTTCCCGTATTTAGTAGTGTCGGGTCGCGTCATAAGTCACCGAGGTCTCTAGCGTCGAAACTCCGTCGATCTTACATCACGGGTTTCCCCCCTATCCCAAGTCCGCCTTATTTTACCAAGGCAAGGCCCACCTGCGTAGGACATACTCCTAAAAAGGATGGCCCGTTAACACAATCGAGTCCAAAGTCTGGGGAATGTCTCACGTGAACCTTCCTTCAAACAAGACTCGGTCCACATGCTGAGTCCTAAGGAAGGCCCACTACTCACGAGTCACTCGTCTAGTCTCAGCTCGTTTTCTCGTCCAGGCTTTTCCTCACTCGGGGCTACCCTTCAGCAGAGTCATCAATCACGGTTGCTCTAAGGGTCTTGTCTTGCACATGTTGTCTCACGTACCCCACTTTTGAGTCACTTAGAGGTCACACCATCTGAGTCCTATCAGAGTCTTTAGTCTCACTCGGGGGCTGTCCTCCACCCGAGCAGTCAACCACGGTTACCCTAGAGAGTACCCTACGATGCCTTTTTCGAGTCGTACCTATGCTACAAATACTCGTGTCACCTAGGTTTAGGTCGCCACGGTTGGTCCGAGCACGCGACGTGGTCAAACACGGTCGCCCCATTTTCGGACTCACCCGCATGCAGCTCAGATCTCATGGTCGAGTTCGAGCCAGGGTCGTTACCTTGTCTAGGTCAATGTTCGAGTATCCCAGTCCAGGAGTTTTGTCATCCCGTCACCCCGGGCCGTGTCTACTTTGACTCCCTCTCTTGCATTTGCGCAAAGTCGAGTTTAGGCGAGTCGTGGCACCAGTTGTTTTTTCCAATCAGAGACCTTACCAAAACAGAAACAACCAACCGAGCTTCCGTAAGTCCGGATTTGATTCGAGTCTAAGTTTGAGTCCGAGTCTAGGATACCCTACATCCTGATTTCCAAATCAGAGTCAGAGTCTTTTGCATTCTGTCCTCTTTTCAAAATTCAATAAAATCAGCTTTCAATATTCTTTCTCTCATATATGCTTTCCTTATGTGTTTCCGAGAACATGATGAACACTGTCATACACTGTGAGCACACGCACGTGACTATTATAGGCACATCTATAATGACAGCAGGAGACCGAGCCCGTGTTTTCCTTTTACCTATTCTATGTCTGGTACAGAAAGCCACATAACTACCCTTAGAGAGCGGTATCGAATCTTATGGCAAATCTAGGTAGTCTCCTAGTTTGGGTTCAAGACGGGAGGCAAGCCCATTTCCAACAATAAACGCCCATCCAATAAGATCAACCAATCCCTACCTTAGGTGTTAGTCTGACCAACGGAAAAAAAGACAAAAACTGGACAAAAATCGAAAGTCTAAGACGAAAAAGCAGAAGGCCCAAAACAAAAAGCAGGCCATCATCATAAAAAAGGCATCCCTTGACCAGGGCACGGTCAACCCAAATAAAGACCCCATGACCAGGGCTAAGAGGTCAACCAAAAAAATTCAAAATACTCATGACTATGGTCAACGGTCAACTCAAGTGAAAGTGCCTTGATCGGGGTACGGTCAATTCAAAAATCATCAATACCCATACCATCCAATAGGGGAGAGACAATCAGGCTGGTCAGCTAACACCACATCTAGCCTTCCCACATTACAACCCTCAAGACCTTCTCGAGACCTAGACTAGAGACAGCCCAGAATTTTGAGGATTCAAGTTCCATAGGATACACCCTAACCATTAGGGCCAGACATGGAAATCAGATCCCGCATTATTATCAAACCTACCCCGATCGAAGTCCGAGTCATTTTTACTCGACTTCCCCCTTTCCTACCACATTGCAATACCTTACCCTCGAAGCCTTAGCTCCACAAAATCGAGCTCCAGATTTTGAAAACATCAAAGCCACTTATGACCTAGCACCAAATTTCCAAAAACATCTAAACCAGTTACCAACCCCAAACACAGGAACTCAACCTGCGGTCGGCATAGAATATGCCCAAATAGTTCACACTACCTCTAGGGGCTACCCTGGAGAACGCTCACAGTCATAGAATCAACATCCTAACCATTCCAACCCTTTGATCAAGACATCATTGGGAATGCACTTAGCCTACACCATCGCTATGGCTAGTTACACACAAAACCCGATTAAACTAGGCACCATTACATATCTTCCAATCCACCGAACTACGACTTGGTTTGATTTCACCACACGTGAATACGTAGACAGCCTTTCAACAAAGGCACAACCACCCACTTTGACACAAATTCAAAAAACACCATTATTCCTGTCACGACACTGTCATGTTCTCAGCAGTCTGCTTTGTCATCCTGGGAGCTTCTCTTAGACAGTAGCTCTCCATCCACTCACAAAATCCAAAAGATTTTCAAAAAAACTAGCCTTCTTTCTACAATGTGTCCTGGTACTCGGGTCAGTTGAAGACAAGAATCTGTCAGGGACTCGAAACAACACCTACCTTGGGAATATACCCCAAAACCAAAAATTCAAAAGGAGCACTAGACTACAGGATTGTTACTACTAAAACAGTCTCATTACAGACTACTGCAATCCCCCTGTAACAGATCAATACCATTTTAGCGTTCGACCGTGTTGCCACTCGCCTAGGCTACGGAATAGCGCAACTTAAGAACCTTGTCATCTTCGGCGGCCCACCCCTCTACCGAGTCACGGTCGAACCCCTAGAAAGTCCAGTCGTGTCTGTCAACTCGTCTTGTCGCGTCTAGAGTCAAGTCTGTCGGTAGGCCTCTCTCTTCAAATTCTCGTTTTAAAAATTTGCAAAACTTACCCATTTGAGAAAATCCTTTTCGGCAAGGTCAAATTTCACTCTATTTAAATTGCAAATTTCTTTTCTACCTCTTTCCATTTTGAAAACCTATCTCCTAGCACGTGAGTTGCTTTCAGGACTTCGATTTCAAAATGAAGCAAAAATCATTTTTGCCCAGCGCATGTCAGTCTATAGATGCTAAATGCATTTCCTGTATGCTATCTTGCTATCTGCTATATTTGCTATTTCTGCCTATATATCTAATGTTTCAGGTACCAGCTTCTACTCCCCAAAGGAACATCAAGCTTTTACTTCCCCAGCGTGAGTCGGTGTTTCCTCTAAATGTTACATACGAATTGCTATGTGTCGGCATCATACAGGTACACCCAGACTCGAGAAGGAAGTCTCCTCACAAGAATCCCCCAGGCAACATTTCTACTAAAGAATCGGGATGTGTCTGCGAGCGGACACACCCATAGCTTCCTATGCAAGCTCCCGCGTAATTATGAATCGAGATGTGTCTGCAAACGGACACACTCATAGCCTCCTATGCAAGCTCCCGCGCAGCTCCAAGATGGGATATGTCTGCAAACGGGCACACCCAAGGCTTTTTAGGCAAGACCCCACAGAGCTATTAGCATCAACTCATGTGTGATTTCTATCTTATGGCTGGCGAGCCCTTTTACGCAAGTCTAATGGACTATAAACGACCCGACCGGAAGTCTGCCAGGTCTTAATCTTCGATTGGCCTGGTAGCTACTCTGACTTCTGCCTTGTCGAAGCCTCAGTCAGAGTGGGGGCTCTGTAGACACCCACATTTTGACCGCCAGGTGTCTATAGCAGTTTCCAAAAAACACCCGATGATGATCGGACGCAAACATGACTTAATACACTCGATTTTCAGACTCGGAATCAATAGTAGTTGGCACGAGCTTTTAGCGGAGTGAAAATCTCACAAAACGGACCTCAAATCCAGTCACCAGTGGGTCGTTTCCAGTCAAATGAGACTAATTTGGGTCAAAACCGACACCAAGGGGAAAAACGGTCTTTTAGCAACTGGGTCAAACCCCGGTCAAAGACGTTTCCGAGACATAAAAATCTGTCACGACACTTCAAAAATCTGACTCGAAGTCAAATACTACACAAATATCAGCTACAAAGTAGGAATCCTTTCCTATCCAAAGACGGAATCCCACTTCATCTCAACCGGTTGTTTTCTTCCTTTGCAAGATATCAATCTCCTATCCCAAGTCGGTATTTCATCCTATAAATACCCCACCATTGCACACACAATTCATACACACAATTCTCGACATCAATTACATCATCAACACAACAATTCCAATCCCGACACACAAATTACAACCCGAAATTCCAGCAATACTAGGCATATTATATTACAATCTTTCCTCTAGAAATCCTATAGGATTCCCGACCATTCACAACACAAAATTCTAGGCAATTTTAGGCAAACCGTATACAAACACGAGAGCAAAACTCGCCAAATCCCTAACCATACACACCATAACTCACCTATATAAATCTTAACGCTCCCGTGCCTAGGCCGCTACTACGAGTCCGTTTTCGAGATAATCAAGCATATAGGTTGGGGGTGTTACAAATCCCGACTTCTCCCTTTTCTTCTCTTTCTCTCGTCCGTATGTCTTTTTATACGGGTCGTCGTCACGTTTTTTTTATTTTTTTATTTTCTCCCTCCTAATATCGATATTATCGTACTATTTTCAATAAAGAGTCGTCCCTAAGGATTCAATATCGACTCTATAGTCGAATATCGGATCTAAAGGAATCAATCATCAAATAATGTTAAGCATAATACCGTTGAAGCCGAGTAATTACGATATTACAACGTGGAGGAATTATTTCGTCTTAACAACATTCAAAATGATTTTCAAAACAAATTATTTTACTCCACTCTAAATATCCGATATTGATTCTATAATCAAGCATCGAATATTACGAGTATCAATATTTAAGTCAAGTATAAATTATGCCATATTTGTACGCGAATTAACAAAAGAGTCGGTTTTCTAAAAAATCTTGAGAGCAGTCCGCCATGCAAGTCGCACGCGTCCTGTGCGAGTCGCGCCCTCCTCGTGCGGGTCGCGTGGGCCCCTGAAAACCGCAACCCCGAAAAGCTATTCCGTCTTAATTCTTCAAACGTCTTCTTTTTTTCAAAACAGCGGGCTTTTCGGTATATCTCAGGTCTCGACAAATCTTTTCAAAATCATGCATTGCATTATATTTACATCCTTTATTCAATTTACAAACCGTTACTAACCTGTTTGTTCTTTGTCTTTGTATTTTATTCATCTTTTGTCTTATTATACTAAAACGAACTTCGCATGCTAAAACAACTTTGACGTTAATTTTAGATTCATTAAATGGACTTAGCAACCCATTCAATTATTCGCATGTTTAGCCAAAACACTCTTTGCATATCATTCAACTGTCGAGCTAATGCGTGTACACCAATAACGAACGATATCTTAGTAAAGCCCGCCAAGTGCGGGCGGGGTTGGGTGTTCTTTGTGAACTTCCCAACACGTACCCTCACCCCTTACTCAGAAACATGGTTTCCGGATTTCCGAATCCATTGGCATACGAGAGTCATTCAATACTAGATTACAGATAATGTCGGTATCGGTATCGTAATGTTAAGGGACGAACCCAATAAACTCTGAAATCGGAATGGGCCGTATTTTGTGCATGGCCCACTACGACATAGAGTGGGTTCGAACGTGCCCGAACTCCAACAAAGTTCGGTGGCGACTCCTACTTCGATTTAAATTTCAACTCGAGATCCATCTCACATGAGATTCATTCGCCTCCCGAAACCCGCGCGTGGCCGCGTTGGGGTGGACCTATGTCATGTCCACACGGACGCAAACGTGTTTCTACGCGCTCGGATGTGGGCCCAAAACCATTAGTTTATGGCTTGGACTTTTTACGAAGTACAAATCTCACAGGCCCAGTGGGTCATTTCCATTCAAATAAGACTAATTTGGGTCAAAACCGACACCGAAAATAAAAACGTCTTTTAGCGACTGGGTCAAATTCCGGCCAAAGCCGTTTCTGAGAGCAAACCCGCGGTCCTCTTTCAGGTGGGCCACTCGATCAAGTCCATCAGGGCACTTGATCGAGTAACCCTAAACAAGGAGGGGGAGCAATTGTCTATATAAACACCCTCTTGCATGCACAATTCAACACTTTACAAAACCCTAACACATATAGACACAACTTAAACCTAAGAGAACCCTAATCAATTCTACATCCTAATTACTGCCCTAAACCCTAGCAATCTAGGAACCCTAAACCACCATAACTCAACCTTCATAAACCTCGAAACTCCCGTGCTAAAGCCACAACGAAACGAGTTCCATCCGAGACAAGAAACAGGTACGTTGAGGGTGCAAAATCCCGTCCTTTTCTCTTCTCCTTTCTTTCCTCGTGTCGTCCGCGCGTCGTCGTCATCATTGTCGGTTTTTTTTTCTGTTTTTTATTTTTATCGTCGCCTCTATATTATCGGTAATAAATACTAGTATAAAAACATTAAAATACTTATGGATTCGTGTCGAGTGCGAATGATGACGGGATAAGGAAATCCGAATATACGAGGGTGTTTCACCCGACGTTGCCGGTCTCTTATCCCGACACCCCTAGCGCTTGATTGTTGAAGTAAGTCAACGTAAACAATAGTTTTCTTATTTTTGTTTGCATCATCATTAATCACATACTTTATCAATTTCGAAACTATTTTTTTCAAGTAAGGCATCTTTTTTTAGTTAAGGCCGAAACCCGTTGATGCGGATCCGACATCACACAATCCGTAAGGATTTATTACGATGTCGGGATGCGAAGGGAATCAAGTCGAGTCCTTTTTTTAATTCAAGTGTCGATCTACTAGATTCGATACCAATTCAATAAATCGATGTCGAATTTAAACGATCTAGTCAACAAATCCCACTAGTATGATTTTCGTTGATGCTAAAAATAGTGATCGTAATTCGCAATAATTAATTCCGACACTACAGAACGTGAAGACAATTTATTTCGTTTTAGTTGATTTAAAACGACTTACAAATTTTCTTTCTAGATTTCGCTCTAAATATTCGATATCGATTCAATAATCGAATATCGGATACGACAAGTATCCAAATCCGAATCGAGCATAAATCGTACAATATTTCTGCCCGATTCAATAAAAATCATCATTCCAAGGATGCGATACCGACTTCGTAGTCGAATATCTAATCTAACGAAATAAATCAAAAAAGACAAAAGTGCCCTCCATGCGAGTCGCGCGGATATCATGGGAGTCGCGCGGGTGTCATGCGAGTCGCGCGGATCTCATGCGAATCGCGCGCCTGTGAAAGTCGCGCGAAATTCATACAAGTCGCGCGATTGCCTAGAAATTGTGACACAAAAGGATTTTTTTAGTTTAATTTTAAAACGACTTATATCATCTTTTCTAAACTCGCTCCTAATATTTGATATTGATTCCACAATCAAATATCGAATATGACGAGCATCAAAATTTTAAAGTCGAGTATAAATCATACCATATTTTTACACGAGTTAGCAAAATTATCGATTTTCCAAAATCATGCATCATGTTTACATTGTCTTATAGCATTCTATATTTTCGCAAACTGTTATTATCGTTATTATCGTTACTAACCGTTCGTCCTATTTTTTCGATTTATCTCCGTTATTCATTTTATTGTACTAAAATGAACCCGCATGCTAAACCCTACTTTGACGTTAAATTTAGATGCATTAAATCGACTAGCAAACCATTCAATTATTCGCATGTTTAGCCAAAACACTCTTTGCATATCATTCAACTGTCGAACAAACGCGTGTACACCAAAAACGAACGATATCTTAGTAAAGGCCGCTTAGTGCGGGCGGGGTTGGGTGTTCTTTGTGAACTTCCCAACACGTACCCTCACCCCTTACTCGGAACCATGGTTTCCGGATGTCCGAATCCATTGGCATACGAGAGTCATTCAATACTCGATTACAGATAATGTCGGTATTGGTATCGCAATGCTAAGGGACGAACCCAATAAACTCTGAAATCGGAATGCGCCATACTTTGTGCATGGCCCACTACGACATAGAGTGGGTTCGAACGGGCCCAAACTCCCAGTAAGTTCGGTGGCGACTCCTACTTCGATTTAAATTTCAACTCGAGATCCATCTCACATGAGATTCATTCGCCTCCCTAAACCCGCGCGTGCCCGCGTCGGGGTGGACCTATGTCATGTCCACACGGACGCAAACGTGTTTCTACGCGCTCGGATGTGGGTTCGAACCATTAGTTTCTGGCTTGGACTTTTTACGGAGTACAAATCTCAAAAAACGGACCTCAAATTCAGGCCCTGTGGGTCATTTCCATTCAAATAAGACTAATTTGGGTCAAAACCGACACCGAAAATAAAAACGTCTTTTAGCGACTGGGTCAAATTCCGGCCAAAGCCGTTTCTGAGAGCAAACCCGCGGTCCTCTTTCAGGTGGGCCACTCGATCAAGTCCATCAGGGCACTTGATCGAGTAACCCTAAACAAGGAGGGGGAGCAATTGTCTATATAAACACCCTCTTGCATGCACAATTCAACACTTTACAAAACCCTAACACATATAGACACAACTTAAACCTAAGAGAACCCTAATCAATTCTACATCCTAATTACTGCCCTAAACCCTACCAATCTAGGAACCCTAAACCACCATAACTCAACCTTCATAAACCTCGAAACTCCCGTCCTAAAGCCACAACGAAACGAGTTCCATCCGAGACAAGAAACATGTACGTTGAGGGTGCAAAATCCCGTCCTTTTCTCTTCTCCTTTCTTTCCTCGTGTCGTCCGCGCGTCGTCGTCGTCATTGTCGTTTTTTTTTTTTCAGTTTTTTTTTTTTATCGTCTTGTCTATACTATCGGGAATAAATACTAGTATAAAAACATTAAAATACTTATGGATTCGTGTCGAGTGCGAATGATGACGGGATAAGGAAATCCGAATATACGAGGGTGTTTCACCCGACGTTGCCTGTCTCTTATCCCGACACCCCTAGCGCTTGATTGTTGAAGTAAGTCAACGTAAACAATAGTTTTCTTATTTTTGTTTGCATCATCATTAATCACATACTTTATCAATTTCGAAACTATTTTTTTCAAGTAAGGCATCTTTTTTTAGTTAAGGCCGAAACCCGTTGATGCGGATCCGACATCACACAATCCGTAAGGATTTATTACGATGTCGGGATGCGAAGGGAATCAAGTCGAGTCCTTTTTTTAATTCAAGTGTCGATCTACTAGATTCGATACCAATTCAATAAATCGATGTCGAATTTAAACGATCTAGTCAACAAATCCCACTAGTATGATTTTCGTTGATGCTAAAAATAGTGATCGTAATTTGCAATAATTAATTCCGACACTACAGAACGTGAAGACAATTTATTTCGTTTTAGTTGATTTAAAACGACTTACAAATTTTCTTTCTAGATTTCGCTCTAAATATTCGATATCGATTCAATAATCGAATATCGGATACGACAAGTATCCAAATCCGAATCGAGCATAAATCGTACAATATTTCTGCCCGATTCAATAAAAATCATCATTCCAAGGATGCGATACCGACTTCGTAGTCGAATATCTAATCTAACGAAATAAATCAAAAAAGACAAAAGTGCCCTCCATGCGAGTCGCGCGGATATCATGGGAGTCGCGCGGGTGTCATGCGAGTCGCGCGGATCTCATGCGAATCGCGCGCCTGTGAAAGTCGCGCGAAATTCATACAAGTCGCGCGATTGCCTAGAAATTGTGACACAAAAGGATTTTTTTAGTTTAATTTTAAAACGACTTATATCATCTTTTCTAAACTCGCTCCTAATATTTGATATTGATTCCACAATCAAATATCGAATATGACGAGCATCAAAATTTTAAAGTCGAGTATAAATCATACCATATTTTTACACGAGTTAGCAAAATTATCGATTTTCCAAAATCATGCATCATGTTTACATTGTCTTATAGCATTCTATATTTTCGCAAACTGTTATTATCGTTATTATCGTTACTAACCGTTCGTCCTATTTTTTCGATTTATCTCCGTTATTCATTTTATTGTACTAAAATGAACCCGCATGCTAAACCCTACTTTGACGTTAAATTTAGATGCATTAAATCGACTAGCAAACCATTCAATTATTCGCATGTTTAGCCAAAACACTCTTTGCATATCATTCAACTGTCGAACAAACGCGTGTACACCAAAAACGAACGATATCTTAGTAAAGGCCGCTTAGTGCGGGCGGGGTTGGGTGTTCTTTGTGAACTTCCCAACACGTACCCTCACCCCTTACTCGGAACCATGGTTTCCGGATGTCCGAATCCATTGGCATACGAGAGTCATTCAATACTCGATTACAGATAATGTCGGTATTGGTATCGCAATGCTAAGGGACGAACCCAATAAACTCTGAAATCGGAATGCGCCATACTTTGTGCATGGCCCACTACGACATAGAGTGGGTTCGAACGGGCCCAAACTCCCAGTAAGTTCGGTGGCGACTCCTACTTCGATTTAAATTTCAACTCGAGATCCATCTCACATGAGATTCATTCGCCTCCCTAAACCCGCGCGTGCCCGCGTCGGGGTGGACCTATGTCATGTCCACACGGACGCAAACGTGTTTCTACGCGCTCGGATGTGGGTTCGAAACCATTAGTTTCTGGCTTGGACTTTTTACGGAGTACAAATCTCAAAAAACGGACCTCAAATTCAGGCCATGTGGGTCATTTCCATTCAAATAAGACTAATTTGGGTCAAAACCGACACCGAAAATAAAAACGTCTTTTAGCGACTGGGTCAAATTCCGGCCAAAGCCGTTTCTGAGAGCAAACCCGCGGTCCTCTTTCAGGTGGGCCACTCGATCAAGTCCATCAGGGCACTTGATCGAGTAACCCTAAACAAGGAGGGGGAGCAATTGTCTATATAAACACCCTCTTGCATGCACAATTCAACACTTTACAAAACCCTAACACATATAGACACAACTTAAACCTAAGAGAACCCTAATCAATTCTACATCCTAATTACTGCCCTAAACCCTAGCAATCTAGGAACCCTAAACCACCATAACTCAACCTTCATAAACCTCGAAACTCCCGTCCTAAAGCCACAACGAAACGAGTTCCATCCGAGACAAGAAACATGTACGTTGAGGGTGCAAAATCCCGTCCTTTTCTCTTCTCCTTTCTTTCCTCGTGTCGTCCGCGCGTCGTCGTCGTCATTGTCGTTTTTTTTTTTCTGTTTTTTATTTTTATCGTCTTGTCTATACTATCGGGAATAAATACTAGTATAAAAACATTAAAATACTTATGGATTCGTGTCGAGTGCGAATGATGACGGGATAAGGAAATCCGAATATACGAGGGTGTTTCACCCGACGTTGCCTGTCTCTTATCCCGACACCCCTAGCGCTTGATTGTTGAAGTAAGTCAACGTAAACAATAGTTTTCTTATTTTTGTTTGCATCATCATTAATCACATACTTTATCAATTTCGAAACTATTTTTTTCTAGTAAGGCATATTTTTTTAGTTAAGGCCGAAACCCGTTGATGCGGATACGACATCACACAATCCGTAAGGATTTATTACGATGTCGGGATGCGGAGGGAATCAAGTCGAGTCCTTTTTTTAATTCAAGTGTCGATCCACTAGATTCGATACCAATTTAATAAATCGATGTCGAATTTAAACGATCTAGTCAACAAATCCGACTAGTACGATTTTCGTTGATGCTAGAAATAGTGATCGTAATTCGCAATAATTAATTCCGACACTACAGAACGCGAAGACAATTTATTTCGTTTTAGTTGATTTAAAACGACTTACAAATTTTCTTTCTAGATTTCGCTCTAAATATTCCATATCGATTCAATAATCGAATATCGGATAGGACAAGTATCCAAATCAGAATCGAGCATAAATCGTACAATATTTCTTCCCGATTCAATAAAAATCATCATTCCAAGGATGCGATACCGACTCCGTAGTCGAATATCTAATCTAACGAAATAAATCAAAAAAGACAAAAGTGCCCTCCATGCGAGTCGCGCGGATATCATGCGAGTCGCGCGGGTGTCATGCGAGTCGCGCGGATCTCATGCGAATCGCGCGCCTGTGAAAGTCGCGCGAAATTCATACAAGTCGCGCGATTGCCTAGAAATTGTGACACAAAAGGATTTTTTTAGTTTAATTTTAAAACGACTTATATCATCTTTTCTAAACTCGCTCCTAATATTTGATATTGATTCCACAATCAAATATCGAATATGACGAGCATCAAAATTTTAAAGTCGAGTATAAATCATACCATATTTTTACACGAGTTAGCAAAATTATCGATTTTCCAAAATCATGCATCATGTTTACATTGTCTTATAGCATTCTATATTTTCGCAAACTGTTATTATCGTTATTATCGTTACTAACCGTTCGTCCTATTTTTTCGATTTATCTCCGTTATTCATTTTATTGTACTAAAATGAACCCGCATGCTAAACCCTACTTTGACGTTAAATTTAGATGCATTAAATCGACTAGCAAACCATTCAATTATTCGCATGTTTAGCCAAAACACTCTTTGCATATATTCAACTGTCGAACAAACGCGTGTACACCAAAAACGAACGATATCTTAGTAAAGGCCGCTTAGTGCGGGCGGGGTTGGGTGTTCTTTGTGAACTTCCCAACACGTACCCTCACCCCTTACTCGGAACCATGGTTTCCGGATGTCCGAATCCATTGGCATACGAGAGTCATTCAATACTCGATTACAGATAATGTCGGTATTGGTATCGCAATGCTAAGGGACGAACCCAATAAACTCTGAAATCGGAATGCGCCATACTTTGTGCATGGCCCACTACGACATAGAGTGGGTTCGAACGGGCCCAAACTCCCAGTAAGTTCGGTGGCGACTCCTACTTCGATTTAAATTTCAACTCGAGATCCATCTCACATGAGATTCATTCGCCTCCCTAAACCCGCGCGTGCCCGCGTCGGGGTGGACCTATGTCATGTCCACACGGACGCAAACGTGTTTCTACGCGCTCGGATGTGGGTTCGAAACCATTAGTTTCTGGCTTGGACTTTTTACGGAGTACAAATCTCAAAAAACGGACCTCAAATTCAGGCCCTGTGGGTCATTTCCATTCAAATAAGACTAATTTGGGTCAAAACCGACACCGAAAATAAAAACGTCTTTTAGCGACTGGGTCAAATTCCGGCCAAAGCCGTTTCTGAGAGCAAACCCGCGGTCCTCTTTCAGGTGGGCCACTCGATCAAGTCCATCAGGGCACTTGATCGAGTAACCCTAAACAAGGAGGGGGAGCAATTGTCTATATAAACACCCTCTTGCATGCACAATTCAACACTTTACAAAACCCTAACACATATAGACACAACTTAAACCTAAGAGAACCCTAATCAATTCTACATCCTAATTACTGCCCTAAACCCTAGCAATCTAGGAACCCTAAACCACCATAACTCAACCTTCATAAACCTCGAAACTCCCGTCCTAAAGCCACAACGAAACGAGTTCCATCCGAGACAAGAAACATGTACGTTGAGGGTGCAAAATCCCGTCCTTTTCTCTTCTCCTTTCTTTCCTCGTGTCGTCCGCGCGTCGTCGTCGTCATTGTCGTTTTTTTTTTTCAGTTTTTTATTTTTATCGTCTTGTCTATACTATCGGGAATAAATACTAGTATAAAAACATTAAAATACTTATGGATTCGTGTCGAGTGCGAATGATGACGGGATAAGGAAATCCGAATATACGAGGGTGTTTCACCCGACGTTGCCTGTCTCTTATCCCGACACCCCTAGCGCTTGATTGTTGAAGTAAGTCAACGTAAACAATAGTTTTCTTATTTTTGTTTGCATCATCATTAATCACATACTTTATCAATTTCGAAACTATTTTTTTCTAGTAAGGCATATTTTTTTAGTTAAGGCCGAAACCCGTTGATGCGGATACGACATCACACAATCCGTAAGGATTTATTACGATGTCGGGATGCGGAGGGAATCAAGTCGAGTCCTTTTTTTAATTCAAGTGTCGATCCACTAGATTCGATACCAATTTAATAAATCGATGTCGAATTTAAACGATCTAGTCAACAAATCCGACTAGTACGATTTTCGTTGATGCTAGAAATAGTGATCGTAATTCGCAATAATTAATTCCGACACTACAGAACGCGAAGACAATTTATTTCGTTTTAGTTGATTTAAAACGACTTACAAATTTTCTTTCTAGATTTCGCTCTAAATATTCCATATCGATTCAATAATCGAATATCGGATAGGACAAGTATCCAAATCAGAATCGAGCATAAATCGTACAATATTTCTTCCCGATTCAATAAAAATCATCATTCCAAGGATGCGATACCGACTCCGTAGTCGAATATCTAATCTAACGAAATAAATCAAAAAAGACAAAAGTGCCCTCCATGCGAGTCGCGCGGATATCATGCGAGGTGCGCGGGTGTCATGCGAGTCGCGCGGATCTCATGCGAATCGCGCGCCTGTGAAAGTCGCGCGAAATTCATACAAGTCGCGCGATTGCCTAGAAATTGTGACACAAAAGGATTTTTTTAGTTTAATTTTAAAACGACTTATATCATCTTTTCTAAACTCGCTCCTAATATTTGATATTGATTCCACAATCAAATATCGAATATGACGAGCATCAAAATTTTAAAGTCGAGTATAAATCATACCATATTTTTACACGAGTTAGCAAAATTATCGATTTTCCAAAATCATGCATCATGTTTACATTGTCTTATAGCATTCTATATTTTCGCAAACTGTTATTATCGTTATTATCGTTACTAACCGTTCGTCCTATTTTTTCGATTTATCTCCGTTATTCATTTTATTGTACTAAAATGAACCCGCATGCTAAACCCTACTTTGACGTTAAATTTAGATGCATTAAATCGACTAGCAAACCATTCAATTATTCGCATGTTTAGCCAAAACACTCTTTGCATATCATTCAACTGTCGAACAAACGCGTGTACACCAAAAACGAACGATATCTTAGTAAAGGCCGCTTAGTGCGGGCGGGGTTGGGTGTTCTTTGTGAACTTCCCAACACGTACCCTCACCCCTTACTCGGAACCATGGTTTCCGGATGTCCGAATCCATTGGCATACGAGAGTCATTCAATACTCGATTACAGATAATGTCGGTATTGGTATCGCAATGCTAAGGGACGAACCCAATAAACTCTGAAATCGGAATGCGCCATACTTTGTGCATGGCCCACTACGACATAGAGTGGGTTCGAACGGGCCGAAACTCCCAGTAAGTTCGGTGGCGACTCCTACTTCGATTTAAATTTCAACTTGAGATCCATCTCACATGAGAATCATTCGCCTCCCCAAACCCGCGCGTGCCCGCGTCGGGGTGGACCTATGTCATGTCCACACGGACGCAAACGTGCTTCTACGCGCTCGGATGTGGGTTCGAAACCATTAGTTTCTGGCTTGGACTTTTTACGGAGTACAAATCTCAAAAAACGGACCTCAAATTCAGGCCCTGTGGGTCATTTCCAATCAAATAAGACTAATTTGGGTCAAAACCGACACCGAAAATAAAACCGTCTTTTAGCGACTGGGTCAAATTCCGGCCAAAGCCGTTTCTGAGAGCAAACCCGCGGTCCTCTTTCAGGTGGGCCACTCGATCAAGTCCATCAGGGCACTTGATCGAGTAACCCTAAACAAGGAGAGGGAGCAATTGTCTATATAAACACCCTCTTGCATGCACAATTCAACACTTTACAAAACCCTAACACATATAGAAACAACTTAAACCTAAGAGAACCCTAATCAATTCTACATCCTAATTACTACCCTAAACCCTAGCAATCTAGGAACCCTAAACCACCATAACTCAACCTTCATAAAGCTCGAAACTCCCGTCCTAAAGCCACAACGAAACGAGTTCCATCCGAGACAAGAAGCATGTACGTTGAGGGTGCAAAATCCCGTCCTTTTCTCTTCTCCTTTCTATCCTCGTGTCGTCCGCGCGTCGTCGTCGTCATTGTCGTTTTTTTTTTTTTTTTTTCAGTTTTTTATTTTTATCGTCTTGTCTATACTATCGGTAATAAATACTAGTATAAAAACATTAAAATACTTATGGATTCGTGTCGAGTGCGAATGATGACGGGATAAGGAAATCCGAATATACGAGGGTGTTTCACCCGACGTTGCCGGTCTCTTATCCCGACACCCCTAGCGCTTGATTGTTGAAGTAAGTCAACGTAAACAATAGTTTTCTTATTTTTGTTTGCATCATCATTAATCACATACTTTATCAATTTCGAAACTATTTTTTTCAAGTAAGGCATATTTTTTTAGTTAAGGCCGAAACCCGTTGATGCGGATACGACATCACACAATCCGTAAGGATTTATTACGATGTCGGGATGCGGAGGGAATCAAGTCGAGTCCTTTTTTTAATTCAAGTGTCGATCCACTAGATTCGATACCAATTTAATAAATCGATGTCGAATTTAAACGATCTAGTCAACAAATCCGACTAGTACGATTTTCGTTGATGCTAGAAATAGTGATCGTAATTCGCAATAATTAATTCCGACACTACAGAACGCGAAGACAATTTATTTCGTTTTAGTTGATTTAAAACGACTTACAAATTTTCTTTCTAGATTTCGCTCTAAATATTCAATATCGATTCAATAATCGAATATCGGATAGGACAAGTATCCAAATCAGAATCGAGCATAAATCGTACAATATTTCTGCCCGATTCAATAAAAATCATCATTCCAAGGATGCGATACCGACTCCGTAGTCGAATATCTAATCTAACGAAATAAATCAAAAAAGACAAAAGTGCCCTCCATGCGAGTCGCGCAGATATCATGCGAGTCGCGCGGGTGTCATGCGAGTCGCGCGGATCTCATGCGAATCGCGCGCCTGTGAAAGTCGCGCGAAATTCATACAAGTCGCGCGATTGCCTAGAAATTGTGACACAAAAGGATTTTTTTAGTTTAATTTTAAAACGACTTATATCATCTTTTCTAAACTCGCTCCTAATATTTGATATTGATTCCACAATCAAATATCGAATATGACGAGCATCAAAATTTTAAAGTCGAGTATAAATCATACCATATTTTTACACGAGTTAGCAAAATTATCGATTTTCCAAAATCATGCATCATGTTTACATTGTCTTATAGCATTCTATATTTTCGCAAACTGTTATTATCGTTATTATCGTTACTAACCGTTCGTCCTATTTTTTCGATTTATCTCCGTTATTCATTTTATTGTACTGAAATGAACCCGCATGCTAAACCCTACTTTGACGTTAAATTTAGATGCATTAAATCGACTAGCAAACCATTCAATTATTCGAATGTTTAGCCAAAACACTCTTTGCATATCATTCAACTGTCGAACAAACGCGTGTACACCAAAAACGAACGATATCTTAGTAAAGGCCGCTTAGTGCGGGCGGGGTTGGGTGTTCTTTGTGAACTTCCCAACACGTACCCTCACCCCTTACTCGGAACCATGGTTTCCGGATGTCCGAATCCATTGGCATACGAGAGTCATTCAATACTCGATTACAGATAATGTCGGTATTGGTATCGCAATGCTAAGGGACGAACCTAATAAACTCTGAAATCGGAATGCGCCGTACTTTGTGCATGGCCCACTACGACATAGAGTGGGTTCGAACGGGCCCAAACTCCCAGTAAGTTCGGTGGCGACTCCTACTTCGATTTAAATTTCAACTCGAGATCCATCTCACATGATATTCATTCGCCTCCCCAAACCCGCGCGTGACCGCGTCGGGGTGGACCTATGTCATGTCCACACGGCCGCAAACGTGTTTCTACGCGCTCGGATGTGGGTTCGAAACCATTAGTTTCAGGCTTGAACTTTTTACGGAGTACAAATCTCAAAAAACGGACCTCAAATTCAGGCCCAGTGGGTCATTTCCAATCAAATAAGACTAATTTGGGTCAAAACCGACACCGAAAATAAAACCGTCTTTTAGCAACTGGGTCAAAATCCGGCCAAAGCCGTTTCCGAGAGCAAACCCGCGGTCCTCTTTCAGGTGGACCACTCAATCAAGTCCATCAGGGCACTTGATCGAGTAACCCTAAACAAGGAGGGGGAGCAATTGTCTATATAAACACCCTCTTGCATGCACAATTCAACACTTTACAAAACCCTAACACATATAGACACAACTTAAACCTAAGAGAACCCTAATCAATTCTACATCCTAATTACTGCCCTAAACCCTAGCAATCTAGGAACCCTAAACCACCATAACTCAACCTTCATAAACCTCGAAACTCCCGTCCTAAAGCCACAACGAAACGAGTTCCATCCGAGACAAGAAACATGTACGTTGAGGGTGCAAAATCCCGTCCTTTTCTCTTCTCCTTTCTTTCCTCGTGTCGTCCGCGCGTCGTCGTCGTCATTGTCGTTTTTTTTTTTCAGTTTTTTTTTTATCGTCTTGTCTATACTATCGGTAATAAATACTAGTATAAAAACATTAAAATACTTATGGATTCGTGTCGAGTGCGAATGATGACGGGATAAGGAAATCCGAATATACGAGGGTGTTTCACCCGACGTTGCCGGTCTCTTATCCCGACACCCCTAGCGCTTGATTGTTGAAGTAAGTCAACGTAAACAATAGTTTTCTTATTTTTGTTTGCATCATCATTAATCACATACTTTATCAATTTCGAAACTATTTTTTTCAAGTAAGGCATATTTTTTTAGTTAAGGCCGAAACCCGTTGATGCGGATACGACATCACACAATCCGTAAGGATTTATTACGATGTCGGGATGCGGAGGGAATCAAGTCGAGTCCTTTTTTTAATTCAAGTGTCGATCCACTAGATTCGATACCAATTTAATAAATCGATGTCGAATTTAAACGATCTAGTCAACAAATCCGACTAGTACGATTTTCGTTGATGCTAGAAATAGTGATCGTAATTCGCAATAATTAATTCCGACACTACAGAACGCGAAGATAATTTATTTCGTTTTAGTTGATTTAAAACGACTTACAAATTTTCTTTCTAGATTTCGCTCTAAATATTCAATATCGATTCAATAATCGAATATCGGATAGGACAAGTATCCAAATCAGAATCGAGCATAAATCGTACAATATTTCTGCCCGATTCAATAAAAATCATCATTCCAAGGATGCGATACCGACTCCGTAGTCGAATATCTAATCTAACGAAATAAATCAAAAAAGACAAAAGTGCCCTCCATGCGAGTCGCGCAGATATCATGCGAGTCGCGCGGGTGTCATGCGAGTCGCGCGGATCTCATGCGAATCGCGCGCCTGTGAAAGTCGCGCGAAATTCATACAAGTCGCGCGATTGCCTAGAAATTGTGACACAAAAGGATTTTTTTAGTTTAATTTTAAAACGACTTATATCATCTTTTCTAAACTCGCTCCTAATATTTGATATTGATTCCACAATCAAATATCGAATATGACGAGCATCAAAATTTTAAAGTCGAGTATAAATCATACCATATTTTTACACGAGTTAGCAAAATTATCGATTTTCCAAAATCATGCATCATGTTTACATTGTCTTATAGCATTCTATATTTTCGCAAACTGTTATTATCGTTATTATCGTTACTAACCGTTCGTCCTATTTTTTCGATTTATCTCCGTTATTCATTTTATTGTACTAAAATGAACCCGCATGCTAAACCCTACTTTGACGTTAAATTTAGATGCATTAAATCGACTAGCAAACCATTCAATTATTCGAATGTTTAGCCAAAACACTCTTTGCATATCATTCAACTGTCGAACAAACGCGTGTACACCAAAAACGAACGATATCTTAGTAAAGGCCGCTTAGTGCGGGCGGGGTTGGGTGTTCTTTGTGAACTTCCCAACACGTACCCTCACCCCTTACTCGGAACCATGGTTTCCGGATGTCCGAATCCATTGGCATACGAGAGTCATTCAATACTCGATTACAGATAATGTCGGTATTGGTATCGCAATGCTAAGGGACGAACCTAATAAACTCTGAAATCGGAATGCGCCGTACTTTGTGCATGGCCCACTACGACATAGAGTGGGTTCGAACGGGCCCAAACTCCCAGTAAGTTCGGTGGCGACTCCTACTTCGATTTAAATTTCAACTCGAGATCCATCTCACATGATATTCATTCGCCTCCCCAAACCCGCGCGTGACCGCGTCGGGGTGGACCTATGTCATGTCCACACGGCCGCAAACGTGTTTCTACGCGCTCGGATGTGGGTTCGAAACCATTAGTTTCAGGCTTGAACTTTTTACGGAGTACAAATCTCAAAAAACGGACCTCAAATTCAGGCCCAGTGTGTCATTTCCAATCAAATAAGACTAATTTGGGTCAAAACCGACACCGAAAATAAAACCGTCTTTTAGCAACTGGGTCAAAATCCGGCCAAAGCCGTTTCCGAGAGCAAACCCGCGGTCCTCTTTCAGGTGGACCACTCAATCAAGTCCATCAGGGCACTTGATCGAGTAACCCTAAACAAGGAGGGGGAGCAATTGTCTATATAAACACCCTCTTGCATGCACAATTCAACACTTTACAAAACCCTAACACATATAGACACAACTTAAACCTAAGAGAACCCTAATCAATTCTACATCCTAATTACTGCCCTAAACCCTAGCAATCTAGGAACCCTAAACCACCATAACTCAACCTTCATAAACCTCGAAACTCCCGTCCTAAAGCCACAACGAAACGAGTTCCATCCGAGACAAGAAACATGTACGTTGAGGGTGCAAAATCCCGTCCTTTTCTCTTCTCCTTTCTTTCCTCGTGTCGTCCGCGCGTCGTCGTCGTCATTGTCGTTTTTTTTTTCAGTTTTTTTTTTATCGTCTTGTCTATACTATCGGTAATAAATACTAGTATAAAAACATTAAAATACTTATGGATTCGTGTCGAGTGCGAATGATGACGGGATAAGGAAATCCGAATATACGAGGGTGTTTCACCCGACGTTGCCGGTCTCTTATCCCGACACCCCTAGCGCTTGATTGTTGAAGTAAGTCAACGTAAACAATAGTTTTCTTATTTTTGTTTGCATCATCATTAATCACATACTTTATCAATTTCGAAACTATTTTTTTCAAGTAAGGCATATTTTTTTAGTTAAGGCCGAAACCCGTTGATGCGGATACGACATCACACAATCCGTAAGGATTTATTACGATGTCGGGATGCGGAGGGAATCAAGTCGAGTCCTTTTTTTAATTCAAGTGTCGATCCACTAGATTCGATACCAATTTAATAAATCGATGTCGAATTTAAACGATCTAGTCAACAAATCCGACTAGTACGATTTTCGTTGATGCTAGAAATAGTGATCGTAATTCGCAATAATTAATTCCGACACTACAGAACGCGAAGACAATTTATTTCGTTTTAGTTGATTTAAAACGACTTACAAATTTTCTTTCTAGATTTCGCTCTAAATATTCAATATCGATTCAATAATCGAATATCGGATAGGACAAGTATCCAAATCAGAATCGAGCATAAATCGTACAATATTTCTGCCCGATTCAATAAAAATCATCATTCCAAGGATGCGATACCGACTCCGTAGTCGAATATCTAATCTAACGAAATAAATCAAAAAAGACAAAAGTGCCCTCCATGCGAGTCGCGCGGATATCATGCGAGTCGCGCGGGTGTCATGCGAGTCGCGCGGATCTCATGCGAATCGCGCGCCTGTGAAAGTCGCGCGAAATTCATACAAGTCGCGCGATTGCCTAGAAATTGTGACACAAAAGGATTTTTTTAGTTTAATTTTAAAACGACTTATATCATCTTTTCTAAACTCGCTCCTAATATTTGATATTGATTCCACAATCAAATATCGAATATGACGAGCATCAAAATTTTAAAGTCGAGTATAAATCATACCATATTTTTACACGAGTTAGCAAAATTATCGATTTTCCAAAATCATGCATCATGTTTACATTGTCTTATAGCATTCTATATTTTCGCAAACTGTTATTATCGTTATTATCGTTACTAACCGTTCGTCCTATTTTTTCGATTTATCTCCGTTATTCATTTTATTGTACTAAAATGAACCCGCATGCTAAACCCTACTTTGACGTTAAATTTAGATGCATTAAATCGACTAGCAAACCATTCAATTATTCGAATGTTTAGCCAAAACACTCTTTGCATATCATTCAACTGTCGAACAAACGCGTGTACACCAAAAACGAACGATATCTTAGTAAAGGCCGCTTAGTGCGGGCGGGGTTGGGTGTTCTTTGTGAACTTCCCAACACGTACCCTCACCCCTTACTCGGAACCATGGTTTCCGGATGTCCGAATCCATTGGCATACGAGAGTCATTCAATACTCGATTACAGATAATGTCGGTATTGGTATCGCAATGCTAAGGAACGAACCTAATAAACTCTGAAATCGGAATGCGCCGTACTTTGTGCATGGCCCACTACGACATAGAGTGGGTTCGAACGGGCCCAAACTCCCAGTAAGTTCGGTGGCGACTCCTACTTCGATTTAAATTTCAACTCGAGATCCATCTCACATGATATTCATTCGCCTCCCCAAACCCGCGCGTGACCGCGTCGGGGTGGACCTATGTCATGTCCACACGGCCGCAAACGTGTTTCTACGCGCTCGGATGTGGGTTCGAAACCATTAGTTTCAGGCTTGAACTTTTTACGGAGTACAAATCTCAAAAAACGGACCTCAAATTCAGGCCCAGTGGGTCATTTCCAATCAAATAAGACTAATTTGGGTCAAAACCGACACCGAAAATAAAACCGTCTTTTCGCAACTGGGTCAAAATCCGGCCAAAGCCGTTTCCGAGAGCAAACCCGCGGTCCTCTTTCAGGTGGACCACTCAATCAAGTCCATCAGGGCACTTGATCGAGTAACCCTAAACAAGGAGGGGGAGCAATTGTCTATATAAACACCCTCTTGCATGCACAATTCAACACTTTACAAAACCCTAACACATATAGACACAACTTAAACCTAAGAGAACCCTAATCAATTCTACATCCTAATTACTGCCCTAAACCCTAGCAATCTAGGAACCCTAAACCACCATAACTCAACCTTCATAAACCTCGAAACTCCCGTCCTAAAGCCACAACGAAACGAGTTCCATCCGAGACAAGAAACATGTACGTTGAGGGTGCAAAATCCCGTCCTTTTCTCTTCTCCTTTCTTTCCTCGTGTCGTCCGCGCGTCGTCGTCGTCATTGTCGTTTTTTTTTTCAGTTTTTTTTTTATCGTCTTGTCTATACTATCGGTAATAAATACTAGTATAAAAACATTAAAATACTTATGGATTCGTGTCGAGTGCGAATGATGACGGGATAAGGAAATCCGAATATACGAGGGTGTTTCACCCGACGTTGCCGGTCTCTTATCCCGACACCCCTAGCGCTTGATTGTTGAAGTAAGTCAACGTAAACAATAGTTTTCTTATTTTTGTTTGCATCATCATTAATCACATACTTTATCAATTTCGAAACTATTTTTTTCAAGTAAGGCATCTTTTTTTAGTTAAGGCCGAAACCCGTTGATGCGGATACGACATCACACAATCCGTAAGGATTTATTACGATGTCGGGATGCGGAGGGAATCAAGTCGAGTCCTTTTTTTAATTCAAGTGTCGATCCACTAGATTCGATACCAATTTAATAAATCGATGTCGAATTTAAACGATCTAGTCAACAAATCCGACTAGTACGATTTTCGTTGATGCTAGAAATAGTGATCGTAATTCGCAATAATTAATTCCGACACTACAGAACGCGAAGACAATTTATTTCGTTTTAGTTGATTTAAAATGACTTACAAATTTTCTTTCTAGATTTCGCTCTAAATATTCAATATCGATTCAATAATCGAATATCGGATAGGACAAGTATCCAAATCAGAATCGAGCATAAATCGTACAATATTTCTGCCCGATTCAATAAAAATCATCATTCCAAGGATGCGATACCGACTCCGTAGTCGAATATCTAATCTAAGGAAATAAATCAAAAAAGACAAAAGTGCCCTCCATGCGAGTCGCGCGGATATCATGCGAGTCGCGCGGGTGTCATGCGAGTCGCGCGGATCTCATGCGAATCGCGCGCCTGTGAAAGTCGCGCGAAATTCATACAAGTCGCGCGATTGCCTAGAAATTGTGACACAAAAGGATTTTTTTAGTTTAATTTTAAAACGACTTATATCATCTTTTCTAAACTCGCTCCTAATATTTGATATTGATTCCACAATCAAATATCGAATATGACGAGCATCAAAATTTTAAAGTCGAGTATAAATCATACCATATTTTTACACGAGTTAGCAAAATTATCGATTTTCCAAAATCATGCATCATGTTTACATTGTCTTATAGCATTCTATATTTTCGCAAACTGTTATTATCGTTACTAACCGTTCGTCCTATTTTTTCGATTTATCTCCGTTATTCATTTTATTGTACTAAAATGAACCCGCATGCTAAACCCTACTTTGACGTTAAATTTAGATGCATTAAATCGACTAGCAAACCATTCAATTATTCGAATGTTTAGCCAAAACACTCTTTGCATATCATTCAACTGTCGAACAAACGCGTGTACACCAAAAACGAACGATATCTTAGTAAAGGCCGCTTAGTGCGGGCGGGGTTGGGTGTTCTTTGTGAACTTCCCAACACGTACCCTCACCCCTTACTCGGAACCATGGTTTCCGGATGTCCGAATCCATTGGCATACGAGAGTCATTCAATACTCGATTACAGATAATGTCGGTATTGGTATCGCAATGCTAAGGAACGAACCTAATAAACTCTGAAATCGGAATGCGCCGTACTTTGTGCATGGCCCACTACGACATAGAGTGGGTTCGAACGGGCCCAAACTCCCAGTAAGTTCGGTGGCGACTCCTACTTCGATTTAAATTTCAACTCGAGATCCATCTCACATGATATTCATTCGCCTCCCCAAACCCGCGCGTGACCGCGTCGGGGTGGACCTATGTCATGTCCACACGGCCGCAAACGTGTTTCTACGCGCTCGGATGTGGGTTCGAAACCATTAGTTTCAGGCTTGAACTTTTTACGGAGTACAAATCTCAAAAAACGGACCTCAAATTCAGGCCCAGTGGGTCATTTCCAATCAAATAAGACTAATTTGGGTCAAAACCGACACCGAAAATAAAACCGTCTTTTCGCAACTGGGTCAAAATCCGGCCAAAGCCGTTTCCGAGAGCAAACCCGCGGTCCTCTTTCAGGTGGACCACTCAATCAAGTCCATCAGGGCACTTGATCGAGTAACCCTAAACAAGGAGGGGGAGCAATTGTCTATATAAACACCCTCTTGCATGCACAATTCAACACTTTACAAAACCCTAACACATATAGACACAACTTAAACCTAAGAGAACCCTAATCAATTCTACATCCTAATTACTGCCCTAAACCCTAGCAATCTAGGAACCCTAAACCACCATAACTCAACCTTCATAAACCTCGAAACTCCCGTCCTAAAGCCACAACGAAACGAGTTCCATCCGAGACAAGAAACATGTACGTTGAGGGTGCAAAATCCCGTCCTTTTCTCTTCTCCTTTCTTTCCTCGTGTCGTCCGCGCGTCGTCGTCGTCATTGTCGTTTTTTTTTTCAGTTTTTTTTTTATCGTCTTGTCTATACTATCGGTAATAAATACTAGTATAAAAACATTAAAATACTTATGGATTCGTGTCGAGTGCGAATGATGACGGGATAAGGAAATCCGAATATACGAGGGTGTTTCACCCGACGTTGCCGGTCTCTTATCCCGACACCCCTAGCGCTTGATTGTTGAAGTAAGTCAACGTAAACAATAGTTTTCTTATTTTTGTTTGCATCATCATTAATCACATACTTTATCAATTTCGAAACTATTTTTTTCAAGTAAGGCATCTTTTTTTAGTTAAGGCCGAAACCCGTTGATGCGGATACGACATCACACAATCCGTAAGGATTTATTACGATGTCGGGATGCGGAGGGAATCAAGTCGAGTCCTTTTTTTAATTCAAGTGTCGATCCACTAGATTCGATACCAATTTAATAAATCGATGTCGAATTTAAACGATCTAGTCAACAAATCCGACTAGTACGATTTTCGTTGATGCTAGAAATAGTGATCGTAATTCGCAATAATTAATTCCGACACTACAGAACGCGAAGACAATTTATTTCGTTTTAGTTGATTTAAAATGACTTACAAATTTTCTTTCTAGATTTCGCTCTAAATATTCAATATCGATTCAATAATCGAATATCGGATAGGACAAGTATCCAAATCAGAATCGAGCATAAATCGTACAATATTTCTGCCCGATTCAATAAAAATCATCATTCCAAGGATGCGATACCGACTCCGTAGTCGAATATCTAATCTAATGAAATAAATCAAAAAAGACAAAAGTGCCCTCCATGCGAGTCGCGCGGATATCATGCGAGTCGCGCGGGTGTCATGCGAGTCGCGCGGATCTCATGCGAATCGCGCGCCTGTGAAAGTCGCGCGAAATTCATACAAGTCGCGCGATTGCCTAGAAATTGTGACACAAAAGGATTTTTTTAGTTTAATTTTAAAACGACTTATATCATCTTTTCTAAACTCGCTCCTAATATTTGATATTGATTCCACAATCAAATATCGAATATGACGAGCATCAAAATTTTAAAGTCGAGTATAAATCATACCATATTTTTACACGAGTTAGCAAAATTATCGATTTTCCAAAATCATGCATCATGTTTACATTGTCTTATAGCATTCTATATTTTCGCAAACTGTTATTATCGTTACTAACCGTTCGTCCTATTTTTTCGATTTATCTCCGTTATTCATTTTATTGTACTAAAATGAACCCGCATGCTAAACCCTACTTTGACGTTAAATTTAGATGCATTAAATCGACTAGCAAACCATTCAATTATTCGAATGTTTAGCCAAAACACTCTTTGCATATCATTCAACTGTCGAACAAACGCGTGTACACCAAAAACGAACGATATCTTAGTAAAGGCCGCTTAGTGCGGGCGGGGTTGGGTGTTCTTTGTGAACTTCCCAACACGTACCCTCACCCCTTACTCGGAACCATGGTTTCCGGTTGTCCGAATCCATTGGCATACGAGAGTCATTCAATACTCGATTACAGATAATGTCGGTATTGGTATCGCAATGCTAAGGGACGAACCTAATAAACTCTGAAATCGGAATGCGCCGTACTTTGTGCATGGCCCACTACGACATAGAGTGGGTTCGAACGGGCCCAAACTCCCAGTAAGTTCGGTGGCGACTCCTACTTCGATTTAAATTTCAACTCGAGATCCATCTCACATGATATTCATTCGCCTCCCCAAACCCGCGCGTGCCCGCGTCGGGGTGGACCTATGTCATGTCCACACGGCCGCAAACGTGTTTCTACGCGCTCGGATGTGGGTTCGAAACCATTAGTTTCAGGCTTGAACTTTTTACGGAGTACAAATCTCAAAAAACGGACCTCAAATTCAGGCCCAGTGGGTCATTTCCAATCAAATAAGACTAATTTGGGTCAAAACCGACACCGAAAATAAAACCGTCTTTTAGCAACTGGGTCAAAATCCGGCCAAAGCCGTTTCCGAGAGCAAACCCGCGGTCCTCTTTCAGGTGGACCACTCAATCAAGTCCATCAGGGCACTTGATCGAGTAACCCTAAACAAGGAGGGGGAGCAATTGTCTATATAAACACCCTCTTGCATGCACAATTCAACACTTTACAAAACCCTAACACATATAGACACAACTTAAACCTAAGAGAACCCTAATCAATTCTACATCCTAATTACTGCCCTAAACCCTAGCAATCTAGGAACCCTAAACCACCATAACTCAACCTTCATAAACCTCGAAACTCCCGTCCTAAAGCCACAACGAAACGAGTTCCATCCGAGACAAGAAACATGTACGTTGAGGGTGCAAAATCCCGTCCTTTTCTCTTCTCCTTTCTTTCCTCGTGTCGTCCGCGCGTCGTCGTCGTCATTGTCGTTTTTTTTTTCAGTTTTTTTTTTATCGTCTTGTCTATACTATCAGTAATAAATACTAGTATAAAAACATTAAAATACTTATGGATTCGTGTCGAGTGCGAATGATGACGGGATAAGGAAATCCGAATATACGAGGGTGTTTCACCCGACGTTGCCGGTCTCTTATCCCGACACCCCTAGCGCTTGATTGTTGAAGTAAGTCAACGTAAACAATAGTTTTCTTATTTTTGTTTGCATCATCATTAATCACATACTTTATCAATTTCGAAACTATTTTTTTCAAGTAAGGCATCTTTTTTTAGTTAAGGCCGAAACCCGTTGATGCGGATACGACATCACACAATCCGTAAGGATTTATTACGATGTCGGGATGCGGAGGGAATCAAGTCGAGTCCTTTTTTTAATTCAAGTGTCGATCCACTAGATTCGATACCAATTTAATAAATCGATGTCGAATTTAAACGATCTAGTCAACAAATCCGACTAGTACGATTTTCGTTGATGCTAGAAATAGTGATCGTAATTCGCAATAATTAATTCCGACACTACAGAACGCGAAGACAATTTATTTCGTTTTAGTTGATTTAAAATGACTTACAAATTTTCTTTCTAGATTTCGCTCTAAATATTCAATATCGATTCAATAATCGAATATCGGATAGGACAAGTATCCAAATCAGAATCGAGCATAAATCGTACAATATTTCTGCCCGATTCAATAAAAATCATCATTCCAAGGATGCGATACCGACTCCGTAGTCGAATATCTAATCTAATGAAATAAATCAAAAAAGACAAAAGTGCCCTCCATGCGAGTCGCGCGGATATCATGCGAGTCGCGCGGGTGTCATGCGAGTCGCGCGGATCTCATGCGAATCGCGCGCCTGTGAAAGTCGCGCGAAATTCATACAAGTCGCGCGATTGCCTAGAAATTGTGACACAAAAGGATTTTTTTAGTTTAATTTTAAAACGACTTATATCATCTTTTCTAAACTCGCTCCTAATATTTGATATTGATTCCACAATCAAATATCGAATATGACGAGCATCAAAATTTTAAAGTCGAGTATAAATCATACCATATTTTTACACGAGTTAGCAAAATTATCGATTTTCCAAAATCATGCATCATGTTTACATTGTCTTATAGCATTCTATATTTTCGCAAACTGTTATTATCGTTACTAACCGTTCGTCCTATTTTTTCGATTTATCTCCGTTATTCATTTTATTGTACTAAAATGAACCCGCATGCTAAACCCTACTTTGACGTTAAATTTAGATGCATTAAATCGACTAGCAAACCATTCAATTATTCGAATGTTTAGCCAAAACACTCTTTGCATATCATTCAACTGTCGAACAAACGCGTGTACACCAAAAACGAACGATATCTTAGTAAAGGCCGCTTAGTGCGGGCGGGGTTGGGTGTTCTTTGTGAACTTCCCAACACGTACCCTCACCCCTTACTCGGAACCATGGTTTCCGGTTGTCCGAATCCATTGGCATACGAGAGTCATTCAATACTCGATTACAGATAATGTCGGTATTGGTATCGCAATGCTAAGGGACGAACCTAATAAACTCTGAAATCGGAATGCGCCGTACTTTGTGCATGGCCCACTACGACATAGAGTGGGTTCGAACGGGCCCAAACTCCCAGTAAGTTCGGTGGCGACTCCTACTTCGATTTAAATTTCAACTCGAGATCCATCTCACATGATATTCATTCGCCTCCCCAAACCCGCGCGTGCCCGCGTCGGGGTGGACCTATGTCATGTCCACACGGCCGCAAACGTGTTTCTACGCGCTCGGATGTGGGTTCGAAACCATTAGTTTCAGGCTTGAACTTTTTACGGAGTACAAATCTCAAAAAACGGACCTCAAATTCAGGCCCAGTGGGTCATTTCCAATCAAATAAGACTAATTTGGGTCAAAACCGACACCGAAAATAAAACCGTCTTTTAGCAACTGGGTCAAAATCCGGCCAAAGCCGTTTCCGAGAGCAAACCCGCGGTCCTCTTTCAGGTGGACCACTCAATCAAGTCCATCAGGGCACTTGATCGAGTAACCCTAAACAAGGAGGGGGAGCAATTGTCTATATAAACACCCTCTTGCATGCACAATTCAACACTTTACAAAACCCTAACACATATAGACACAACTTAAACCTAAGAGAACCCTAATCAATTCTACATCCTAATTACTGCCCTAAACCCTAGCAATCTAGGAACCCTAAACCACCATAACTCAACCTTCATAAACCTCGAAACTCCCGTCCTAAAGCCACAACGAAACGAGTTCCATCCGAGACAAGAAACATGTACGTTGAGGGTGCAAAATCCCGTCCTTTTCTCTTCTCCTTTCTTTCCTCGTGTCGTCCGCGCGTCGTCGTCGTCATTGTCGTTTTTTTTTTCAGTTTTTTTTTTATCGTCTTGTCTATACTATCGGTAATAAATACTAGTATAAAAACATTAAAATACTTATGGATTCGTGTCGAGTGCGAATGATGACGGGATAAGGAAATCCGAATATACGAGGGTGTTTCACCCGACGTTGCCGGTCTCTTATCCCGACACCCCTAGCGCTTGATTGTTGAAGTAAGTCAACGTAAACAATAGTTTTCTTATTTTTGTTTGCATCATCATTAATCACATACTTTATCAATTTCGAAACTATTTTTTTCAAGTAAGGCATCTTTTTTTAGTTAAGGCCGAAACCCGTTGATGCGGATCCGACATCACACAATCCGTAAGGATTTATTACGATGTCGGGATGCGAAGGGAATCAAGTCGAGTCCTTTTTTTAATTCAAGTGTCGATCTACTAGATTCGATACCAATTCAATAAATCGATGTCGAATTTAAACGATCTAGTCAACAAATCCCACTAGTATGATTTTCGTTGATGTTAAAATAGTGATCGTAATTCGCAATAATTAATTCCGACACTACAAAACGCGAAGACAATTTATTTCGTTTTAGTTGATTTAAAACGACTTACAAATTTTCTTTCTAGATTTCGCTCTAAATATTCAATATCGATTCAATAATCGAATATCGGATAGGACAAGTATCCAAATCAGAATCGAGCATAAATCGTACAATATTTCTGCCCGATTCAATAAAAATCATCATTCCAAGGATGCGATACCGACTCCGTAGTCGAATATCTAATCTAACGAAATAAATCAAAAAAGACAAAAGTGCCCTCCATGCGAGTCGCGCGGATATCATGCGAGTCGCGCGGGTGTCATGCGAGTCGCGCGGATCTCGTGCGAATCGCGCGCCTGTGAAAGTCGCGCGAAATTCATACAAGTCGCGCGATTGCCTAGAAATTGTGACACAAAAGGATTTTTTTAGTTTAATTTTAAAACGACTTATATCATCTTTTCTAAACTCGCTCCTAATATTTGATATTGATTCCACAATCAAATATCGAATATGACGAGCATCAAAATTTTAAAGTCGAGTATAAATCATACCATATTTTTACACGAGTTAGCAAAATTATCGATTTTCCAAAATCATGCATCATGTTTACATTGTCTTATAGCATTCTATATTTTCGCAAACTGTTATTATCGTTACTAACCGTTCGTCCTATTTTTTCGATTTATCTCCGTTATTCATTTTATTGTACTAAAATGAACCCGCATGCTAAACCCTACTTTGACGTTAAATTTAGATGCATTAAATCGACTAGCAAACCATTCAATTATTCGAATGTTTAGCCAAAACACTCTTTGCATATCATTCAACTGTCGAACAAACGCGTGTACACCAAAAACGAACGATATCTTAGTAAAGGCCGCTTAGTGCGGGCGGGGTTGGGTGTTCTTTGTGAACTTCCCAACACGTACCCTCACCCCTTACTCGGAACCATGGTTTCCGGTTGTCCGAATCCATTGGCATACGAGAGTCATTCAATACTCGATTACAGATAATGTCGGTATTGGTATCGCAATGCTAAGGGACGAACCTAATAAACTCTGAAATCGGAATGCGCCGTACTTTGTGCATGGCCCACTACGACATAGAGTGGGTTCGAACGGGCCCAAACTCCCAGTAAGTTCGGTGGCGACTCCTACTTCGATTTAAATTTCAACTCGAGATCCATCTCACATGATATTCATTCGCCTCCCCAAACCCGCGCGTGCCCGCGTCGGGGTGGACCTATGTCATGTCCACACGGCCGCAAACGTGTTTCTACGCGCTCGGATGTGGGTTCGAAACCATTAGTTTCAGGCTTGAACTTTTTACGGAGTACAAATCTCAAAAAACGGACCTCAAATTCAGGCCCAGTGGGTCATTTCCAATCAAATAAGACTAATTTGGGTCAAAACCGACACCGAAAATAAAACCGTCTTTTAGCAACTGGGTCAAAATCCGGCCAAAGCCGTTTCCGAGAGCAAACCCGCGGTCCTCTTTCAGGTGGACCACTCAATCAAGTCCATCAGGGCACTTGATCGAGTAACCCTAAACAAGGAGGGGGAGCAATTGTCTATATAAACACCCTCTTGCATGCACAATTCAACACTTTACAAAACCCTAACACATATAGACACAACTTAAACCTAAGAGAACCCTAATCAATTCTACATCCTAATTACTGCCCTAAACCCTAGCAATCTAGGAACCCTAAACCACCATAACTCAACCTTCATAAACCTCGAAACTCCCGTCCTAAAGCCACAACGAAACGAGTTCCATCCGAGACAAGAAACATGTACGTTGAGGGTGCAAAATCCCGTCCTTTTCTCTTCTCCTTTCTTTCCTCGTGTCGTCCGCGCGTCGTCGTCGTCATTGTCGTTTTTTTTTTCAGTTTTTTTTTTATCGTCTTGTCTATACTATCGGTAATAAATACTAGTATAAAAACATTAAAATACTTATGGATTCGTGTCGAGTGCGAATGATGACGGGATAAGGAAATCCGAATATACGAGGGTGTTTCACCCGACGTTGCCGGTCTCTTATCCCGACACCCCTAGCGCTTGATTGTTGAAGTAAGTCAACGTAAACAATAGTTTTCTTATTTTTGTTTGCATCATCATTAATCACATACTTTATCAATTTCGAAACTATTTTTTTCAAGTAAGGCATCTTTTTTTAGTTAAGGCCGAAACCCGTTGATGCGGATCCGACATCACACAATCCGTAAGGATTTATTACGATGTCGGGATGCGAAGGGAATCAAGTCGAGTCCTTTTTTTAATTCAAGTGTCGATCTACTAGATTCGATACCAATTCAATAAATCGATGTCGAATTTAAACGATCTAGTCAACAAATCCCACTAGTATGATTTTCGTTGATGTTAAAATAGTGATCGTAATTCGCAATAATTAATTCCGACACTACAAAACGCGAAGACAATTTATTTCGTTTTAGTTGATTTAAAACGACTTACAAATTTTCTTTCTAGATTTCGCTCTAAATATTCAATATCGATTCAATAATCGAATATCGGATAGGACAAGTATCCAAATCAGAATCGAGCATAAATCGTACAATATTTCTGCCCGATTCAATAAAAATCATCATTCCAAGGATGCGATACCGACTCCGTAGTCGAATATCTAATCTAACGAAATAAATCAAAAAAGACAAAAGTGCCCTCCATGCGAGTCGCGCGGATATCATGCGAGTCGCGCGGGTGTCATGCGAGTCGCGCGGATCTCGTGCGAATCGCGCGCCTGTGAAAGTCGCGCGAAATTCATACAAGTCGCGCGATTGCCTAGAAATTGTGACACAAAAGGATTTTTTTAGTTTAATTTTAAAACGACTTATATCATCTTTTCTAAACTCGCTCCTAATATTTGATATTGATTCCACAATCAAATATCGAATATGACGAGCATCAAAATTTTAAAGTCGAGTATAAATCATACCATATTTTTACACGAGTTAGCAAAATTATCGATTTTCCAAAATCATGCATCATGTTTACATTGTCTTATAGCATTCTATATTTTCGCAAACTGTTATTATCGTTATTATCGTTACTATCCGTTCGTCCTATTTTTTCGATTTATCTCCGTTATTCATTTTATTGTACTAAAATGAACCCGCATGCTATACCCTACTTTGACGTTAAATTTAGATGCATTAAATCGACTAGCAAACCATTCAATTATTCGCATGTTTAGCCAAAACACTCTTTGCATATCATTCAACTGTCGAACAAACGCGTGTACACCAAAAACGAACGATATCTTAGTAAAGGCCGCTTAGTGCGGGCGGGGTTGGGTGTTCTTTGTGAACTTCCCAACACGTACCCTCACCCCTTACTCGAAACCATGGTTTCCGGATGTCCGAATCCATTGGCATACGAGAGTCATTCAATACTCGATTACAGATAATGTCGGTATTGGTATCGCAATGCTAAGGGACGAACCCAATAAACTCTTAAATCGGAATGCGCCGTACTTTGTGCATGGCCCACTACGACATAGAGTGGGTTCGAACGGACCCAAACTCCCAGTAAGTTCGGTGGCGACTCCTACTTCGATTTAAATTTCAACTCGAGATCCATCTCACATGAGATTCATTCGCCTCCCCAAACCCGCGCGTGCCCGCATCGGGGTGGACCTATGTCATGTCCACACGGACGCAAACGTGTTTCTACGCGCTCGGATGTGGGTTCGAAACCATTAGTTTCTGGCTTGGACTTTTTACGGAGTACAAATCTCAAAAAACGGACCTCAAATTCAGGCCCTGTGGGTCATTTCCAATCAAATAAGACTAATTTGGGTCAAAACCGACAGGGAAAATAAAACCGTCTTTTAGCGACTGGGTCAAATTCCGGCCAAAGCCGTTTCCGAGAGCAAACCCGCGGTCCTCTTTCAGGTGGGCCACTCGATCAAGTCCATCAGGGCACTTGATCGAGTAACCCTAAACAAGGAGGGGGAGCAATTGTCTATATAAACACCCTCTTGCATGCACAATTCAACAGTTTACAAAACCCTAACACATATAGACACAACTTAAACCTAAGAGAACCCTAATCAATTCTACATCCTAATTACTGCCCTAAACCCTAGCAATCTAGGAACCCTAAACCACCATAACTCAACCTTCATAAACCTCGAAACTCCCGTCCTAAAGCCACAACGAAACGAGTTCCATCCGAGACAAGAAACATGTACGTTGAGGGTGCAAAATCCCGTCCTTTTCTCTTCTCCTTTCTTTCCTCGTGTCGTCCGCGCGTCGTCGTCGTCATTGTCGTTTTTTTTTTCAGTTTTTTTTTTATCGTCTTGTCTATACTATCGGTAATAAATACTAGTATAAAAACATTAAAATACTTATGGATTCGTGTCGAGTGCGAATGATGACGGGATAAGGAAATCCGAATATACGAGGGTGTTTCACCCGACGTTGCCGGTCTCTTATCCCGACACCCCTAGCGCTTGATTGTTGAAGTAAGTCAACGTAAACAATAGTTTTCTTATTTTTGTTTGCATCATCATTAATCACATACTTTATCAATTTCGAAACTATTTTTTTCAAGTAAGGCATCTTTTTTTAGTTAAGGCCGAAACCCGTTGATGCGGATCCGACATCACACAATCCGTAAGGATTTATTACGATGTCGGGATGCGAAGGGAATCAAGTCGAGTCCTTTTTTTAATTCAAGTGTCGATCTACTAGATTCGATACCAATTCAATAAATCGATGTCGAATTTAAACGATCTAGTCAACAAATCCCACTAGTATGATTTTCGTTGATGTTAAAATAGTGATCGTAATTCGCAATAATTAATTCCGACACTACAAAACGCGAAGACAATTTATTTCGTTTTAGTTGATTTAAAACGACTTACAAATTTTCTTTCTAGATTTCGCTCTAAATATTCAATATCGATTCAATAATCGAATATCGGATAGGACAAGTATCCAAATCAGAATCGAGCATAAATCGTACAATATTTCTGCCCGATTCAATAAAAATCATCATTCCAAGGATGCGATACCGACTCCGTAGTCGAATATCTAATCTAACGAAATAAATCAAAAAAGACAAAAGTGCCCTCCATGCGAGTCGCGCGGATATCATGCGAGTCGCGCGGGTGTCATGCGAGTCGCGCGGATCTCGTGCGAATCGCGCGCCTGTGAAAGTCGCGCGAAATTCATACAAGTCGCGCGATTGCCTAGAAATTGTGACACAAAAGGATTTTTTTAGTTTAATTTTAAAACGACTTATATCATCTTTTCTAAACTCGCTCCTAATATTTGATATTGATTCCACAATCAAATATCGAATATGACGAGCATCAAAATTTTAAAGTCGAGTATAAATCATACCATATTTTTACACGAGTTAGCAAAATTATCGATTTTCCAAAATCATGCATCATGTTTACATTGTCTTATAGCATTCTATATTTTCGCAAACTGTTATTATCGTTATTATCGTTACTATCCGTTCGTCCTATTTTTTCGATTTATCTCCGTTATTCATTTTATTGTACTAAAATGAACCCGCATGCTATACCCTACTTTGACGTTAAATTTAGATGCATTAAATCGACTAGCAAACCATTCAATTATTCGCATGTTTAGCCAAAACACTCTTTGCATATCATTCAACTGTCGAACAAACGCGTGTACACCAAAAACGAACGATATCTTAGTAAAGGCCGCTTAGTGCGGGCGGGGTTGGGTGTTCTTTGTGAACTTCCCAACACGTACCCTCACCCCTTACTCGAAACCATGGTTTCCGGATGTCCGAATCCATTGGCATACGAGAGTCATTCAATACTCGATTACAGATAATGTCGGTATTGGTATCGCAATGCTAAGGGACGAACCCAATAAACTCTTAAATCGGAATGCGCCGTACTTTGTGCATGGCCCACTACGACATAGAGTGGGTTCGAACGGACCCAAACTCCCAGTAAGTTCGGTGGCGACTCCTACTTCGATTTAAATTTCAACTCGAGATCCATCTCACATGAGATTCATTCGCCTCCCCAAACCCGCGCGTGCCCGCATCGGGGTGGACCTATGTCATGTCCACACGGACGCAAACGTGTTTCTACGCGCTCGGATGTGGGTTCGAAACCATTAGTTTCTGGCTTGGACTTTTTACGGAGTACAAATCTCAAAAAACGGACCTCAAATTCAGGCCCTGTGGGTCATTTCCAATCAAATAAGACTAATTTGGGTCAAAACCGACAGTGAAAATAAAACCGTCTTTTAGCGACTGGGTCAAATTCCGGCCAAAGCCGTTTCCGAGAGCAAACCCGCGGTCCTCTTTCAGGTGGGCCACTCGATCAAGTCCATCAGGGCACTTGATCGAGTAACCCTAAACAAGGAGGGGGAGCAATTGTCTATATAAACACCCTCTTGCATGCACAATTCAACAGTTTACAAAACCCTAACACATATAGACACAACTTAAACCTAAGAGAACCCTAATCAATTCTACATCCTAATTACTGCCCTAAACCCTAGCAATCTAGGAACCCTAAACCACCATAACTCAACCTTCATAAACCTCGAAACTCCCGTCCTAAAGCCACAACGAAACGAGTTCCATCCGAGACAAGAAACATGTACGTTGAGGGTGCAAAATCCCGTCCTTTTCTCTTCTCCTTTCTTTCCTCGTGTCGTCCGCGCGTCGTCGTCATCATTGTCGTTTTTTTTCAGTTTTTTTTTTTATCGTCTTGTCTATACTATCGGTAATAAATACTAGTATAAAAACATTAAAATACTTATGGATTCGTGTCGAGTGCGAATGATGACGGGATAAGGAAATCCGAATATACGAGGGTGTTTCACCCGACGTTGCCGGTCTCTTATCCCGACACCCCTAGCTCTTGATTGTTGAAGTAAGTCAACGTAAACAATAGTTTTCTTATTTTTGTTTGCATCATCATTAATCACATACTTTATCAATTTTGAAACTATTTTTTTCAAGTAAGGCATCTTTTTTTAGTTAAGGCCGAAACCCGTTGATGCGGATACGACATCACACAATCCGTAAGGATTTATTACGATGTCGGGATGCGGAGGGAATCAAGTCGAGTCCTTTTTTTAATTCAAGTGTCGATCCACTAGATTCGCTACCAATTTAATAAATCGATGTCGAATTTAAACGATCTAGTCAACAAATCCGACTAGTACGATTTTCGTTGATGCTAGAAATAGTGATCGTAATTCGCAATAATTAATTCCGACACTACAGAACGCGATGACAATTTATTTCGTTTTAGTTGATTTAAAACGACTTACAAATTTTCTTTCTAGAGTTCGCTCTAAATATTCGATATCGATTCAATAATCGAATATCGGATACGACAAGTATCCAAATCCGAATCGAGCATAAATCGTACAATATTTCTGCCCGATTCAATAAAAATCATCATTCCAAGGATGCGATACCGACTGCGTAGTCGAATATCTAATCTAACGAAATTAATCAAAAAAGACAAAAGAGCCCTCCATGCGAGTCGCGCGGGTGTCATGCGAGTCGCGCGGATCTCATGCGAGTCGCGCGCCTGTGAAAGTCGCGCGATTGCCTGGAAATTGTGACACAAAAGGATTTTTTTAGTTTAATTTTAAAACGACTTATATCATCTTTTCTAAACTCGCTCCTAATATTTGATATTGATTCCTCAATCAAATATCGAATATGACGAGCATCAAAATTTTAAAGTCGAGTATAAATCATACCATATTTTTACATGAGTTAGCAAAATTATCGATTTTCCAAAATCATGCATCATGTTTACATTGTCTTATAGCATTCTATATTTTCGCAAATTGTTACTATCGTTATTATCGTTATTATCGTTACTAACCGTTCGTCCTATTTTTTCGATTTATCTCCGTTATTCATTTTATTGTACTAAAATGAACCCGCATGCTAAATCCTACTTTGACGTTAAATTTAGATGCATTAAATCGACTAGCAAACCATTCAATTATTCGCATGTTTAGCCAAAACACTCTTTGCATATCATTCAACTGTCGAACAAACGCGTGTACACCAAAAACGAACGATATCTTAGTAAAGGTCGCTTAGTGCGGGCGGGGTTGGGTGTTCTTTGTGAACTTCCCAACACGTACCCTCACCCCTTACTCGGAACCATGGTTTCCGGATGTCCGAATCCATTGGCATACGAGAGTCATTCAATACTCGATTACAGATAATGTCGGTATTGGTATCACAATGCTAAGGGACGAACCCAATAAACTCTGAAATCGGAATGCGCCGTACTTTGTGCATGGCCCACTACGACATAGAGTGGGTTCGAACGGGCCCAAACTCCCAGTAAGTTCGGTGGCGACTCCTACTTCGATTCAAATTTCAACTTGAGATCCATCTCACATGAGATTCATTCGCCTCCCCAAACCCGCGCGTGCCCGCGTCGGGGTGGACATATGTCATGTCCACACGGACGCAAACGTGTTTCTACGCGCTCGGATGTGGGTTCGAAACCATTAGTTTCTGGCATGGACTTTTTACAGAGTACAAATCTCAAAAAACGGACCTCAAATTCAGGCCCTGTGGGTCATTTCCAATCAAATAAGACTAATTTGGGTCAAAACCGACACCGAAAATAAAACCGTCTTTTAGCGACTGGGTCAAAACCCGGCCAAAGCCTTTTCCGAGAGCAAACCCGCGGTTCTCTTTTAGGTGGGCCACTCGATCAAGTCCATCAGGGCACTTGATCGAGTAACCCTAAACAAGGAGGGGGAGCAATTGTCTATATAAACACCCTCTTGCATGCACAATTCAACACTTTACAAAACCCTAACACATATAGACACAACTTAAACCAAAGAGAACCCTAATCAATTCTAAATCCTAATTACTGCCCTAAACCTTAGCAATCTAGGAACCCTAAACCACCATAACTCAACCTTCATAAACCTCGAAACTCCCGTCCTAAAGCCACAACGAAACGAGTTCCATCCGAGACAAGAAACATGTACGTTGAGGGTGCAAAATTCCGTCCTTTTCTCTTCTCCTTTCTTTCCTCGTGTCGTCCGCGCGTCGTCGTCGTTAGTGTCGTTTTTTTTTCGGTTTTTTATTTTGATCGTCTTGTCTATATTATCGGTAATAAATACTAGTATAAAAACATTAAAATACTTATGGATTCGTGTCGAGTGTGAATGATGACGGGATAAGGAAATCCGAATATACAAGGGTGTTTCACCCGACGTTGCCGGTCTCTTATCCCGACACCCCTAGCGCTTGATTGTTGAAGTAACTCAACGTAAACAATAGTTTTCTTATTTTTGTTTGCATCATCATTAATCGCATACTTTATGAATTTCGAAACTATTTTTTTCAAGTAAGGCATCTTTTTTTAATTAAGGCCGAAACCCGTTGATGCGTATCCGACATCACACAATCCCTAAGGATTTATTACGATGTCGGGATGCGGAGGGAATCAAGTCGAGTCCTTTTTTTAATTCAAGTGTGGATCCACTAGATTCGATACCAATTCAATAATTGGATGTCGAATTTAAACGATCTAGTCAACAAATCCGACTAGTACGATTTTCGTTGATGCTAAAAATAGTGATCGTAATTTGCAAGAATTAATTCCGACACTATAAAACGCGAAGACAATTTATTTCGTTTTAGTTGATTTAAAACGACTTACAAATTTTCTTTCTAGATTTCGCTCTAAATATTCGATATCGATTCAATAATCGAATATCGGATACGACAAGTATCCAAATCCGAATCGAGCATAAATCGTACAATATTTCTGCCCGATTCAATAAAAATCATCATTCCAAGGATGCGATACCGACTCCGTAGTCGAATATCTAATCTAACGAAATTAATCAAAAAAGCCAAAACAGCCCTCCTTGCGACTCGCGCGGATATTATGCGAGTCGCACGGGTGTCATGCGAATCGCGCGGATCTCATGCGAGTCGCGCGCCTGTAAATGTCGCGCGAAGTTCATACAAGTCGCGCAATTGCCTGGAAATTGTGACACAAAAGGATTTTTTTAGTTTAATTTTAAAACGACTTATATCATCTTTTCTAAACTCGCTCCTAATATTTGATATTGATTCCATAATCAAATATCGAATATGACGAGCATCGAAATTTTAAAGTCGAGTATAAATCATACCACATTTTTACACGAGTTAGCAAAATTATCGATTTTCCAAAATCATGCATCATGTTTACATTGTCTTATAGATTTCTATATTTTTGCAAACCGTTATTATTGTTATTATCTTTATTATCGTTACTAACCGTTTGTCCTATTTTTTCGATTAATTTTCATTATTCATTTTATTGTACTAAAATGAACCCGCATGCTAAATCCTACTTTGACGTTAAATTTAGATGCATTAAATCGACTAGCAACCCATTCAATTATTCGCATGTTTAGCCAAAACACTCTTTGCATATCATTCAACTGTCGAACTAACGCGTGAACACCAAAAACGAACGATATCTTAGTAAAGGCCGCTAAGTGCGGGCGGGGTTGGGTGTTCTTTGTGAACTTCCCAACACGTATCCTCACCCCTTACTCAGAACCATGGTTTCCGGATGTCCGAATCCATTGGCATACGAGAGTCATTCAATACTCGATTGCAGATAATGTCGGTATCGGTATCGCAATGCTAAGGGACGAACCCAATAAACTCTGAAATCAGAATGGGCCGTACTTTGTGCATGGCCCACTACTACGACATAGAGTGGGTTCGAACGGGCCCGAACTCCCACAAAGTTCGGTGGCGACTCCTACTTCGATTTAAATTTCAACTCGAGATCCATCTCACATGAGATTCATTCGCCTCCCCAAATACGCGCGTGCTCGCGTCGGGGTGGACCTATGTCATGTCCACACGGACGCAAATGTGTTTATACGCGCTCGGATGTGGGCTCGAAACCAATAGTTTCTGGCTTGGACTTTTTACGAAGTACAAATCTCACAAAATGGACATCAAATTCAGGCTCAGTGGGTCTTTTCCAATCAAATAAGACTAATTTGGGTCAAAACCGACACCGAAAATAAAACCGTCTTTTAGCGACTGGGTCAAAACCCGGTCAAAGCCGTTTCCGAGAGCAAACCCGCGGTCCTCTTTCAGGTGGGCCACTCGATCAAGTCCATCAGGGCACTTGATCGAGTAACCCTAAACAAGGAGGGGGTGCAATTGTCTATATAAACACTCTCTTGCATGCACAATTCAACACTTTACAAAACCCTAACACATCTAGACACAACTTAAACCTAAGAGAACCCTAATCTATTCTACATCCTAATTACTACCCTAAACCCTAGCAATCTAGGAACCCTAAACCACCATAACTCAACCTTCATAAACCTCGAAACTCCCGTGCTAAAGCCACAACGAAACGAGTTCCATCCGAGACAAGAAACATGTACGTTGAGGGTGCAAAATCCCGTCCTTTTCTCTTCTCCTTTCTTTCCTCGTGTCGTCCGCGCGTCATCGTCGTCATTGTCGTTTTTTTTCTCGGTTTTTTATTTTTATCGTCGCGTCTATACTATCGGTAATAAATACTAGTATAAAAACATTAAAATACTTATGGATTCCTGTCGAGTGCGAATGATGACGGGATAAGGAAATCCGAATATACAAGGGTGTTTCACCCGACGTTGCCGGTCTCTTATCCCGACACCCCTAGCGCTTGATTGTTGAAGTAAGTCAACGTAAACAATTGTTTTCTTATTTTTGTTTGCATCATCATTAATAGCATACTTTATCAATTTCGAAACTATTTTTTTCAAGTAAGGCATCTTTTTTTAGTTAAGGCCGAAACCCGTTGATGCGGATCCGACATCACACAATCCGTAAGGATTTATTATGATGTCGGGATGCGGAGGGAATCAAGTCGAGTCCTTTTTTTAATTCAAGTGTCGATCCACTACATTCGATACCAATTCAATAATTGGATGTCGAATTTGAACGATCTAGTCAACAAATCCGACTAATACGATTTTCGTTGATGCTAAAAATAGTGATCGTAATTCGCATGAATTAATTCCGACATTATAAAACGTGAAGACAATTTATTTCGTTTTAGTTGATTTAAAACGACTTACAAATTTACTTTCTAGATTTCGCTCTAAATATTCGATATCGATTCAATAATCGAATATCGGATACGACGAGTATCCAAATCCTAATCGAGCATAAATCATACCATATTTCTGCCCGATTCAATAAAAATCATCATTCCAAGGATGCGATACCGACTCCGTAGTCGAATATCAAATCTAACGGAATTAATCAAAAAAGCCAAAACAGACCTCCTTGCGAGTCGCGCGGATATCATGCGAGTCACGCGCCTGTGCAAGTTGCGCAAAGTTCATACAAGTCGCGCGATTGCCTGGAAATTGTGACACAAAAGGATTTTTTTAGTTTAATTTTAAAACGACTTATAACATCTTTTCTAAACTTGCTCCTAATATTTGATATTGATTCCATAATCAAATATCGAATATGACGAGCATCGAACAAATCATACCATATTTTTACATTAGTTAGCAAAATTATCGAGTTTCCAAAATCATGCATCATGTTTACATTGTCTTATAGCATTCTATATTGTCGCAAACTGTTATTATCATTATTATCGTTACTAACCGTTTCTCCTATTTTTTCGATTTATTTCCATTATTCATTTTATTGTACTAAAATGACCCCGCATGCTAAATCCAACTTTGACGTTAAATTTAGATGCATTAAATCGACTAGCAACCCATTCAATTATTTTCATGTTTAGGCAATACACTGTTTGCATATCATTTTTCATCTTATTACTAACGCGCGTATTTCAAAATCAAACGATATCTTAGTAAAGGCCGCTAATGTGCGGTCGGGGTTGGTTGTTCTTTGTGAACTTCCAAACACGTACCCTCACCCCTTACTCAGAACCTCGGTTTCCGGATGCCCGAAACCGTTGGCACACGAGAGTCATTCAATACACGGTATCCGATAATGTCGGTATCGGTATCAAATGCAAAGGGATGAACCCAATAAACTCTGACATCCGAATGGGCCGTATTTTGTACACGGCCCACTAAGATATAGAGTGGGTTCGAATGGGCCCGAACTCCCACAAAGTTCGGTGGCGACTCCATTTCGATTTAAATTTTAATTCGACTCATCTCATATGGAGACTCATTCGCCTCCCAAAACCCGCGCGTGGCCGCGTCGGGGTGGACCTATGTCATGTCCACATACGTGTGTATATATATATACACGTATATATATATATATATATACGTATATGTATATATATACGTATATGTATATATATATACGTATATATATACATATACGTGTGTATATACATATACGTGTATATACATATAAGGCTCTTATGAGTCCTTATATATATATGAGTCCCTAAGTTCTCATCTCATCCATTGAATGAGATGAGAATGGATGGACAAGATGCATCCTAATATTTGCATTAAAAAAAAAGAAAAAATGGAGATACTGCTTCCTAAAATAACTCCCATAATTTTAGGAAACAATAACATAACATTCATTCATTCATTAACATTCACGTTCATCAAAACCTAAAAAAAAACATCTAATATCACGTTCATTCATTCAAATTTGTGCTCGAAATCCCGTTACTATGAATTCAATGATCGCGATATCTTCATCAACTGTTGATAATCAATTCATCGACTATAACAATGGTGAGTTTCGTTATTGCTTTCGTGTTTTGCGTCAATTTTTATTCATCATCTTGATTAATTTGCGTCAATTTGCTTTCATGTTTTTCGTCTATTTTCATGTCGATATTGCTTTCATGATCATTTCATTCATCATGATTCATATCTGGTTCATTGCTCTCTTGTTAATATAAATTCCAAATTTTTATTATATTTGTTAAAATGTAGAATTTTATTCATTTGATTATTCATAGATTCATATCAATGGTCCATTACTCTCGTGTTATTGTTTTGTTTATTCTTTAGGTTTTTCTTAAGCTTCACTGATACTTACTATTGTTTTGTTTTCTATTGAAGCAGACACGGTGTTGAAGTAACACACGTTCTGAGTTACAGTAACACCTAATTTTAATTAGAGTAACACAAAAAGGTCTAAGCATTATATAAATTTTACCCACGAACAAATATATGGAGTTATTGTAATGCACATACTGTGTTACTTTAATATGCACAATATGTTATTTTAATGGCTAACCCTGTTATTTTAATGCACATAATGTTAACTGAATCTCGTGTTATTTTAACGCACTTCATCTGTTACTTTAGTTCTTTTCATCTGTTACTGTAATGCATTGGAGTTACAAAAAGGATTTAGAATACCGCCATATAAAAAAATAAAAAAGAAAGATACTGCTTCCTATAATTATGGGACGTGATTGACTTCAAAATAGGAAACAATATCAAAGAATATCGCCCTCATTCAAAGAAATATATTGTGTCATACTCTCATTTCTGATCATTATATGAATTTTTTGCACTAACCTATACCTGGTGTTATTTTAATGAACATTATCTGTTACTTTAATGTCTGACCTCTGTTACTTTATACATGGTGTATAAGCATCCTCTGTTAATTGAATCCAGTGTTACTTCAATGCACTTCATCTGTTACTTTAATTCTTGTCATCTGTTACTTTAATCCATATTTCAAGTTCTGATTGTTTCTTTTTCGCCACGTTTATTGGC